>QEPC01001533.1:8594871-8628529 GCA_003113815.1 Sphenodon punctatus
TGGAGCCAGGGCAATGGTGAGTGGAGCCAGAGCAACAGTGGGCAGAGCCAAGGCAATGGTGGGCAACAGACACACCACACACATGCAGCAGAGGGCAAGAATACGGCTTCAAAAAGAAGGTACTTGCTGCATGTGTGTTGGGGCACAGCACAGTCACTCCCAGCACAGTCACCCCCAGCATCACCTCCCTGCACCCCAAACCCTTCAACCCCCAGCAGTCACCCCCAGCATCACCTCCCTACACCCCAACCCCTCAGCCCCTATCACAGCCAGCCCCCAGCACCACACCCCAAACCCCTCAGCACCCCAGTACAGCCATCCCAAGAACCCCAGCACCACCTCCCTGCTCCCCGAACCCCCCAGCCCCCCAGTACAGTCACCCCCAGCACCACCTCCCTGCACCCCAAAACCCTCAAATCCAGTATCTTTGTTTCAGCCCAGATATCCTCCCCAAAACTTTATCATGGGAATAAATATTCAAGCAGGAGAAATGAATTTTTATTCATATTCCTTTAGACAACTTCTGGTTTTGTGGCATTTTCATAATAGTATAAATTTTATGCACCAGTGCACATCATCAGCCACGTATGCTGCTGTGATTTACCAGAGACTTACTTGGTGACAGATTTATATAACAGAGTAATAATTTACAGTCATTAATATGAAGATGTTATATCAATTACCTAAGCAGAAATACCCCACAGAATTTATATCCTATAGTTATTAAAAAGTGGTGACTATCTTAAATTGGTTATTGGAAATAAAGAAGTTGGTGACAGAAATTAATCATTGTCATGTTGCTGTGCATAGCTCTAGGATGCTGTAATATGAAGGGCTTTTGTTTGGAAAAGGAAGAGTGTTATTACGGTTGCCTTAATAGAAACAGACAATCAAACAAGTCTTAATTTAAAAGATTTCTTGCAGTCATAAATCATATTGGCACTTTGCTTTATAGCAAAAAATGCAACTTCATAGCTACAATATGTGGAATAGTCTCCTGACTTACCATGTTGTTACCATGTTGTTGATCTGGCATGCCCTTGACAACCATTTTAAATTTTTTGTGTCAAGAACAGCTTTACATTTTTGCCCCAAACTAGGAAGTTGAAAAATGCATAATATTAGTTATCCAGTTCTTGGGAAATCTTTTTGCCGTTTGCTTGGCATCAGAGCATTTATCTTGCTGATACATTTGTGAATGGTATGTATGTTTTGAATATGTACCTAAGACATGTCATGCACCCATCACTATATATCTAGGAGTTGGTACAGTAGAGAGATGCCCATACAGACACTTAGAGGAGTACCCATCCTGCTCTCTTCCTGCCCTCTCTGAGCTCAGTGACAGGAGGCAAGGGTCTGATGTGGCTACAAGGGAGGGAGCGAAGCAGAAGACCATCTGCTGTTCTGTTCTCTTCGCTGCCTTGTAGGGGTGTGCTTGTCATTTTCGTTATTACAGTAACGATAACGAAAATTGTCATTTTCATTATCGTTATTACAATAAACAAAATGACAAATAATAATAATGAAAATAGAAATAAATACTACATTTTGTTTTTGAAATAAAGGGAAAAAATTGAAAAACATATTTCAAGCTATAACCTTTTTGTTTCGTGCTCAATTATGATGAAACTTGGGGACAGTGTACCCCCACTGGAGGGCACTATGTGTACCACGTTTCAAAATGATTAGATAAAGGGAACCGATTTTAGAAGCAATTGTATATTGTGATTTTAAGAAAAGCTCCATACACGTTCATGGCTACATCTTCTTTATCTTCCATCCAATTTGCGTGAAACCTGTGAATATTATGTCCCTCTACATACTTAACACTCCTGCCACTTTTCAAAAAGATTGGATAAAGGGTCCTGATGGTATAAGACATTAACTTGAAAATACATTTCCAGCAGTAACATTTGTATATTCCATCCGGTGTACACGATATTTGGCAGGAATCTATCACATACCTTCCCTGTCATCTCTGCCAAACTACAGGACATTTTGATAAAGGGCCCCAATTATATAAGCAATTGAAGTTGTCCCCTTGAAGACCATTATTCAGATAAATAGCACATGCAGTGCCAGTCAGAGGCAGGCACCTGGCATGGCAGGGGGAGGGAGGCTGTAGGAGGTAGGATGTGGAGCAACCCAAAAGACTGACAGACACATTCACTGTCCAATTACTGCATGCTTGTAGCTTTACAGGACCAATTGGTAGTGGCTTCAAGGCTGGCATAGGGGACGGCCCTCAGGCGGGCATAAGGGACATAATTGGGACTTTGAAGATAGCATCCCAGTAATCAGGAGACATAGTTTACACAGCCACGCTGGCCAATTACCATCACAATCACATCCTGCAGCACTGTGACAGAGGACATAAGAGAATTTCTATTGACTCTTTCCTAAACAGATGCTTCTGACTTCCCAGTAACAAGTGGGGGAGAGATGTTGGGATGGTCACAGCACAGAATGAGGATATTTGGTTGACCTTTCTGCTGGCCAATTGGCATCACAAGCTGATCTTATACCACAGTGACACGTAAGAGAATCCCTGGCATAGGCTCCTTCTCTGCATATGCTGTNTGCAGCACCAGCCCCGCACTGGGGGCCGGGGAGGTGGTGTAGCTATTATTTTTAGAGAGATATGGCCTGTTAGAAGGTATCCAGTTCAGCTGATTCCGGGGCTCGAGACCCTCCATGTGGTGTTCGCTTTGGCTGGGTGCAATCTAGGGGTGCTACTGGTGTACCGGGTCCCTTCCTGCCCAGTGGCATCCCTTGCCGCTCTAGCAGAGCTTGTCTCGATGGTGGTGTTGAGCTCTTCCAGGACTTTGGTCCTGGGGGACTTCAATGCCCATGCCGATACTGGCCTTGTGGGAGCGGAGCGAGAGTTCATAGCTGCCATGGCAACCATGGACTTGTCCCAGGTTGTCAACTGCCTGATCCATGTCGGGGGGCATACCCTCGACCTGATGTTCTGTTCTGGCCTTGAAGCAGGTGATCCAGTAGTGGGGGATGTGAGGGTTACGCCCTTGTCATGGACGGATCATTACGTCTACAGACCAGTCTCTCAGCACACCACCTCCAGAAGGGGAAGGGACCAGTTAGGTTGGTCCGTCCCCGGAGGCTGGTGGAACCTCAATGGTTCCAGGAGGTTCTGGGGGATTTAACCTTAGACCACTGTCAAGCCCCACGAGCTTCCTCCAGGAGGGAGTTCCACAATCGCGGTACGGCCACCGAGAACGCCCTCTCCATTCTGGCCCCCCGTTTTACATGGGGGACCTCTAAGAAGGTACCCCCGGTGGACTGCATGGGTCGTTCTGGGGCATGGAGGGTGAGGCGGTCCCTGAGGTATGAAGGGCCAAGACCGTGTAGGGCCTTATAGGCCAAAATCAACACTTTGAATCTGACTTGGTGCACTTTGGGTCAGATTCAGCACGAGTCCGACGCCAGAATCGCTCTAGTCGCCTGGCTGCCTGCCTCATACACCACAGCCCCTCAGTAAACCAGGGGCCCCTGCGGTGACGAGACAGCGGTAGGAGACATCTCGGAGCCACCCTGTCAATGGCCTCCCCGAGCAAGATGTTCCAAGCTCAAGCAAGTTCATCAACGGAGTGAAAAAAAACACTCCGTTGATGAACTTGCTTGAGCTTGGAACATCTTGCTCGGGGAGGCCATTGACAGGGTGGCTCCGAGATGTCTCCTACCGCTGTCTCGTCACCGCAGGGGCCCCTGGTTTACTGAGGGGCTGTGGTGTATGAGGCAGGCAGCCAGGCGACTAGAGCGATTCTGGCGTCGGACTCGTGCTGAATCTGACCCAAAGTGCACCAAGTCAGATTCAAAGTGTTGATTTTGGCCTATAAGGCCCTACACGGTCTTGGCCCTTCATAACTCAGGGACCGCCTCACCCCCCATGCCCCAGAACGACCCATGCAGTCCACCGGGGGTACCTTCTTAGAGGTCCCCCATGTAAAACGGGGGGCCAGAATGGAGAGGGCGTTCTCGGTGGCCGTACCGCGATTGTGGAACTCCCTCCTGGAGGAAGCTCGTGGGGCTTGACAGTGGTCTAAGGTTAAATCCCCCAGAACCTCCTGGAACCATTGAGGTTCCACCAGCCTCCGGGGACGGACCAACCTAACTGGTCCCTTCCCCTTCTGGAGGTGGTGTGCTGAGAGACTGGTCTGTAGACGTAATGATCCGTCCATGACAAGGGCGTAACCCTCACATCCCCCACTACTGGATCACCTGCTTCAAGGCCAGAACAGAACATCAGGTCGAGGGTATGCCCCCCGACATGGATCAGGCAGTTGACAACCTGGGACAAGTCCATGGTTGCCATGGCAGCTATGAACTCTCGCTCCGCTCCCACAAGGCCAGTATCGGCATGGGCATTGAAGTCCCCCAGGACCAAAGTCCTGGAAGAGCTCAACACCACCATCGAGACAAGCTCTGCTAGAGCGGCAAGGGATGCCACTGGGCAGGAAGGGACCCGGTACACCAGTAGCACCCCTAGATTGCACCCAGCCAAAGCGAACACCACATGGAGGGTCTCGAGCCCCGGAATCAGCTGAACTGGATACCTTCTAACAGGCCATATCTCTCTAAAAATAATAGCTACACCACCTCCCCGGCCCCCAGTGCGGGGCTGGTGCTGCACAGCATACCCAGCCAGAATGAGATCAGCCAAGATTGGCCACGCCTCCTCATCCAGCCAGGTCCAGACATACAAGGTCCGCAGTCCCATCCAAGATCTTATCTTGGATTACCGGGACCTTATTTGTTATGGACCTTGCATTTAACAGCATCAGCCCCCCATTGGCGGACTTTAGACCCTACTCCTCCTTCACCTCCAGTGGGGGGGGGGAGGCTCTTTTGACCTCCATAAGGGACCTAGGTCCCCTGGGGGCCCAAACCACGCCCCCCCATGGACCATCCCATCCCAGAACCACCCCTATAGCCGCTCCTCCCTTCCTGTCCACAACATTCTGACCCCCTCCTATTGGCTGCCCCCCCAGAGCCCTTAGATTTCCCCACCCCCTTTCCCCAAAATATCCCTTCCCCTCCTCCCCTTCCCCCTGGGACTCCCTCTCTCACAGGGAGTCCCTCGCTATCATACGGGCAATGCCCCCCGTCTGACAGGGGGGCAGAGCCCACCACCCCCTCCCCAGAACTCCCCCCGAGGGTGGGGAAATGTGCCACTATATTTGGAAACGTGCTACTATATTTGGCACGTTTCAGCCAAATATAGTGAAAAACAAAAACGTTACAGCCGAATATGTGTTTTCCATTGGAACCAATGGAAAACTAAAACAAAAGCAAAAACGAAAGTGACAATTTGATATTTATGAAAACCAAATCGACAAATTTAAATAACGAAAACTAAAACTGCATGGACCCCTGGCGCACACCTCTAACAAGCAGTTGAACTTGAGCACTGACACTAGTATATGCCAGCCCTTTTGCTCTAAAATAAACAAACACTAAAATACATAGCTCAGCAATATTGCACTCTTTCTTTTTCCAGGTCATCTTTAAGCACAAACTGTGCTCCCACTGAGCTACAGGCCCCCAACAAAACTGTTTCCCTAATAGGAACTCCACTGTTTTATTGACAGCACAACTAACTGTAGATACTTTGATTGAAAAGTCCACACCTTAAGTCCCTGTTGCAAGGCACCACATGCTGTGCTCCCAAAGTACTGGTGAAATCTAGATAGAGATTATGGAAACAAGTGCACACAGCAGAAGAACATTTGTTCTAGAATTCGGACTCTCAAATAGAATTCCCCAAATTTAAGTGATCAGATTTATAAAACGTGTCTCGCCAAATTAACTTGTAAATGTATCATAGAATTATTTTTTTGTATGTAGTGTTGACATGGTCATATATGGAGATATGTTTTCTCTAGTGTTTTTTGGCCTATGGTTGTAAATAAATAAATAATACAATTATTTTTTTAACTTGTTCCAAATAAAGTCTGTAGTAGTGGAAGAGAGCTGCATATTGATGTTCATTAAGGAACAACGGTAACTCAAATGCAGCTTGGATGTCCTCGTTCACTAATGAATAATATACATGTGTATATATTTATTTATTTAAACTTATACGGTACACCCTATCCCTCCCATGTGTGTGACACACATACATAAACAACATATATAACGAAGTGTGTGCATATGAGTGTGTGTGCGAGTGAAAACAAATGAGACGGGGGCACCCTGTGAAGAACCATTGCGAGTATTTTCATTCATGACGGTGCTGCGGGTAGCCACGCTTTGACCCATGTGTTCACCGACGGTGCGGTCATGTCTGAACTGGCCCTCCAGATGTTTCCCTGGGCTGGACCAGGGGTTTCCCCAGGTTGTGGCAGTTTTTAGCCTGGGCTGTGACTTGGGCCCATCACTAAGTCACAGGCTGGGCTAAGTGCTGTTGTGTCCTGGGGAAGCCAGGGCAGAGTGGGCCACTACATGTGATGGCCTGCTCTACCTGACCCCAGTCCAGGGTAGGGGCTGTTCCAGGCGGGCGTGGCGGTCTCATCGGCTGCACCCATCGGTAAGGAGGGCGAGCCGTGCTCAGCGGCTCAGGGGACGGACCCATGCAGCCGACGTCCGCACATAGCCCCACCCTCTTCTCAGGGTGAAGACCCTCACCCTGGGCAGGATCAAACCATGACAGTGTGATGCACCGTTATGTTTGAAAATACCCTGCAGCTGCCACTCCTTAGGTTGATAGGGAGGGCAGTTCAAATGAGCGCACACACCCCAGGAATCCAGGGGGAGGCTGTCATCACAAGTCCCTCCACACCTCAGGTCAGCCAAACAGCCATCTACACAAAACAGGACTCCTGGACCCCTGATTTACAGCAGGATTGGGCCCCCAGGAGGAGCTGCCACCGAACAGCAGTATGCTTAGGCAGCTTAGATCTCTGCTCAGGATTTAGGAAGCTGTATTTGTTAGCTCACATTAATGGTTGCAGTCAAAGATTTTATCCCACTCTACCACAAATGGGAAAAACACAACAAAGACAGGTCCCTTGCTAAGTATCAGCTATCAGAACTCCTCTTTTTGCATTTTGCTTTCTTTTGCAAGAGGCTCTAGTTAGCCAGTGCCTTAAGCATACAGACACAATTAGATCACATTTCTCAAATCTACAGGATAGGAGAAGCAGAAAGAAGGGAGAGTGGTAAGTGTCAAGGAAGGCAGCCTCTGTGGACATTTCTTGTGATCAGACTGGCAAGCACTCAGATTTCCAGTGATAGCCTGTGGGAAACAGCATTGGTGGCAGGTCAGGAGTTGGAGCAGGACTAATATATCTAATATGAGCATATTTATTTTCTGTTTACAATGAGGCTAAATGTAATGTGTGGGATATATTTATTTATTTATTTACATTTATTGGCCATCCCCTCATGCCTACGGCATCTCGGGGCGGCTCACAACAACTAAAACAATAATAAAATACATAAAACCACAATATAAATAATTTAAAACTACCCCCCCAAACATTCCCCCTCCCTACCCTACCCTCCCCTCCGAAGGCCTGGGCGAACAGCCAGCTCTTACAGGCGAAAAGCCATCAGACCCGGGGCCAGGCGAGGTTCCTCCAGGAGGGAGTTCCAAAGCCACCGAAAACGCCCTCTCCGTCGTGGCCCCCTGTTTAACATGGGGGACCTCTAGGAAGGCGCCCCGAGCAGACAGCAGGGGCCGCCCTGGGGTGCGGAAGGCGAGGCGGTCCCCAAGGTATGAGGGGCCCAGACCGTATAGGGCTTTATAAACCAAGACCAACACCTTGAATCTGTCTCGGTACGCTAAAGGCAGCCAGTGCAGAGTGTAATACGCTCCCGTAGCCTCGTCCCCGTAAGGAGACGGGCCGATGCATTCTGCACCAGCTGCAGCCTCCGAATCAGAACCAAGGGAAGCTCCACATAGAGCGCGTTGCAGTAGTCTAGCCTCGAGGTGATGAAGGCGTGAATAAGAGTGGCCAGGTCAGGCCCAGAGATGTATGGGTGCAGCCTCCGCACCAGATACAGCTGGCGGAAGGCGGCTTTAGCCACCGCCTCCACCTGCTGATCCAAACGGAGGCCTGGATCCAACACCACCCCCAGACTCTGAACCTGCTGGGCTATGGGAGGGCAGACCCCCCCCTCCCACCAGAGGGGTCGGCACCTCCCCCACCCTACCTACCACCATCACCGCCGTCTTATCAGGATTGAGCTTCAGTCTGCTCTGCCACATCCAATCCACCACAGCCTCCAAACATTGGGAAAGCAATGAGACAGCGGGACCTGGGTTGGTCAAAAATGAGAGGTACAGCTGAGTATCATCAGCATATTGGTGACAACGCACCCCGAACCCTCTCACGATCTCCCCCAGGGGCTGCATATATACATTAAACAAAAGCAGAGACAAAATTGAACGCTGCGGAACGCCGTAGGTCAAGGCCCGGGGGCTAGATGTTTCAGCCCCCAGCACCACCTGCTGGCTTCTCCCTGAGAGGAATGAGCGGAACCACCCAAGAACAGTCCCGTCCAGGCCCCCCTAGGTCTCACAGCCGTCTCAACAGCAGCCCATGGTCCACGGTATCAAAAGCGGCCGAGAGATTTAGCAGGATCAAGAATGTAGAACATCCTGTATACATCTCCCGGCGGAGATCGTCCACCAAAGCCACCATCACCATCTCAGTGTTGTAGCCAGGGTGGAACCCAGATTGAAAAGGGTCAAGGAAACCGATACGGTCCAGATGTACCTGGAGCTGCAGAGCCACCGCCCATTCAATAACCTTCCCTAAAAAGGGAATATTAGAGACAGAACGGTAACTGGTAAGTGCATCCACATCCAGAGAAGGCTTCTTCAGCAGGGGGCGCACCACAGCCTCCTTGAGACTGGGCGACAGCCTCCCCTGCCGAAGGGACGCATTAACCACCCTCGCCAGAACCGACCCCAATGTCTCCCTACTGTCACAGGACGGGGGCGGCTGCGGCGCGCGGGCTCGGCTCCAGTGCCGACAGAACCGAGGGGGCTGGAGGCGCCGCCCACGGCTCCCCCCGAGCCGGGGGGCGGGGCGCCCCCACCCGTACAGAGCGCCCAGGCGGGGCCACAGGAGGGGGGACTAGGAAAAGGAGGGAGGAACCAAAAGCAAAAAGAAGCCACGCCCCCCCTGCGGCGCTCTGCACGCTTACGAGAGCACGCAGGGGGGCGGGGCTAGGGGTATAAGAGCCAGCGCCGAGAAGTACTCGGCGCTGGTGATTAAGTGGAGACCGGCCCTGATTGAGCTAAGTACTGAGCGTGCGGTCAAAGCCTTGAACTTATAGAATTGTGTTGAGTGCGTGTGTGTGTTTCTCCTCCCTAGCCTTCCCCCCCCTTGCAAGTGTGCGAAAGTGTGAGTGGCTGGAGCGTGACGCCTTCTCCCCCCTCAACTCTCTTCCCTTCCTGGAGCTACCTCGGAGCCTCCCCCTTGCTGAGTGTGACTGGGGCCCCCCTTGCCCTCTTGTCGCCCTGGGCCCCCTCCCTTCCTTACCGGGCACGCCTTCCTCACGTTCGCCCCTGTCCCTCCTCGAGTGTGGGAGCTGTGTGTTTGGGAGAGAGTGGGTGCCCGTGGCTCAGACTCCTGTTACTCACCGAGCGCCCTATGATGATAGGGGCCTAAGTTCCAGGTGCGTAAGCCCAAGGAACGGCCCACACACTATCCTGACGGGCACGTATTCCCAGAGAGAACCTTGTCTACACAGGAGCCTGAGCGTGTGCGTGAGGTTGCTAGATAGGAGGGAGGGTTGGCGCCAGGTCCCTCCGGGGCCTGCCTGGGTCGGCGCCCCGCTCCCCTCTCCACCTGACAGAATCACCAGCCTTATTTCCCTTCCCTTCCTCCCCGTCTGGGGGGCCTCCCTAAATATGGATATCGCCAAAGAGATGCAGGAATTGACACGGGCCATGCAGGCCGTATCTATGGACGTACGGGTCCTGCATGACAACCAACAGGCCCTCACTAGAACGGTGGCTCAGCTGCAGGCTGGCCCAGGGGGTTTGGGCGCCACCGGGGGGCAGGTAGAAGCTCCAGCCCGGGGGGCCGAGCACCCGGTGGGGCACCTCCCCCGAGAGCCCCGAGGACCCCAGATAGAAAAATTCATGGGGGACCGAAAAGCCTTTCAGGGCTTCACGGCCCTGTGTCGGTTAACCTTTTCGATGCAGCCCCAGACCTATTCGACCGACGCCCTTAAAGTGGCGTGTGTTATTGGAAATTTAGGGGGTACTGCCTTGGAATGGGCCACAACATTGTTACAAGGGGATAGTCCCTTGCTGGGGAACTATCCTGCATTTATGAGAGAGTTCACGAGCCTCTTTGATCACCCACATAGGGTGCGGGATGCAGAAACCGCCATCCTCGCCCTAAAACAGGGGCGCGGGGGCTTGCTCGAGTATATTACACAGTTTCGCCAACTAGCCTTAGAACTCCAGTGGCCCAAGGACGTCTTACGGGTCATGTTCCGTAGGGGGTTGGGCGACGACGTGAAGGACCAGTTGGCCTTCACGGCCCTCCCCGACGCCTGGGAGGAAATAGCCACGCTGGCCTTACGCATAGAGGACCGCCTGGCGGAGAGGCGTCGGGAACGAAGGCAAGAGGGTCGGGGCTTCTTTCCACGCCCCGTGGGCATTCCCCTGACCACGCCGGGGCCGGCTAAAGGCTGCGAACCAGAGCCCATGCAGATTGGGGCCTCACGGGGGCCGTTGACCAAGGAAGAGAGGGAAAGACGACGCCAATCGCGGGCTTGCTTCTACTGTGGGGAAGCGGGCCACTTCATACGAGAATGTCCCTCTATTCCCCCGGACCGCCGAGGCCCGGGAAATGCCCGAGGCCGGGAAGGAGCGGGGACTCCCCGACCGTGAATTTGGTCCCCGCTACGCTCGCAACCTTCCGCACCCACCTGCGGATTCCCCTTACAATTTCAGTAACCACCGACCGCTCCTTCGTCGTCTGGCCCATGGTGGACTCCGGCGCCTCCGGAAATTTTATAGACGAAGGGCTCCTACGGGAGCAGGCGATTCCCACTACCCCCAAGACGACACCGGAGCAGGTGCACTCCATAGATGGTTCCCCCTTAATATGGGGACCAGTGAAACTGCAGACACAGCCCCTCCGGTGCGCGGTGGGAGCCCATCAGGAGACTCTCTCCCTGGACCTGGTATGTACCCCTCTATTCCAAGTAGTTCTGGGGTTACCATGGCTGTCCCTACACAACCCCCAGGTGGACTGGGCCTCCCAGCAGGTGCAATTCGTCTCATCACATTGTAAGGAGAGGTGTGTCCAGGCATCCCCCTCCATTCCCCAGACCGCCGCCGGGACCCAGGAGCCAGGCCCCCCCCCCCGGGATTCCAGTTACCCCCGGAATACGCAGCCTTCACGGATGTATTCAGCAAGGTGCAAGCTACGGAGTTGCCCCCGCATCGGGCCTACGATTGCCCCATTGATCTCCTTCCGCAGACTGAACCCCCGTTTGGCCGAATCTACGCCTTGTCGGCGCCGGAATTGAAGGTTCTGCGCCAGTATTTGGATGAGAGTCTTCAGAGTGGATTTATCCGACACTCCTGTTCCCCGGCGGGGGCTCCCATATTTTTTGTATCCAAGAAGGACGGGGGGCTCCGCCCCTGCGTCGACTATCGCGGCTTGAACGCCATCACGATCAAAAATAGGTACCCTCTCCCCTTGATACCGGAACTCTTGAATCGGCTGCAGGGGGCTACCATTTACAGCAAGCTTGATCTCCGGGGGGCTTACAATCTCCTGCGAGTAAAGGCAGGGGATGAGTGGAAGACGGCCTTCCGGACAAGATATGGGCACTACGAATACCAGGTAATGCCTTTTGGCCTGGCGAATGCCCCCGCGACCTTTCAGCATTTTATAAACGATATTCTCAGAGATTTGTTAGATGTTTTTGTCATAGCATACCTAGACGACATCCTTATCTACTCTACGTCGCAAGAACAGCATTACAGGCGTGTGTCAAATTCTTCAGAGGCTGAGGGACAACCAGTTATATTGCAAGGGGGAGAAGTGCGCTTTCCACCTGACCATGGTAGAATTCCTGGGATTCGTCATCTCCCCTGAGGGAATCCAGATGGACAATCGAAAGGTAGAAGCGATCCAGCAATGGCCGGCCCCTAAGGCCGTGAAACCCCTCCAACGTTTCCTGGGGAGCACGAATTATTACAGGCATTATATTCCCCAATATGCGGCCATCACCACCCCCCTCACAAGCCTGCTTAAGAAAAATCACCCGTATCTGTGGGGGGAACCGCAACAGAAGAGCTTTGAACTCCTCAAACAGGCATTTACTCAAGCCCCTCTCCTGCACCACCCCGATTTTGCACTACCGTTTTGGGTAGAAGCAGACGCTTCTAGCACGGCCCTCGGAGCAGTTTTATTGCAGAAGATGGCCGCATCGAAGCATCCCTTGCCCTGTGCCTATTACTCTCGGCAACTTACACCGGCAGAGCAAAATTACTCTATTTTTGATAGAGAACTGCTGGCCATTAAGGCCGCGTTCGGAACGTGGCGCCACTATCTTGAGGGCGCCACGTACCCCGTAGAGGTAATCACGGACCACAAAAATCTTACCTTTTTACAGACCGCGCAAATAAATAACGCCCGCCACGCTCGATGGGCGGTCTTCTTTGCCCGGTTCGATTTCCATATCCAGTACAGACCCGGGCACCTCAATATCCTTGCGGATGCCCTCTTCCCGTTGCCATGAACGCCGGGACGAGACCCGGAGACCACAGGGCACGATTCTCCCGGCCAAGGTGTTCGCTGCATCGTATATAACGGCCGAGCAATTGAGGACTGCCACCCAGGCAGAACTTCCGGAGGCTCCCACATCCGATTGGCACCAAATCGACGGCCTCTGGAAGAAAAAAGACCAAGTCCTTGTTCCTCCCTCGTGTAGGGCCCTCCTAATACAGGCCCACCATGATGCTCCCTTGGCCGGGCACCCTGGACCACAACGCACGATTCAGATGATCCGAAGGCACTTCTGGTGGCCGTCTGTAATCCCCGACGTGCGCCAACACATCGACCAATGTGAGGTTTGCGCCCGAACGAAGATACCCAGAAGGCCCCCCGGGGGGTTCCTCCAGTTAGTAGCGCCCCCTCAAGGACCCTGGCAACGGGTTGGCCTTGACTTTATTGTGGACCTTCCGCCCTCGCGGTTATACAATACGATCCTAGTGGTGGTAGACCACTTTACCAAGTTTGCTCATTTTATAGCATGCAAGGGCCTCCCTTCGGCCCGTAGAACAGCGCTCTTGTTTATACGCCATGTCGTAAAGTTGCATGGGTGCCCTAAAGAGATCCGAAGTAACCGGGGGACCCAGTTCACCTCCCGGTTTTGGAGGGCACTATTTTCGGCTTTGCGGGTAACCATAACTCCCACTACTGCATATCATCCGGCAGCCAATGGTCAGGTGGAGCGGATGAAACAGAACTTAGAGCAATATCTTCGATGCTACACATCGTACCTCCAAGATGATTGGTACGCATGGCTCCCCCTTGCCGAGTTTGCCCTCAACAATGCTCCCAATGCCTCCCTCGGAGAATCCCCCTTCTTCATTTCCTACGGGTTTCATCCGCAAATTGGGATACCCGACCTCCCCCCCTCCACTGTCCCGGCCGCAGGGGCCCTCGTCCAACGAATCCGAGAAGCCCAAAGGGTAGCGCAAACCACCTTACAACAAGCGCGACAGCGGTATAAAACGGCAGCTGACAAACATCGCGTCCCGGCACCCGTCTTTCAGCCCGGCGACTTGGTCTGGGTGAACCGTTGCCACTATCCGTCTGCCCGACCCTCTGCGAAACTTGACGTCCGTTATATGGGCCCCTTTCCCGTCCTCAAACGATTGAATGATGTCACGTATAAACTCCGCCTGCCCCCCCAGGTACGCATCCACCCCACGTTCCACGTGGCCCTATTGAAAAAGGCCCATGGGAAGCACCCGGCCCCTGCCCCGTTGCCCCCATGCCCCGCTCCCCCAGCCACGGAATACGAGGTTCAGGCGATCTTGGACACCCGCCGCCACTATGGGCGGCTTCAGTATCTTATAGATTGGGTCGGTTATGGCCCCGAGGACCGCTCCTGGGAGCCGGCGTCCGCGGTCCATGCCCCGTCTTGGTTCGTGCGTTCCACCGCCGTCATCCTTCCAAGCCCTCCCCCTTGGGGGGGGGTTGGCCGGGGGCCTCGGCGGGGGGGTACTGTCACAGCCCGGTGGGCAGGATGGGGGCGGCTGCGGCGCGCGGGCCCGGCTCCAGTGCCGACAGAACCGAGGGGGCTGGAGGCGCCGCCCACGGCTCCCCCCGAGCCGGGGGGCGGGGCGCCCCCACCCGTACAGAGCGCCCAGGCGGGGCCACAGGAGGGGGGACTAGGAAAAGGAGGGAGGAACCAAAAGCAAAAAGAAGCCACGCCCCCCCTGCGGCGCTCTGCACGCTTACGAGAGCACGCAGGGGGGCGGGGCTAGGGGTATAAGAGCCAGCGCCGAGAAGTACTCGGCGCTGGTGATTAAGTGGAGACCGGCCCTGATTGAGCTAAGTACTGAGCGTGCGGTCAAAGCCTTGAACTTATAGAATTGTGTTGAGTGCGTGTGTGTGTTTCTCCTCCCTAGCCTTCCCCCCCCTTGCAAGTGTGCGAGAGTGTGAGTGGCTGGAGCGTGACGCCTTCTCCCCCCTCAACTCTCTTCCCTTCCTGGAGCTACCTCGGAGCCTCCCCCTTGCTGAGTGTGACTGGGGCCCCCCTTGCCCTGTCGTCGCCCTGGGCCCCCTCCCTTCCTTACCGGGCACGCCTTCCTCACGTTCGCCCCTGTCCCTCCTCGAGTGTGGGAGCTGTGTGTTTGGGAGAGAGCGGGTGCCCGTGGCTCAGACTCCTGTTACTCACCGAGCGCCCTATGATGATAGAGGCCTAAGTTCCAGGTGCGTAAGCCCAAGGAACGGCCCACACACTATCCTGACGGGCACGTATTCCCAGAGAGAACCTTGTCTACACAGGAGCCTGAGCGTGTGCGTGAGGTTGCTAGATAGGAGGGAGGGTTGGCGCCAGGTCCCTCCGGGGCCTGCCTGGGTCGACGCCCCGCTCCCCTCCCCACCTGACACTGGAAGCTTTTACCAACCAGGACGGGCACAGATCTAATTCACAACTTGTGGCTCGAACAAACCCCAAGACATCCACCGCATTGGTCAGCATCACTTCCTGAAACTCCTCCCAGAAAGATCAACCAGACGGAGCCTCCATAACCTCACGCTCCTCTCCTATTGCATCCAAGTTGTAATCGAAGTTACTCTGGATCTGAGCGATCTTGTCTATAAAGTAGGTGGCAAACTCCTCACAGCGGGCCTGGGACAAGTCCCCGTCCAGGTGGAGGGAGGCCGGACTGACCAGCCCCCGCACCACCCGGAACAGCTCCACTGGACGTGACTTTGCAGACGCTATGAGGGCAGCAAAGAATTCCTTCTTTGCTGTCCTCACAGCCTCAACATAGGACCGCAAATGGGTCCTTTGGAGAAGTTGATCAGATTCAGAGCGAGTCCGACGCCAGCGTCGCTCTAGTCTCCTGTCTACCCGATAGAGAGGGATGAAAACATATGTGCCCAGGCATAATAGTGAGGTAGTCTGGATTGTGCAAAATTTACAGGTCCAGAAGAAATCCACAGGGTTGCTTTTTGGAACCAGCTGTAATGTGCTAAACGGAAAATTGCCTAATTATTTTATTCTGATAGTTCTTACCATACTTAAGACTATGTGGATTTTGTGCTAAATTTCTTCATGACAAGATTTCCTGGCCATCTCTAACTGAAAATGTTTGCCGATTGATCTTCTAGAATTTGTGGGCCTGCACTTTGAGGCTACGGTTGTGACTTTGTGCTAAAAAATAAATAAATTGGAATTTGGTAGGGATGTGCGAATGCAGTTCGGAAGTTCGGACCAAATTCGAATAGTTCGGTCAACCGAACCGAACTTTCGAACCAAACTCTAATTTGACAGAACTGTTTGGTCGAATTCAAACCAGTTCGGAAGACCAAAAAACCTGGTTTTGAATGTACGTACTTGGTTCAGAAGTTCGGAATTCGACCAAACTTGAATAGTTCGGTCGACCGAACTCAGTTTTCAAACCAAACCGAATTTTCGAACCGAACACAATTTCTGAACTCGGTTCTGTTCGCACATCCCTAGAATTTGGGTTGTTATTATGAAGTACTTACATAGTGCCAGTAATGTTCCTGGCACTGTACAATAATAGAGACAGGTCCCTGCTCCGAGGGGCTTACAATCTAGTGGAGAGAAAGGAACTTAGGGAAAGACAAGAAAACATCCATAAAATTGGCAAGTCACATGTGCATGTACTTAGCTGAGTTGCAGGGGAGAAGGGGACCCTGACAGAACAGTAGAGGGCGCATCAGTGACCAATCTATGGGGATGAGGAGCTAGGAAATGCTTGATGTGAGAGGTAGGTTTTTAGGAGGGATTTAAATGCAAGAAGAGAGGGAAAAGAGCATATGTGGTTAGGGAGGAAGTTCTAGGCATAGGGATCAGCATGGGAGAAGGGTTTCAGAAGTTTTAGGAAGCAGGAGAGGCTAGGGCAAGTCAAGGTAGTGGTGAGTCTGTGAAGCACATTAAGAATTTTACAAGAAGACTTTCCTGCTTCTAACCAGCATTATCACGAGAACATTGTTTCTTGCATTATTCCTTTGAAGTGAAAAAGGCTATGGGTGTCATTGCACCTTCTGTGACCAGGGTTAAGTAGGTGCAGGATCATGGCCCGACCAGAGTTCCAAAAGGATCGGAAAGTCCATCGGGCAATCCAAATGCGTAATCAAATTCCAGGCACGGGTCAAAACTGGAGAAGCAGTCCAACACAGACAGGTCAACAGGAACGGAATACCCAGGCAGAAAGCAGGTGGCAGGAATCAAGAATTCAGAAACAGAAGACAGGGATCATGAACCAGTAGAAGTCAATCACAGAGAGAGGAATCACAAGCCAGAAGTCAAGGGTCCAACAACAGGAATCAGGAGGCAAGAATCTAGAAGCAGACACAGAAGCCTACTCATTGCTCTGCCTGCCTCCTGTTTCCTGTCATATGCCCTTTATGCTGAGCAGGCCCAGCAGGAATCAATCCAGGCCTGGTGGGCAGAAACGCCATCCGACCACCCAGGCTGAGGGGCAGTGTCAACAAGACCAAAACAACGATCTAACCTGGCCTCACTAGTGACGTAGAGGCACCAGCCATCGGTCCCAGGGTCCCAAAGGTGCCAGTTCAGGACCCAGATGCTTACAATGGGCATAAAATATATTAATCCAGGTGTTTTGAAATTTAAAACAACTACTAAGTTTTGACATATGGTTAGAAATCTAGGTGAAGATTCAGGAGTTGAGGGAATAAGAATTTATTCTTTAAGAACCAGTTTGCCTATTTGTCCATAGCTATATATGTTTTACCACAGCACAGAATACTGTAAACAGACTCTGGACTCTGTGCTGTTGACTATTAAAAGTGGAGAGTGTGGCACCCTGAATGAGCTTGTTTCAAGGAGAGACAAAGTTGTTTTTTTTATTTAGGTTTACTACTGACTGAAGCAGCATGGAGGCTGTTTCTGAAACAGCCATGTGCCGTAATCATTTAGTCAAGGGGTCACGGTGCTGGAGTCATGTAGGCTTGCAATCAATGCTGGTGAGAAGAAAATGTGTCTAAAGTAAGATTTTTGTATGTGTGCTGGAAAGGATCTTTTTTTTTTTTTTTTTAAGTGAAAACTTCAATTATATTGAGACTTGTTGAAATGCAATAACAGCTTAATGGGCCTCTAAGCAGTGGCTCCCTAGACAGCACTTTCTTATACTTAAGACAGGCAGGGGAACCCACTATAGATTTTCTCTCTTTACTGCCGTTTTCATTTTTATTTACGACAGTGGTTAGCGAAGCATAGCAGGCTGTAGCAGGCTACAGTTGTGACTTGGGTTTACTTTATCCTTATGAGTCAACCTTACTTTCTCTACTTTATCCTTATGAAGTATTCAGAACAGCAGCAGCTTACAGCACAATTTTCTTGTAGTAAATGTATTGGCTAAGAAGATTGTCTTCTAAGAAGATTGTCTAGAGGACACTTTTATCACGGTCAAATATAGGGCCAAATTCTACCCTACTTACACCTTTCTCCTTTTTTTCTGCTTCTCTCTCCGTGGCAATTTGGAGGCACAGCCAATAGCTTTGATGTTTTGGACTTCCTAAAATTAAGTCCTTGCTCTAGATGAACAAGCTGGCAGATGCTCTCTATTCTATACCCCAGGAAAGTGCCTGCATATTTTTCTACTATCCCCCTCCTAACTCCATGGTAATAGCAGGAGCAACCAACCAACCATGTTCTGGGATGATCCAAACATCTCCTTCTTACAAGAAGGATAGACACCTAGGTGTGCTACAGAGAAAGGTCTTCTCCTCAACCACCGTAGCCCTCTGTGCATCACATTATATGTCTGTGATGTGTGGATATCAACAGTATCTATGGTTGAAGTCTACAACCATTGACAACCCTGCGGAGCACATGGCAATGCAGAAGAAAGGCTGCCAGGTGGCACAATTTCAACTCACAGCTGCCATGTATGTAGCAGATTGTGCAATGTGTAACGTGGTGACTGTGATAACTATCAGAAGACATGCTTGGCTCTGCTCTATGGCTTTGTCCCCAGAGAATAAGGTTTGTATAGAGGACCTATCCTTCGATAGGCAGGGACTTTTCTCAAAGTCCACTGATGACACAATTGCCAAGATAAAGGAGACCTGCCAGATGGCAAGAGCTGAAGCAGTTGTCTTCCCCTTTAAGAGAAGATACTACCCATCTTTCTCTAACTTCTACCACCAACATAGGCCCTCTTTCCACCAAAGAAGGTTGGTAAAGCAGCAACACATTCAACAGCAGCAGACCTTCCCAGTATCAAGCAGAAATTTTTTCAGGGGCAAACCTAAGTCCAGGAAGGTCTCTTACACCTCTGGGCCAATGCCTTCATCCAGAGTCTGATTGTCAGGAAGTCAAGTGGAATGAGCAAGATAACTTATTGTTCAAAGACTGACTCAGGCAATTTTACACTACGTGGTACACCATCTCTTTGGACAGATGGGTCCTAGAAATCATCCAACACACAGTTATGCAGTCTAGCTTGATTCTTATCCACCTCCCCCCCCAACCCCGTCCCTCTTTAGAGACTCCTCACATAATGCTCTACTCCTACAGGAAGTCATCTCACTTGTGGAAAAAGGGGCAGTAGAAGAAATACCACTATAGTCCATCCAAGAGTTTCTTTTTGAGATACTTCCTCATACCCAAACTAGACAGAGGACTCAACCCTATCCTTAATCTCTGTTCTCTCAACAAATTCATTAGAAGATTTAAATTTCATATGACCTCCTTGTCCACAATACCCCCAGCCTTATAGAAAAATGCATGACTCCTTTCATTTTACCTCAAGAATGCATATTTTCATGTCAGCATTAGAAAAACTCACAGAAAGTTTTTCTGTTCTATTGTAAATGGATGATGTTTCCAGTATACTGTGCTCCCCTTTGGTCTATCCATAACCCCAAGGGTCTTTACCAAGTGGTTGGCACCTGGAGCAGTGGAACTTCAAAGAAGAGGAGTCACTATATATTCGTACCTAGACGATTGGCTCTTGTCAGAGGACACTCAGATGAGCTCTGCTCACATGCAAACATCACTCTTCAACTGTTGGAAGAACTAGGTCTTCTCGTAAACCTTCAAAAGTCTCAACAAAAACTGTTCCAGATACTGCCCTTTGTAGGGGCCACCCTTTACACAACTTGAGTACGAGCATTCCTTCCTCTAGAACGTTTCCACAGTATCACTCATATGGTTCAACAGACCAGAAATCACCCGAGATGATTGGTGAGGTTCTTCCTCTGGCTACTGGGCCTCTTTGCATCAACGATCATGGTCACCCCTCATGCGAGACTTCACATGTGCCGGCTTCAGCACTGGGTGAGAGACAATTACACTCCAGAAATCAACTTCCTGTCCAAACCTCTCACTATTCCACCTTTAATTCTCTCAACCTTACAGTGGTGAATGTGGCTCAAACATAGAGGGGATTCAGATGTTCTGATTTGTGCGAAATGTTTTTTAAAATGAATGTTTCATGCATGTCTGAACACATAAATTCGATTAAATGCGGTCAATATCGCACTAAAGAAATCCGACTTTCAAAGCTACTAAAACCTACCTTTTTGCTGTCCGTTTTCAATAAATCCGCACTTAACAGCAGTGTGAAAGCAACATCGTACTGGTTTTAACTAGTGTGTAATCTTTTCTGATGTGAATGCAACCGTGCTTCCAAGTGCGCTGTTTTACTCCTGCCCCTACCGGAAGCAGTGAGACCAGCTGGAGCCCTGTAGTTGCCTCGCTGGGTGCAGGCTGCAGCCAGCTTCTCCCCAAAAAAGTTCTTCCCCTCCATGCTTCCCGTCCCTTTCAATCATCTGCCTCTGCCTCTGCCGTAGTGCTGCAGCAGTAGCAGCAGCGGGATACCGGAAAGAAACCAGGGAGAGAAGCAGCGCGCCTCACTATGCGAGGGGCTTCTTTCCAGCAGCCTCAGGCTCTCCCTCTTTACTCCCTGATCTCCCCCCCCCCCCCAGTCTAGAAGTCCCGTGCAGGAAAGCAGGGGGCACCCCCTCCGATCGGACTGCGAGATAAAGCAGAAGGTTGCTACCTTGTAAGCAACATTCTTTGAGTTGGCTCCGAACATTCTCATAACTGGGTTGTGCATGTTCACCCTATTCAAATAATAGACCACATGATGGTCTCAGCTTCTCTAGTATAAAAAGCACTCTCCCCTTCACAATGATAGTTACTTCCAACCCTTTCTAAACATACAAGAAAAAAAAATCCATGTGGGCTGGAAGGTGGTGTGTTGTGAGAATGTTTAGAGCCATCTCAAAGAATGTTGTTTACAAAGTAGCAACCTTCTGGCTCCCCACAGGCCACTTCCTGTAATTGAATCGCGCTGAGCAGCCGGGTAAGCGCACACTACAAGAAGGTCTGAATGCATTATTTCGCTATAGTTAAAACCGGTATGGCATGCATGTGAATGCAACAGGACTTGTTAACAGCGAACTATTGAGAACCAATTTTAAAAAATCCAGATAATTGCTGCACGTGTGAATTCGCCCATACACTCAGGGGTATGCCCTCCCATCAGCCAGACTCTACCCTCCAAATAACGATGGATGCCTCTTTAGAGGGCAGAGGGGTTCATTGCCTATCCCTTACAACACAGGGCCTCTGGTCACCCACCGAAAAATCTCTGCACATTAAACCTGCTGGAACTAAGAGCAATCAGGTACACATTAAAAGTCTTTCTTCATGTCATTGCATTTGCAGCAACCTAATCTTGCAACAGGTCGGCCGGCCAGGATCTACAATCCCTCTACCTGATGGCTTGGTTTATCAGCCTGGGAGGAAGAGTTAGACTAACCATTACTGCATTTCAAAAACTCAGCAAAATCAGAAAGACTAAAGACATTTTGATAAAATACAAATTCAGTGTACAGTATATGAGACAGCTGTCACATCAGTACTGTTGAATGGGTCCAAATGTTGGAGTACAAGAAAAGTCAATGAACAGAAGATATTGATTGCAAAAATGAGTTGACTGAAAGGAATACTCAGAGTTTCAAGACTGCATTAAATAAAAAGTGAACTGACAAGAGAACAGCAAGGGCAAGGAATGATGCTGTTACAGAAGATTCAATAAAGATGTCTGTGATGTGAACATGTGTCAAGAACAGACCCAGAAAGAATATTGCATATGGCCAGAGTACAAGGGATGAAAATCAGAGGAAGGCCGAGGATGCGCTGGATCAACATGGTGAAGAATGTAAAACAAAGAGATCCTGGAAGCTGATAAAAGAATAAAAGCAGCAGAAGCAATACATTCAATCCATTGTTTTGGTGACAGATGATGATCAAAGAAGAGGAAGGTGTTGGTGGGGAACATGATGTGTATTACACACACCCCTGTGTGTGTCAAGGCAAGAGATCACTAGAGCATGGACAAAAGCCTTATCAGTGGGAGCCTAAGGAAGGGCTGAATGTTAGTAATGTTAAGTAGAGAGAAGTGACAAGCCTTAGCAATAGAGTGAATATAAGGTGTAATCTATGTTAGCATGTAATGAATGTCTGCTTGAATTAGTAAAATAAGGACACACACCCTAGTTTATAAAAACTATATTAAATAAAGCTATCAAAATCACAAAGGATTTAGGAAAACTCATTATTTATTTGATCACAGCTGCCTTTGCTTTCATGACACTCAATTTAAAAAGAAAAAGAATCACAACAGCTACACAATTAAGTTCATGCTGTATCAGCTTTGTTTATACACTGGGCATTTTTACATGCATCTGATTTTTCCAGACTTCAAAATTCTGGTTCAGTGAACAGCGCACGGGGAGTTTAGATGCTCCCCCTCCCTCCTGGAAGTTGGCTGGGCACCAGTGAACAGTGGCGTGCAGCAACTTCAACATACTTTGTGACCTGGGCTTGTAAGTCCCTGGTAGCAGAGGACTTAAAACTCTGGGTCGTGAAACACGCAGACCATGCTGGGCTGTTTACAACGGCGCTTGGCCAACTTTCAGGAGGTGGGGTGGGTCAAAACTCTCCGCACATGAGTTTACTGAACCTGGACTTGGAAGTCCTGGAAAAATCAGGTGTGTGTAAAAACGCCCATTGTGAGCAGCATAACTAGCAAAGCAAGCAAACAAGAAAGATACTTAATGCACTTGACCAAATAAAAAAACCCAAACTCCAGCAATAAAAAATTACTAGCAAAAACAAACCAAAATTAACAATAAGCTGGAGTGCAGATCCCTACACAAGACTACTGGTTTAGACTACCCGGCCGCTCATAATGAAATATGCAAAACTAAGGCAGATTCTACCAAGTTTAGAGTCAGCGTGACTACAATCTCACCCTTTGTCAGCCACTCATCTCCTCCGGGGGGTGGGGATGTACAGTCTTTCTTGCAGAACTGGTGTAGATGCTCTTGGAAACATGTGATTATGCAGAGAGCAGTAGCAGATGCCCATCACAGTTTCTCTCTCTCTCTCTCTGATGCATACATTCCCTTGCTAAGGACTGATATTCTCAAACACTGTCTATCTCACTCACATACACACTTGAACAATCCTCCACTTGGTGCCCCCTCTCCCTCCTCCCACACTGAGAACATGACAGCAGAGAACATGATCAGTTCTCCAACATATGATAAGAAAGAAAATACTGAGGCAGATAGTAGCCCACACCATTGCCATAGATCACTTTCAGGGGAACTTGCACAAGCATCAGAGCATAGTAAGTGCAGGAACCTAGGCAATTAATGTCCTTAAGGCTGGCCCTGTCAGTGGTAATTTTTTTAAATAGTAAAACAAATCAGTTGTGGTCTGATTGCAGGTGAAGAGCATATGTTCTTTTATTTAAATAAAGTAATGCAGGTGGGATTGCCACCTCTTACAGTTGTGACCCTGACACTCCCATTTTGGCCTCTGGGAGTATCAGGGTCAAAACGGTGAGTGGGGACAATCCTAACACAGGTAACCAGGACTTTTAGTCTAATCTTCTCAGGCTGAAACACAAAATAATCAAATCTAGATTGAATCTTCTCTATATTACCATTTCGTAGAACCCAGCCACTATTGTATAGCAAATGTATTGAATGTAAAGCACATGTTATAAACCAAAATAGATGCAGAATAGATGAATGCTTCCGACCTCTAAGTATCAAAAAGCTTCTCCTCTGACCCTAAAACTCTTTCTGATTCCTAGTAATATACAAATGTTCTACAAGCTGCATCTAATTTGCCTGAAAATGGCTCCTCATTTTACAGCTGAAATGCCGGTGGTTAATTGTTTGCACCAGATGTTATTTACTGTAATAATTTCTGGACCAGATGATAACATTTAACACTTAGTATAATGTTTTGATGTTATATCATGCCACAATGCATTTGGACTTATTACCAAATCATTACTACATGGCTAAAGTTTCCATTATTTATGGATGTCATTATACCATGTAGTGCAGTAACTAGACGAAGTAAATTATTGAAATGGCACTTTCCCTCCCTCTTGTCCCCTGTTAATGGCTTGTTTTTAAAATATTCTAACTACTAGGAAATATGTTTGAATTTGCCCTTCAGAGAGTGTAGAATTGCTTTATATTAAGGCCACAGATATCTTCAGTTTCTTCTGCTTCAGCATGATGTACACAAAGCAATTCAATCATGTAAGGTCTGTCTTCCAATTATTTTACTGATTGCTTCTGATGTGCAGAATGGACTTTTTATCTTCTACTTTTAAGATGGCTGGTGGCTTATCTCTATCATTCATTTTGCAGTTGCGTACTTTGTACAGATTGTAACAGCTTCAGTTCTACGACCCATGTCTCCTTGGAGGTATTGCCTCAAGGAAAAGCATAACTGTCAAGTTTCCTTGTTTAAATTTACTTGTTATGTGTGTGTAGTCTGTGTCTATATTTGTGTTTATAGAATTCAGCAGGAAAACTCACAGCTGGCCTTGAGAGAAGTTCTTTCTGTTCAGGAAATAATGAAACTGTAGGTTAATTGTGTCCAGGTGTATGTTGACGTACACATTTGCCCAGCCGTTGATTTCACATTTGCAGTTGAGGCTGCAGTGCAAACTGTTGCAGTGACCTCTGGCAGACCAAACTGAGAATCCAGCCCAGAACCTTGCTTTTAGGTCTAAGTGCTGAATACTACTGAAACACACACACACCCCTTTTTTTTTTTTTCCTGATGAAGTAATGCTGTGTGTCTGTACTTGACCAATATGCAATGCGAGAGACTTTTAATTTGAAGTTCAGGCATTACATTTGAAAATGATCCCATTTAGTATACAATATTATTACAAGTGTTATTTGTTTGTGGAATGAATAGAGTGTATATTAACTTGCATTTAACATTTACATATTTTTCAAATTTAAATTTAATATCTTTAGATTGATGAGGACATTATAATACTGTGAGAAGTCCCCTACTTTGCTGATTGTGGTAAAAGAAGAGCTGGAAAGGTGGAATTTCCATGCTAGAAAGGAAGACATTTTTGGTGGGGTCCAGGAGCCAATCAACATCTGAAATCACATACATTAGAGTCACATCTATATTGATCTTATATGCTGATTCCCTTTTGCCCGGGGATGAAAATATTTATATTTTGCTACTAGTAATTTATGCTAGCAAAATTTTATATTTTGCTACAGTAAATTGCTTGTCAACAGGGAGAATTTGTGTTATTTTTACCTGTATTTGATCTGCTTGTATGCCAAGCTGTATGAAAAGGTTTGGATGTTTTTCAGACTGATTAGGTCTTCAAGGGTACAGCTGCTCTAGCCACTGATGTAATGAGAGGGGGAACAAAGGGAGATCCCTCCATGCAGTGGGCTCAGTGAGGTAATCGCCTACACTTAAAATTTAGAGCCATTGCGGTGGCCACCAGAGAACCCTCCCTTTCCAGCAGGAGTGAGGGATTCCCTCTGCCCCATATCAGCAAGAGAGTCTGTGGTCCAACCATAGCTGCATGGTTGGGGAAGTCTAGGGGTAATGGGGTAGCACAGACATCAGGAAATGGAGTTTCCAGGGATCGGTCCTGGGCTGGGACCTTCATGCTCCTGTTTCCTGCCCTGCTTTCATGAAAAGGTCTTGTTTCTGCCCCCAAGTAACTGAAAGGAGACTGAAGACCTCTCTGATATCTATCTGCACACCGATTAGCTAGAAGGAAATTTTGAATGGGTGAAGAGATTTTCCTAGTCCCTTTTCCCTTGAAGGCTTTTTCTACCACTGCAGTATCTTTGATGGCGAGTCTCTCAAGGGTCATTGTTCCCAGTGGTGGGTTGGTGAAAGGAACAAAGTCTGATGCTTTAATTCTTTGCAATTTAATTATTTACCTACCTCAGAATGTGTGATAGATAAGTTCTGCTCCTCAGTGTACTCCACCGGTGCAAGGCCCATTGAAGTGAATGGGGACTTTTCCCAGGGAGACATTCTGAGGATTGAACTGCTAGTTTGTCAAGTGCATTGAAAATGGTGTTTTAAATATAGGCAAAATGTAATAACTTTGGGAGAGACGTGAGTTAGTACTGACACCCCTGAAGGAGTTGCATTTTACTCCTATTTGCACTAGTGACCTTTGGTCAAATATTTGGCCATGGAACATCTCTGGACTCAAAGGTAACCTCCAGAATTTTTTCTTCAATAAGTATATATAAAATTTCTAGTCGATCTTTCTGCAAGAAAAAGATGAGCCATTACTTTTCCCAGAGTTCACTCTATTTTTATAGGCAGTGTTCAAACTAGGGGAAATGGGCAGACCAGCTAACAGCCTAGCTGTATGCATTCCAACAGCTGTCTTGGTTAAGAGAAGAAATGAGGTCAGGTTCTCCTTTCTTTCATGCTCTCATTATAATTTTCAATAGAGAGATGGTATTCTTAATGTTTTCCTCCCCACACAGTTCCCTATCCAGCATTGAAACTTTATGGCAGGAGCTTGTGTCATTTATTGGAATTTGATTTGGCCAATATTCCTCTGCCATCCTGTTTGTTTGGGGCAGTTTTAACATGCAGAGTGGCTCGTTTACTGTCTGATAGCCCCACTACTTGGATGCCATTTTCTGATTTAGAGCCCACCAATAGTTTTTGTACTAGAAAATCCAAAGATCTAAGACTTGTTACTGATTTGTAATAGTATGGAAGTCGGGTTGAGGTATCCTCCCTGACAGGATGTGTGAGCTAGGAAGCCCTGGATGAAAGAAAAGGGTTGGGTGAGTGGGACTCTCTATTCCCTGGGCTGGGAGGCCAAAATACTGAACTGTCGGCTCCAGTGTTAAATACATGTACTGTAACTATTATTAATTGTAAGTCGGGTTGAGTGAAACTCCCTGACAGGAGTGGGTGAACAGCCTGAATTAAAATGTAAATCAGATGGATGGGGGACTCCCTGACTAGGGCAGAGAAGCGTTGTCCTGAAGAGAGAGTAGTAAAATCAGGACTACTTCCCGGTAGTCCTGACTCCTCAAAGGGGATGGGATGTAGCAAGGTGGGAGCCAGCCGTGCTCCAAAACGAGCTCTGTCCCTTTAAGGGCCTGTAAACCCTGCCGGCAGGTGGAAGCGGTAATGGAGCCACCCGTTAGAGCAGGACGAAGGGAAGAAGAGCAGCATCCTAGGGGAGGCTCCCCGCGTTCCTAGTGGTGCGGAGAGCAGCTGAACCAGGTCGCCAGGAGGCAGCTGCTGGAGTGGGGCTCGGGTGAGCGCTGAGAACACAGGGAGTCAGAGGTGCTGGAAGGAAGCGAGCAGCCATCGGAATGAGGCTTCGGGAACTAGTCTGGCTGCTGGGAAGAACAGGCAGGGATTCCTGCCTGAGAGCTTGGGAGCTCTGGACTAAGAGACCGAGTGCTGGGTGCGTGAGCTGTATTTGGGACACTAATAATAAAGGACACTGGGACACAGAAAAAGGAGAGCTGTGTTATTAAGAGTCCCTGGGGCCCCCAGAGAGAGTGAGACAGCGAACCAAAGACAACTCCAAGAGATCAGGGCATTGCAGCAACCTATGCTGCCGGGCGAGTTGGGGGACATGGGGGGACCAGGGTCTGGCCCGTGTACAGATATGTTTGCAAATAAGTGTAAATGACAGCCTGCTGTTTTTACATTTAAAGGGTTTGTGAGTCTACATTCCTTCTCCTTGCCCAGACAACTCACAGAAGCATGCTCATGCTTAAACCTGCTTAAAGCTGCATTTTGAAGTGAAAGATATCGTAGTAGGAATGGTATGTTCAAATTTAACTAAACTATGGATTATAGTACAATAAAACAGTAATCCATCTCCACTCTGATGGCTCTGATTTTTAATTCAGCAGATGCATTCTGTAGGATGCAGTTTATCCTGTACTTCATGTTGTCATGGATCTGATAGCTGTGATATTGGCAGATGGCATTTGATGCTTTACTAGTAGTGGTGATATCAATCCTGGTGATTAAAAGGGCTGCTGATTTGCTTATGTGAACGGCTTAATGACAGGCAGCAAAGGCTTTGTTTGAAAAAATCTATGCCCCATGATTCAACAAGAGGACAAAAAGGTGGACTGGAAGTAATCCAGTATTAGGGTTGCTTTGTGGAAAAGCCTTTTACTAAAATTCCTGAATCAGCAATTGGTCATTTCCTGTTGGAGCCTGGACTGGCAACTAAAATTGCAACATCAAAATGTTTTCCCAGGCATTTTGTAAAAATAAAGTACTTTTTTTTTTTTTTTTTTTTTTTTTTTAAAGCAAATCCTCTATGGAAGTGAATCTTATGTAGAACTTTTAGAAGTTGCACCATATTGTTTGTTTGTCTAGGAATCAAGCCATACAAATTGAACTGGAAATGAAAAAAATAGGCCTGATCCTGAAACTCTTGATTCTTCAAGTAGTTTGATTGAAGCCAGATGCACTATTGACATGATGAAGCACTGGAAGAATCAAGATTCTAGCTGGGACATTTTATGGATTTGGACAAATCTTGCTCTGAGTAACTACCCTCTCTAGCTGTCTGTTTTAAATACTCTCCTGAAAAAAATAATCTTAAAAAAAATCCCTTTTATGGTCATATTTTCCCTAATTCTTTTGCGTTGTTTATTTTATGGGGCTTCGCTTATAGTGATGTAAAGGAACACAGCTGAGAATGAACGGCCCAGGGAAGTGTTCAGGAGGGTATATACATTATAAAACATTGTATGGTTTTTTTTTCATCCACACTGAGCAAATATATTGTAGAGCTGCAGTTGTAAATTGTTGTAATCTTAATATCTTCGAAGACAGATTGTTTTGCTTAGCCTTGGCCAGCAAGAAATAAATGAAATTTTTTAGTACAAGCTCCTCAGTTTTATAGCTGTAACCCTGTTTGTTACTCAGCTTTAAAAATAATCAACAACTACCTTCAGACTGAAGGGGTGACACTCAGGTGAGTCTGTTTCTACAGGCAACTGACAAGAACAAACTAGCGGTCCCCATAACACCTGAACATTGAATGAACTCGGGTGTCACCTTAGCTTATATATCAGTAGGAATTTACAGCATCAAGTAGAAATAGTGTTTCTTGTTATTTAATTCCTCTCTGTGTGCTGGAGGTGTTTTTCAGCAGACACTCTTTGTTGCCTCTGTTTTACTTTTTGCCTCATTTTGGCAACAGTGCAAGGCATTAGGTAATTTCAGACATGCTGGGCCTCCAGACCCAACAAGCTGAAACCCGGATGATCAGGCCACCTGCCCTTTAGACGTGCTGGCCTGAACACTGTGGGAATTGGAGAGGGGGTGGGGCTGTGCAGTGTGACCGCGCAGCCTCCTCCCCCCCCCGGCACTCCCATGGCCACCTGCCTGCGCCCGATCCCGTCCCGTGGTAGGCGCCTGATTCTGGGACGGGGATGGTTAACAGTCGTTACTTGCAGCCATTCCCAGCCCCGTCCTGGAGCGTGGCCAAACTAACCACGGTTCTGGAGGTGAGGTCGGCCTCACCTCCAGAGCCGTGGTCAATTTGATCCCAGCCAGGTGTTCACTGTGGTGAACATCTGGGCGGGAGCAAACAGACGTTCCTGCAATCGCTGCCATCACACCAGATCCTCTGTGGTTCAGTGTGGTTAGCAGCGATTTCGTAACCCTTGGCTATTCCACCGAAAATACCCTTGGCTATTCCGCCAAGCCTTTGGTGAGGGAGGTGGGTGGGGAGGGTGGTTTTTTTTCTTTTCTTTTATGCCTCCCTTTTACGTATTTTATATATTTTATGTATATTTTAAAATATTTTCATTTTTGTAAGCCGCCTCGAACTGCTTAGGCAGGAGAGGTGGGATATAAAGGTTGGAAATAAATAAAGTACCTGGACTGAAGAAAACATTCCTATATGGAAGGGCAAAAAATCAGAACTAGGGCTGCAACCTGATTAAAAATTTTAGTTGATTGATCTGTAGACTTTTTAGTTGATTAATTGATTAATAAATCAATTAAAATTTGCATATGATTTGTATAATTTCCCTAATTCGCATACTTTGGGTAAACTTGACAAATTTGACAGAAACTGCAGGTAAAATTATTTTATTAAGGTAAAATTATTTATTTAATAGACAAGAAAAAAATGTAAAACTGAAAATTATGTGACTGCTTTCCACCACTGTAGTCACCACAGTCATAAACTCTAGCATTTCGACTTGTCCCTCTTTTAAGGCAGCGAAGGCAAGAACAATCATTATGCGAAGGAGATTGTTAAGGGAAGGAGAATTATTAACCTGATGCTGAGGTACCTAAACCAGATAAACTACATTGGCTGAAGATGAAACAAAACACTGACTGGAGAGACTTAATAAGTTGTATGCTCAATTTAAAAAAAAAAAGCCAACTTTCCCCACTGTTCTGTTTATTTTGGGATTAGGTTCTGTGAAGCTGAAAGGAAGGAGAAATAACTTTGGAAATCTCTCACCAGTGGATGTAAGGAGGTAGACTTACAATTTGCAAAGCCACTTTGCAAAGTGTTTGTCTACAATCAACTGCTGCAAGAGTGTGTGCTCTACTTGTTAAGTGGAGACTACAGAAATAAAGTACAAGCATGGGCAGAAGTTGCACCCCAAGGTTAAAAAAGAGTACAGAAGAAAGTGCATGAAGGAATCAATCCAGCAAAATAAAGGCAGAATTGAAACTTTAGGTAGGGGCACAGGTTCCTAACTTCTGTGCTGCTTCCATTTCTTCCTCTTCAAAGTCAACACAAACTTTATGCAAAGGAGATAAATGTTAGGCGAAGGAGTTAAGTGACAGGGGAATGAGGCTCACTAGCATCTTTGGGAAGGAGATAAACATTAGGCAAAGGAGAGGCTAGCATCTTTGCGACGGAGATAAACGTTAGGGGAAGGAGAGGCTCAGTTGCTTTGTCAGTTTCTTCCTCTTCAAAGGCAGAGACAGCAACATTAACGATAGGGGAAGGAAATAAATGATAGGGGAATGAGAGGCAGCGAAGGCAAGAACTGACTGTTGGACTTTTGAAGGCTGAACAGGTTTCTCAAGAAATCCCTCTGGACTGTGCCCCTTTGGAAGGTGTGGATGCGCCTTTCTGTGCTGCTTCTATTTCTTCCTCCTTAAAGGCAGAGATGGCAACATTAGATGAAGGACATACCAATAGGGGAAGGAGAGGCTCACTTGATGAGAGTTGTTCTTGAAGGAAGCAGATACATTGTAGAACTTAGAGCATCTTTGCTTCATCTATTTCTTTGTCTTAAAGGCAGTGGAGGCAGGAACCACCATTCTGCAAAGGAGATAAACGTTAGGGAAATGAGGTTCACTAGCATCTCTGTGAAGGAGATAATTGTTAGGAGATGGAGATAAACATTAGGCAAAGGAGAGGCTAGCATCTTTGCGAAGGATGTAAGGGTTAGGAGGAGTTAAATGATAGGGGAATGAGGCTCACTAGCATCTTTGCATAGGAGATAAATGTTAGGGGAAGGAGATAAGCGTTAGGGAAAGGAGAGGCTAGTGTCATGTTTTGTGAATTCATTAGAAGGCCCAGAATAAGACACACACACACAGGCCTGTTTGCTTCTTCACTGTAACCGTATTAGCTCAGCAAGCCCCAGGTAAACATAACAACAACAGTAACCAGCAGATCCAACATTATTTTTATTATTATAAGCTTTTATATAGCGCCAGCGATATACCTGGCGCTTTACAGAGAATAAGATAGACGTGGTCCGTGCCCGAGGGCTTACAAACTAAAGACAGGGGAAGGGGAGATAGGGAAGGGGGAACAGAGGGAGACACAAGGGATGCGATATTCATGAGGATGTGAGGACTCAGGTACACATTCTTGGCTTGGTTACAGTAAATTGGGAGTTTACAGATAGCAGGTGAGGGTAATCCTGGGTGGGGATGATTAGCAGGAGTTAGGAAAGGCGGAGCAGAAGAGGTGGGTTTTGAGGAAGGACTTGAAGGTGGGGGCAAGGCAGACGAGGGCAGGGAGGGAGTTCCAGGTGTGCGGGGCAGCGAGGGAGAAGGAACGAAGGCGGTTGGGGGAGCAAGGGAGGAGTGGGAGGATGAGGGAGGGTATGGAAGAGAAGCGGAGTGCTTCAACAGGGGTTCGGAGGGAGATCAAGGCAGAGAGGTAGGGGGGAGCAAGGTTGTGAAGGGCTTTGTAGGTGAAGACGAGGAGCTTGTGCAGAACATGCTCAGGAAGGGGGAGCCAGTGGAGGGAGGAGAGGAGAGCTGAACATGGTCAAAGCGACAAGCTAGGTGGAGTTTTGAACAGAGATGAGGGAGGAAAGGTGAGAGTGGGGAAGGCCAGTGAGGAGGAGGTTACAATAGTCAAGGCGTGAGATGACTTAGGGCATGGATGAGAGTTTTGGCAGAGGAGACAGAAGGAAAGGGCTAATCTTAGCAATGTTGTGGAGGGAGAAGCGGCAGAATTTGGCCATGGAGTCAATGTAGGGTTTGAAGGTAAGGTGCGAGTCAAAGATGAAGCCCAAGCTACGGGCTTGGGGGACAGGGAGGATGGAGACCCCGTCAATGGCAATTGACAGGGAAGAGGGAGAGGAAGGATTGGGAGGGAAGATCAGGAGTTCAGTTTTCACCATGCTCAGTTTGAGTTGGCGTTGAGACATCCAGGCGGAGATATCGGAGAGGAAGGAGCTTGAACAGAGGGGGAGAGGGAAGGAGTGGAGAGAGAGAGTTGAGTGTCGTCAGCGTATAGGTGGTATTTGAAACCGTGGGAGGCAATGAGTTTGCCTAAGCATTGGATGTAGATAGAGAAGAGGAGAGGGCCAAGGACAGAGCCTTGGGGAACCCCGACCGAGAGCGGTAGGGAGGAGGAGGAGGGGGAGGAGTTAGGAAGAGATACATTGAAGGAGTGGTCAGAAAGGTAGGAGGAGAACCAGTCGAGGACAGAGTCCCGGAATCCCAGGGAGTGAAGCGATTCAAGCAGGAGTGAGTGGTCAACAATGTCGAAGGCAGCAGAGAGCTCAAGGAGGACAAGAATAGAGTAAAGGCGGTTGGATTTAGCCACAAGAAGATTGTTGGTGATCTTAGCCAGAGCAGTTTCAGTGGAGCGAAGGGCCAGATTAGGCGGTCAAGGGAGGAGTTGGCATAGAGGAGGTTGAGGCAACGGGAGTAGACAACGTGTTCAAGGAGTTTGGAAGCAAAAGGGAGGAGTAAGACAGTACGGTAATTAGAGGGTTCAGAGGGATCCAGAGTCGACCTTTTGAGGATGGGGGAGACAGTGGCGTGTTTAAAGGCAGAGGGGAAGGAGCCGGTAGAGAGGGAGAGGTTGATGATGTGCAGGAAGGGAAGGGCGATGGTGGAAGTCCTAGGTTTAGCTTTAATAAATCCAAGCGTGACCTAAGGTTCCGACCCAGGAATTTTTATTTATTTATTTATACAAAATTTGTGTCCCGCACCTGGCAAACAGCAACAATCAATAAAACAATAAAACAGTTAAAAATACAATAATGCAGGGGGAAAACAAGACCCTACCCCCCCCCCGCCAAAAGCCTGACGGAACAGCCAGATCTTACATAAACACCGAAACAGCAGGAGAGTGGGAGCCAACCGA
>QEPC01001533.1:8629380-8657970 GCA_003113815.1 Sphenodon punctatus
CCATGGAGTCAATGTAGGGTTTGAAGGTAAGGTGCGAGTCAAAGATGAAGCCCAAGCTATGGGCTTGGGGGACAGGGAGGATGGAGACCCCGTCAATGGCAATTGACAGGGAAGAGGGAGAGGAAGGATTGGGAGGGAAGATCAGGAGTTCAGTTTTCACCATGCTCAGTTTGAGTTGGCGTTGAGACATCCAGGCGGAGATATCGGAGAGGAAGGAGCTTGAACAGAGGGGGAGAGGGAAGGAGTGGAGAGAGAGAGTTGAGTGTCGTCAGCGTATAGGTGGTATTTGAAACCGTGGGAGGCAATGAGTTTGCCTAAGCATTGGATGTAGATAGAGAAGAGGAGAGGGCCAAGGACAGAGCCTTGGGGAACCCCGACCGAGAGCGGTAGGGAGGAGGAGGAGGGGGAGGAGTTAGGAAGAGATACATTGAAGGAGTGGTCAGAAAGGTAGGAGGAGAACCAGTCGAGGACAGAGTCCCGGAATCCCAGGGAGTGAAGCGATTCAAGCAGGAGTGAGTGGTCAACAATGTCGAAGGCAGCAGAGAGCTCAAGGAGGACAAGAATAGAGTAAAGGCGGTTGGATTTAGCCACAAGAAGATTGTTGGTGATCTTAGCCAGAGCAGTTTCAGTGGAGCGAAGGGCCAGATTAGGCGGTCAAGGGAGGAGTTGGCATAGAGGAGGTTGAGGCAACGGGAGTAGACAACGTGTTCAAGGAGTTTGGAAGCAAAAGGGAGGAGTAAGACAGTACGGTAATTAGAGGGTTCAGAGGGATCCAGAGTCGACCTTTTGAGGATGGGGGAGACAGTGGCGTGTTTAAAGGCAGAGGGGAAGGAGCCGGTAGAGAGGGAGAGGTTGATGATGTGCAGGAAGGGAAGGGCGATGGTGGAAGTCCTAGGTTTAGCTTTAATAAATCCAAGCGTGACCTAAGGTTCCGACCCAGGAATTTTTATTTATTTATTTATACAAAATTTGTGTCCCGCACCTGGCAAACAGCAACAATCAATAAAACAATAAAACAGTTAAAAATACAATAATGCAGGGGGAAAACAAGACCCTACCCCCCCCCCGCCAAAAGCCTGACGGAACAGCCAGATCTTACATAAACACCGAAACAGCAGGAGAGTGGGAGCCAACCGAGCCTCCTCTGGGAGCAAATTCCACAGCACAGGGGCAGCTACCGAGAAAAGTCTAAAATCGGTGGTCACCCACCTCGCCCGGGGAGCCTCCAAAAAGGCTCCCACGGATGATCTCAAGGGTCGCATGGGCACATGGGGAGTGCGGCGATCCCACAGGTAAGTAGGGTCCAGGCCATGAAGGGCTTTAAAGGTTAAAACCAGCACCTTGAAGCTGGCCCGGTGCTTTATAGGCAGCCAGTGCAGAGCCCGGAGCACCGGTGTCATGTGCTCCCTGCGACCCACCCCTGTAAAGAGACAGGCCGTGGGATTCTGCACCAGCTGCAGCCTCCGGACCAGCTTCTCGGGCAGCCCCACGTAGAGCACGTTGCAATAATCCCGCCTCAAGGTGATGAAGGCATGGATGACAGTGGTGAGGTCGGAGTCTGAGAGATACGGTTGAAGCCGCCGGACAAGATGTAACTGCCAAAACGCACTCCCCGCCACAGCCACAACCTGAAATTCCATGCTGAGCTGTGAATCGAGGAGCACACCCAGACTCCGCACTTGAGAGACCATGGGAGGGCGAGCCCCCACAACAAGAGGAGATTCCACCACCCCCAGGCCCCTCAAGCCCTCGCCCACCAACATCACCTCCATCTTGTCAGGATTCAGTTGCAGATGGCTCAACCTCATCCACGCCCCCACAGATGACAGGCACTGGGAAAATAGGGAGATTGCGTGACCTGAGTCAGTGGAAAAGGAGAGGTAGAACTGAGTGTCATCAGCATACTGGTGACACTGCATGCCCTGAAACCCCCTCATGATCTCGCCTAATGGCTGCATATAGATGTTAAACAAGAGGGGGGACAGAATAGCACCCTGCAGGACTCCACATGTGAGGTCCCGGGGGGAAGACGTACACTCCCCCAAGACCACCCAGTGAGTTCTCCCGACCAGGAACAAATGAAACCAGTCCCAGACTGTTCCGCCAATCCTGGCATGGTCCCGCAGGCGGGTCACCAACACCTCTTGATTGACTGTATCAAATGCAGCCAAAAGATCTAGCAGGACCAGTAAGGTCTGACGACCCTGGTCCAATGCCAGACGGAGATCGTCAACCAAGGCCACCAATGCAGTCTCCATACCATACCCAGGCCGAAACCCAGACTGAGAAGGATCAAGAGAACGGGTGCGGTCCAGATGTTCCTGGAGCTGCCGTGCCACTGCCTGTTGAATAACCTTCCCTAAAAAGGGAAGGTTAGAGACTGACCGATAACTGGCAGGAGCATCAGCGTCAAGAGATGGTTTCTTGAGCAGGGGCCTAACCACAGTCTCCTTCAGGCAGTCAGGCACCCTGCCCTCCCAAAGGGAGGCACTAACCACCCCAGCCAGCAACGGTGTCTGGTTTGTTGTGGCATGCACTGCATTCCGATATGCTAGCAGGAAACTGGCCAGTTTCTGTTGTAAGAACCCCCGTTCACCTGCCATGGACCTCAAGGCTTACTTCAAGGTTTGTACAAATCGCTCCACTAACCCATTTGTGGCCGGGCTGAGGTAATGTGTTTAATGCCGTTTTTCTTCATGAACCATTGAAACTCTTCCAACGTAAACTGGGGCCATTGTCACTTACTACTTGTTCAGGTAGCCCTGCTTGGGCAAACAAACTCCAAAGAAATTCTATTGTCTGTGTGGTTGTGGTGTTCCTCATGCAAAAGACCTCTGGCCATTTGGAATGTGCATCCACAACTACTAAGTACAGCATTCCCAAAAATGGGCCTGCAAAGTCTATATGTACTCGCTGCCAGGGAACTTATGGCCATTCCCAGGGGTGTAGGGGTGCAGGCCGAGGCATATGCTGCACCATTTGGCACCCAGAGCAGCCCTTAGCTAACTATTCCATTTACTGATTAATGCCTGGCCACCATACCAAATAGCTAGCCAGTGCTTTCATTTTTACTACTCCTACGTGCCCCACGTGGAGCTCTTCTAAGACCCTCGAATGTAACTTGCTGGGTACAACAACACAAATTCCCCCACATCACACATCCTTGGTGTATAGTAAGCTCATCTTTTTGTCTATAGAAGGGTGCCACATCAGAGCTGTCTGTATATGTCCAGCCATTAAGGGTGGTTTCATGAACCCGAGCTAGTAGGGGATCTCGCTTGATTTCTTGCTCAATCATAGCACACGTCACTGGCGAGCATTCCATCTCAAATAACTGAACATATTCCGCCTGCGTTGGCTGTGGCTCCTTCACAGCTTGATCATCAGCTGGCATTGGCAGGCGGGAAAGTCCATCTGCATTAGCATGCAACTTCGTTCTCCTGAACTCAGTGTCATAGTTATAGCCAGCTAAGACGAGAACCCAGTGCTGAATGCGTGCTGCTGACATCATAGGGATTCCTTTCTTGGGATTAAATATTGCAACCAGGGGTTGGTGGTCAGTGACAAGGGAAAATTTCCTTCCATACAGGTATTGGTTTAATTTCTTCATGCTCCAAAACAGACTCAAGGCCTCCTTGTGTATTTGAGTATAAGCCCGTTCTGCTACTGTTAGAGATCTGGACGCAAAGGCTATTGGCCTTTCACTGTGATCTGGCATGACATGAGATATAACTGCCCCTATTCCATATGGGGAAGCATCACATGCTAGCTTAATAGGTCGGGATGCGGTGAAATGTATCAGTACCCTATCAGAGGTAATTAGTTTCTTGGCTGTTGCAAAAGCTTCTGCACACTGAGGTGACCATCTCCACGTACTGCTAGCTCGCAGTAAACAGTGCAATGGATGTAATAATATTGCTATATCCAGTAGAAACCGCCCATAATGGTTAATAGTTCCAAGGAACGATCTAAGCTGGAAGACATCCTTTGGCTTGGGTGCTTCCAGGACTGCTTTGATCTTCTCTGGATTTTTATGTAGGCCTTAGATGTCTATAATATGTCCACAGTACAAGACAGAGTCCTTAAAAAAACCTCACATTTTGTACGATTAGCTCGTAACCCATATTCCTCTAGGTGTTTCAGTACTTGTATTAGTATCTCCAGGTGTTCCTCATCGTTTTCACCAGTTACAATAATGTCATCCAAGTAGCAGTGCGTCCTTGGAATACCTTGCAAAATTTGGTCCATTGTCCGTTGTCATATGGCAGGGACTGATGCAATGCTGAACACTAATCTGTTATACTGATATAACCCTTTTTGTGTGTTTATTGTAAGGTAAGGTTTGAAAGCTTCTTCCATTTCCATCTGTAAATAAGCCTGTGAAAGGTCTATCTTGCTGAATCTTTTCCCCCCTAATAATGTGGCAAAGATATCTTCTGTTTGTGGCAGAGGGTATTTATCAACATTGAGTACTGGATTTATGGTGATCTTGAAGTCTCCGCACACCCTTACTGTCCCATTTTTCTTAATGACTGGAACAATAGGAGTTCCCCACTCACTCAGTGCGACCTTGAACAGTATGCCTTCTTCTTCCAAACGTTCCAGCTCGGCATCAGCCTTGGGGCGGATGCTGTAAGGGACCAGTCGAGCCTTGTGGAATTTTCGCTGTGCATTTTCAACTAGTGTTATTTTAGCCTTTATGTGTTTTAATGTTCCTATGCCCTACTTGAATACCTCTGATGCTTGTGTCAAAATACTTTCTAGTTGTCGTCCTGTTTTGCAGGGGTCTGGTGAGGCTGGCTGTAGCATCTTTATGGATTTCCATTCCAGGGGGATCTCATGTAGCCAGTCCCGGCCCCATAAGGCTGGTCCCCACCCCCTTTTAACAACAAATATGTCCAGGGCATTATACAGTTTGTGGTTATAGTCTACATCCACTTGAATTACTTCCATGTGCACTATCCTTTCTCCAGTGTATGTTTTTAACAACACTGGTGTCTTCCTTTGTTGGATGTTGTTGAAAGTTTTCGTATACTCTCCATATGAGATGACAGACACTGCAGAGCCTGTATTTAATTCCATTTTGAGTGGTTTCCCTGACACCTGGGGTGTCAGCCAAATGGGTGACTTGCTGGGCGTGCCTATGGTATATATTTCCAGACTGGCCACTCCGGTCTCACTATCTGTATCACTATGGCCTCTGTCCATGTGATGCATTTTGGAGTTTCCCTTCCTAGATCATGGCTTACGTTTTTCTTTATTGCCCTTCATCTGGCACACTGCTTGCATATGCCCCCTTTTTATTGCATCTTCTGCAGCTAGCCTCTTTAAACCAGCAATCAGCTTAAATCAGCAATCTTTTCCCACACCGATAACATCTCTCTCTCTCTGCTGCATGGGTTGTTCCTTATCTTGTGCTGTAGTTACTAGTGCATGTACCCCAGCTTTTGCTCTGGTTTGTAACCCTCCTGCATCCCTCGCAGCAGTTCCCATTGTCACTCCTATTTCCACAGCACGTTTGTAGGTGAGGTTTCCTTCAGTTAAAAATCTCTTATACGTACTTTCATTAAGTAGCCCTCATACAAATCTGTCTTTTAGGGCATCATTCAGTCCCTCCTTAAAATTACAGTGTTCTGACAGCTTTTTCAGCTCAGCTGCAAAGGAGGAAGCAGATTCACCTTCAAGTTGATTCCTCTTATGGAATCTAAACCTTTCTGCTATTACCAACGGCTTAGGTCCCACATGTTCTTGCACAACTTGTAGTATCTCTGCAAAGATTTTGCTAGCTGGCTACTCTGGAGCGATCAGACTGCGCAATAACTGGTATGTTTTTCCTCCCATCAGACTGAGTAGGGCAGCTACGTGTTTCTCTGGGGGAATCTCATTTGCTTCAAAATACTGTTCCAGCCTTTCTATGTATGTGGGCCAGTCTTCTACAGCACTGTCAAAGGACCCAACTGTTCCAATATAGGCAGCCATTTTATCCCTGGCTCACGGCTTGTTAACTCTGGGAACTTACAGTTACAGCAGGCCTCTCCGTGTTACTACAAGAACTGCTGGCATGTTCTGTTGCTTGCCCCCGCACCCAGGAAAAAGGCAACACACACCATAAAGTTGGGTTAAAGGTCACACATTTATTAACTCGTTTACCAAGTCAGGGAGGGGGTATGCTCTCTCCCGGGCCCCTTATACTAAATTTGTAATGAAATTACTTAAACTTAACTTACCTAAACTTAACCCAGCAGCCTGATGTCCCTCGGTACCGCTGCCTGTGTGTGCCACTAGGTCACTCTCACTTCAGCCGTCTGGCTGATCGGGAACAAGAGAGGTGGGGGCACCCTCTAGTGACCAAAGTAGGAGGGAGACGGAGACTTCCTTCCGGGACCGTCCCTGTCCTCGTCAGGCTAGCTCGCCCCTCCCTCCTAAGCCGGGGTTTAAGCCGTCCGTCCGTGCCTTAGCTTAACCCCTGCTCCATCTCTTAAGGAGATGCCTTCCCACACGTTCTAACTTAACAACTATGCATAACAATAGGTTTATAAACACCCTGGGCCCCTGCCACCACAAACCACCAGCAATTTGCTTGGTTGGTTTGTACCCGGCCCCAACCCCGACTTCAACACAATTGAACCAGCTGACCTTTCAACACGGCCAGGTAGAGGTCCAACCCCGCCTCTGAGAAGTGCACCCCATCAGCTCGAAACAATTCCGGACTAGAAAAACAGATGTCTTGGTGGGTTACGACCACTCCCCCATTCTTGGATACCAACTTACCCATTTCCTTATTTATCTTGCGGCGGACCCGGTCCACCTTGCCCGGGTGGACCGCGTTCGCCCAAGTAATCCGTTCAAGCATGTCGGACCACACTAAGAGGGTGGAAGGCAACAGACGGGCAATCTCCTCCCAGTCCCGCTTCATCCTTACCACCAGCTCCAGGCCGGACATCTGGGGGATGTTGTTCTCCCCTAGGTGGATCACAAGAATGTGCGGGTGCAACCAACTAGCGGCTTCGTGAACGAGTGGTAGGAGTTGCTCCCATTTCATGCCCCTTCTGGCCTTCCACACCACCTCGGCCCTGTCACCCAAACCTAGCTGTGTGCCCCAGTGGGAGCTCCCGGCCGCACGTCCTGCCCAGAAAACGATACTGTGCCCCGTCATCCAAATCAACTTTCGTTGATCCCTCATCTTGGGGTCTGTAACTGTAAGAAGACAGGGCTGGTTAGCAAAAGCTCTAATCATTGCATGGATCCCCTTACATAGGTGCGGAATGCAGATGACCTCCATCTACCCAACCTTCTTACTTCGCTGTCTGACATTCCTAACCCTGCTGCGTGGGTTGCTGCCCCAATCCTGAAAGAGTTAGATGCATACCCTTGTACGGGCAAGTTCGCTGCCATCAGTGCCCTCCGCAGCACCACTGAGAATTGATAGCGAGTTGCCGCTGAGCCATCTATGTAGACAAAAAACGGTCCTGCCACTGGGGGGGGGGGGGCGGATCCCTTTAAAACGTCTCACTGCCAAAACCGGGCACAGCTATGAGTCAGCAGCCCTCCGAAGGTGTTTGCTGATACCTTGCTGGCGCTGGTCTGTCTTTGAGGCCCGCAGCCTAATATCCAATGAGTCTTCCCCTATAGAAATGTCCCTGTCGCTAATTACCCTGTCAGCCTTGTCCCTCTTGGAAGCTGCCACTAGGTCGGACACCCTAAAAGCCCCAAAGAATGCCAATTTAAAGGTCGCGTCAAAGAGAGTGGCCTCAAATTCACCCTCAGCTATTCTCCCTACACCCGCCGAAACCGCCCTCACAATTTCGGGGGTGATGGGCCACCAGACATCTCTAGGCATGCCCCGCTCCTGTGTCCAAGACTCTAAGAGTTTCCTGGCAAAGAAACTGTGGTCCGGAGGGGAGTGCCCTGCCATCCTGCTAGTGAAGGAAATTGCAGCTAGCTTTACTCCAATAGTGGATGGTGACAGGCCTTGGGAATGCAGCCTGAGAGCAAACTGCAATGCCTGAGCTTCAGAAATGGGGAAACCCAGGAGCCACCCATTCTGTGACCTGAATTCCTGGAATTCTGCAAAAGCCCTTTGGTACGCCTGCCGCGTGCTAGGCACTAGGGCCCCTTGAACTGCCTCGAATAGCTGAAGCGTCCAATGTTCCACATGCCTGGCGGCACAACCTCGGGTTCCAGGTTGGTGTCCGGCGCCAGAAGATGAAAACGCTCCACCTGTTGGCGAGAAAGAGCATCGGCTATGCCATTGTTAATTCCGGGAACGTGAACAAGATGTTATTTACCAAACACTGCAGTACGAAGGAGCGGACCAGACCCATGACCCTGGCTGATTTAGCAGATTGGGAGTTTATCACTTGGACCACCGCAGCGTTATCGCACCAGAATAGAACAGAGCGATTAGCGAACTTATCTGGCCACAAGTGGACGGCCAGTACAATAGGGAACAACTCCAAAAAAGTGATATCCCGGGTCACGCCCTCTCGCACCCACGCCTCAGGCCACCTGGCTGAACACCACCTACCTTGAAAATACAGGCCAAAACCTAATGCTCCTGCTGTATCTCTCTGGACCTGTAATTCCGCCTCCAGTAAGAATTTTTGTCTCCACAGGCAGACCCCGTTAAAGCCTCCAAGGAAGGCCTGCCATATCGCCAGGTCCTCCTTGATTTCCATAGTTACCCGTACATGATAGTGGGGGTAGCTGTTGCCCAGGACCATGGCATAGAGCCGGGAAAAGAACGCCCGTCCTGGTGCCACCACGCGACAGGCGAAATTCAGCTTTCCTATCAGGCTCTGCAACTCCCTAACGGTGACCTTCCTCCTATTTACCATGCTTGTAATTCCCTGCTGTAGTTCATCTAGCTTCACCCACGGGAGATGCGACTCACCCGTGACAGTATCTAACTCGATCCCCAAAAAGGTTAGAACCATAGTAGGCCCAACCATCTTTTCTGGGGCTAAAGGGACTCCCACTTCCCATGCTAGGTCCATAAAGGTAAGTAAGAGGTGCTTGCAGTCGTCTGTGCCGCTAGGGCCGAGGAAGAGGAAATTGTTTATGTAGTGAATAACATACTGCAGTTGGGCCCGGTGCCGTACCAACCAGTCAAGGAGCAAGCTAAGCCATTCAAAGGCCGAGCAGAAAATAGAACAGCCCATGGGCATGGCCTTGTTGATGTAAAATTTATTTTGAAATTGAAAACAAGGAGCTTGCAGTCGTCTGGGTGGACCGGCAGCAACCGGAAGGCCGACTTAATATCACACTTGGCCATCAATGCCCCCGTGCTGCACTCCCGTGCCATGTCCACCGCAGCGTCAAACGACGCATAGCGGACAGAGCACAGGTCTTCCGGGATGGCGTCATTCACCGACACCCCCCCTTTGGGTAGGATAAGTGGTGAATGAGGCGAAATTTGCCCGGGGCTTTCTTGGGGACTATACCTAAGGGGGACACATGAAATCCCGGGGAGGGTGGGGACAGAAAAGGGCTGGCCACCCTGCCCTCCTCCAGCTCCTTCTGGAACTTGGCGTGCACCAAGTGCTCCATTCCCCTGACTGATTTCAAATTCTCCACCCACTTTCTTGGTTGTACACCCACGGCTGGTATCCCAAAACCCTGTCTAAAACCGTCCACCACATATTTAACTTCTCCCCGGGCTGGGCAGTCAGCCAGGGCGTGGCTCAGGGCCTTATGCCGAACCGGTGTTGGCGCCCTTGTTATTACCTTGATTCCCCGGTCTGGTATTGCCTAGCTGGCTGCCTATTCTTCCCTTGCTGGTGGGCCCTGTTGCAGTGGCATGCCGCATGGTTACCTGCGCAATGCGAACAGGCGTGGCAAAACCAACACGAAGAGCGGGCGCATCCCCCTGCATCGTTAAAATCCCAGCATGTGAGTCCCCTTGTGTTCGGCCGCCGCCCTTCCATCCGAAAGGGGTCGTTAGTAAAGGCCACCGCCCCCGACGCCAGGGCATGGCCACTGTCCATCTTGGTGGTGATCTTGTTGCTCACCATACACTCTAACCATATGTCCTGTGCATACATATCCCATCTGAGTCCTGGCTTAATGGCTGCCCGCTTCCTAAATCCCTCATCGTAACACAGCCAAGCCCCTGGGTTACCTGTGTCGTAAGCCCTCCTCACAATGTCGAGGTACTTAAGGAGCTCGACTGCCCGACCGGGGGTCGCCTGCAGCATAACGCCCATCAGGACAGAAAATGCAGCAGACCAGTTTGCCCAGTTGTGGTCAACCTTTGGCCTCCTAAACCTCTCCTTCTCCTTTTCCCCTTCCTTGGATGCAGGGTCCCTGATCGGCTCAGTATATAATAGCGAGAATATGTCCACATACTCCCCTTTCCAAATTTTGTCCCGTACAGCTTGAGTGAGGTGAGCACCCAACGGGGCGTCAAGCTCCATGTAGGCGCCCAGTAAAGGGGGGGTGACAAGGGTAAGAACCCTCGCCCCCTGGCCAGCTTGCATGGGAGTGAGGGCCTGCGCCCACACCTGCCCTGCCGTATTGGCACCACCCTGCACCCCTACGTTGGGTGTGTTTGGGGCTGTGCTATGACCCGCGAGCATAGTTGCTCAGGCCATGGAATCCAAGATCCAATCCACCCCAGTCTTGTCTGATCAGGAGGAACCCCGTTCGCCGGCGGGGTTCCGCCCACCTTGGTACAGGTGCAGTGGGCTGATGCCCCCAAATCCTGTGACATAAGAATAACTCCATTACCTGTCGCCACCGTTGACTCCGCCGTTTGTTTCTGCCAACCTGCGTGCAGTTCGACTCCCAGCTGTTGGACTGTAGGTGCTGCGCCCTGCTGTAGCTCTCGAACCCTGTCGCATTGTGCTGTTTGGACCTCATTAGGAACCCGTGGGCGTCTATCCGATGCGGGCGAGTGGACCGTCGCCTCCAGCGCCTCCATCCAGCCCGCAAAGGCGTCCAGTTGATCCAGGACCTCCATGGAGTTACGCTTGACCTGTCTGGAGACAAATCGCGCCGCACCCCCCATGTGGGCGGGGAGGGGGTGCATGGCAGGGATTCCTGCCTGTTAGTGGGAGTGACCCACCCACTCCGTTTGTGCGGTGAGGGGGTATCAGGCGGGGATTCCTGCCCGCCTGGGTGGGAAGTTCCCACATTTTCCGGAGCCACAGTTGAGCCACCGCTCGTCTGCTGGCTCACCCAACCCACTTCATCATAGTCCAAAAACAAACGGGCCTCTGGGCCTGCCTGGACCCTCTCGCCATGGGGGGGTCCAGTGAGGGGGCCCGAGACGGCGCCTCTACGCCCTGTACCTGGTTCGGTTCCTTATCTAGGGACACCATGCCGCGGTCAGGAGGGGGTGATGGGCCGCTATGCTGGTCCCCGCCTTGCATCCCCACCCCAACTGGCTCGAGCCCATGCGGGGCGAGGGCCTGTTGCCCTAACCCCCTCAGTAGTTCATCATGTTCTCCCAAGTGCTGCTGGAGGGCCGCCAGCACAGCCTCGGCCTGCCGCCGGGCCCGGGCTAGCGCACGTGCTGACTCCCCTCGCACTCGTTCCCCCCCTGCACTAGCTTTGCTGGGGGTTTTGGGGTCCCCCTTCTTCTTTCCCATGGCCTCTCTGTGCGGGAGTGGGGGGGGCAAGGTGAGTAACAGAGGCAGCGGTGAACGAGAGCGAGTGGAGGGGGGGGTCTGCAGCATTAGCCTTCTCACTGGTGGGGCAGTGGCAGCGAGGCCCCTTGATGTAACCCCTGTCCCTGGGGCAAACCCCAGGGGTCCCTGAGACCAACCCCGAAGAGTGAGAGCTGGGGGTTTTTTTAGGAGCTGCAGCCCCTAGGTGAGTAGCGACCCTTCGGTGTATCTCCAACCCGCTTGCACTTACCCGGGACTGCCTCCACGCCGCCCGCACCAGGACGCACAGTGAAATTGACTGGCACAGTGAAATTGACCGGGGCTGCCTCCCCGTCTCCCGCTCAAGACGCAGGGAGAAATTGACCGGCAGAGAAATGAAATTAACCTGAATTGAAGAGGCGCAGGAGCTGCTGCCTGTAGCTCCTTCCGCGCCATCCTCCACGTGCGTCTGGAGCGTCCTGTATTGAAATAGAACATGGCGGCCGCCAAGTCTCGCATGCGAGATCAGTGCCGCCGCCCACGTGTCCCTTTTTTGCCTATCCCTTTTCTAGGGGACGGGGCAAGTCGCACTCCCTCTGATGCCGTTCCCCGCTCGAGGCGGGGGGGTAGGCGGGACCGCGCGTTCTCAGCATGCAAGGATCATCCCACCTTCGTCGCCAGATGTTATGTTTTGTGAGTTCATTAGAAGACCCAGAATAAGAGAGACACACACACAGAGAGACCTGTTTGCTTCTTCACTGTTATTAGTTCAGCAAGCCCCAGGTAAACATAACAACAGCAGTAACCAGCAGATTCAACATGAGGGTCTGCTTAGGGAACTGCAGCCCCCTAGTGGGTATCAGCAGATTCCGTTAACTTAGAAATACATAACAGTTAGCATCTTTGCGAAGGAGATAAACGTTAGGGGTAGGAGGTAAACGTTAGGGGACGGAGAGGCTAGCATCTTTGCGAAGGAGATAAATGTTAGGGGAAGGAGAGGCTCACTAGCATCTTATTCTTTATCCTGCTTCAACCAGGATTTTAGGCACAACAATTTGTTAACAATTGAAGAGTGTAGAGATACGTGCAGCTTGTTAACAACAATTCCAGCAGCGCTGAAAACTCTTTCGCAGGGCACAGAGGTAGCTGGAATGCGAAGTCTCCTTTTGGCCATATCTGAAAGTAAAGGTAGTTGCACTCAGTGTGTTTTCCACCACATTAGAGGATCATCAAAGGCATCATCCAGCTCTGGCATGCTCTGAAACACTTGAATCTCACTCTGCAGTGTGGTGTTGGCCAATGGCAGTTCAAAAATGGTGCAAGGCTCAGTAGCTTCTTCAATTTCTTCCTCCTCAAGGGCGGCATTTGGCAATGCAGAGAAACAGTTTTCTTTTTTTCCTTTCAGGTGTAAATCAGCGACTTTGGTGTTGCAGGATACAGCTTCGTTTTTAAGTAGATGCATCCATACTAACTCTCTTTTACTCTCAGGTAAACATTACAGTGTCTTGAATCTGGGATCAAGAGCAGTAGCTTCTTCATATTTCTTCAGATCCCACAAACTCATCCTTTCTTTGAGATCATCAATCAGCATCGACTTGAACTTTGCAATGTACCCTGGGTCATTGTCAGAAATGTTTAAACTATTTTTAAAATGGCCTGCAGCAGGAATCACTACACTAGCTGTCACATAATTTTGACCTCCAAGCAACTCTAAAACTTCAAGACAAGGTTGCAGTACTGCGATCATGTTATCCATGATGTTCCAGTCAGTAGATGAAAGTGCAGTGACACTGGCTCCACTAGATTCTAGTACTGATACCAGAGCTTCTTTTACTTTTACAAGACTTTGCAACATAATAAAAGTGCTGTTCCATCTGGTGGCAGTATCCTGCTGCCGCTTGCTGTCACCTAGTTGAAGTTCTTTTTGTTTTGCTAACAGTAGGGCTTCTTTATGCGTTCTATGTTTGAAGTGGCCTACAATTTTTTTACACGTACAAAGCTGCTTGTCAATGGTAGCAACAGAAAGAACTTTGTTTATGTTCAATTGCAGTGTATGAGCAGCACATCTCGCATTTTCCAATTTTGACCTCTCAGTCCCAAGAACAACATTTCTGGCATTGTCAGTGGATATTGCTACCACTTTGTTGGTGATCTCCCACTCCTTTACCACCGCCTCAAACTCATTATGGCATGTAGCGGCTGTGTGCCTTTCCACTACCTTCTTGACCTGCAGTGTAGCATTCCTGAAGTTCCATTTTGCATCAGTCAAATGGACGGTGACACCAAGGTAGCTTTGGTCTGCAAATGATGATCAGTAGTCACCCATTAAACAAATGGCATCAGGGACCTGAATTTCAGCAAACATCCTCTCCCTCTGTGCTTCATACAATTTTTGCATGTGTTTGGTGACAGTTGGTCTTGAGGGAAGCTCATATGATGTAGAACCAAGAGCAGCACGTAGTACGTCCCTCAATCCCAGATCATCCATGATGCTAATTTGCTGTGAACTAGTTGCAATCCACATTACAATACTGCTGGTTATCTGTGTGACCTTTGAAGGATGAACTGACTTCTCGAGAAATCCATCTAGTTTGGACTGTGTCCCTTTGGAGGGTGTTTTGGAGGATGGGCCTTTCCCTTTCTGATCAGCAAGTGCTGCAGGATGCTGAGCTCTCAAATGGCCGTTGAGACTAGAAATGCTGCCCCAGTAGCTAAATTCCTTCTTGCATATGAGGCAGTAAACATGTTTGTGATCAGTCACTTGCCCCTTTTCATCTATTTTTATACCCAACGGATCAGGACAATTTCCCCTTGAGCCCCTTCTTGCCAATGCCTGCACTTAAATGGAGCAAGATAATTTAAGTTGAGCTGGCCCAGTAGCATTACCCACTTGCAATATATTTCTTTAACATGGATGTTCACCCGCACTATTCTTGATAAAAACCGAGGCTTGGCAGCTATGTTACCTCCCAAATTGCCAATACCTCACCTAGCAGAGTCATGACTCCACCCAGTGAAGGGCAAGGGCTTCTAGGCACTGGCAGGGCTTTGACTCCAAGAACCCAGGGCTGTCTGCAGGGATGCTATGATTCAGGGCAGGATTCTCTTTCAGCAATTCTGGTTGCAACAATCCTTATTCCCCCACAGATCCCCCTGCCCTCCATGGCACTTTTTGCCACTGAGCCCCATGGAGAGGGGCTTGCCACTTTGCCAACCTTGTCTCTGAGCCCCTTGGAGAGATGCCTGCTGCTGCTTGCAGATGCTTCCCCCAAATCTGCATGCGTGTCAGAGGCCATGGACGGGGCTGCCTCCGCCGGCGCCATGCCTGGGTGGCCCACAAAACACTTCCCCACTCCTTCCACACTGAACAAGCGGGGGGGGGGGGCGGGGACCTCCCCGACAGTGCAATTGGGGGTCAGGCGCTCCCCAGGAGCCAGGGGGTGCTCAGGGATTTCCCCAGGCCGTGCCACCAACCAGAAGAGTGGCGTGGCCTCGATTAAAGCAGGTTGCCAAGGTAACCACAAATGAGGCCGTCACCCCCACAGTGCAGTGGTGGTGGGGCCCTGAGAGCAGTGAAGGACGTGCAGAGCTGCAGCGATGATGCGGCTACAGGCTAAACAGGAAGGTGGGACTAGGGGCATAAAAGCCAACACCAGTTATAGCTGAGTGCTGGTGATCAGAGCTACTGAGAGACTGGCCTCGTGAAAAAGCTAAGTGTTGTCTTATCGTCTGGACTATTGTATTTGTTGTTGGATCAGTGGATATCCTTGTGACCCTTGAGTGGACCCTTCCCTCCTTGTCCTTCGTATTGTGTGATTAGAGAGTGATTGTGGAGTGTGGTGTGGCAGCGGTTCCCCCCAGTCCTGGGCTCCTAATCTCCCGCCCCCATCCTTATAGTGTATGTCCTACCCTTCCCTTACCCTCCAGTCCTTGGGATTCTTGCCCCCCTTTCCTCCCCACTCCTCAACTCACGGACTCCCTAAAACCCCGTGCACCCCATGTGAGGGGTGTGTGTTAATCTCAGGTCTTGCTTGACTCTGCTCCCAGTGATGATGATGGCCTGATTCCTGTGGAGTCTAAGGGCCAACATACTATCCTAACAGGCCTTTTCCCCACAAGAGTCTTCTCGTAAGCCTCAAGACCAAAGAGCATGCTAGAACCCCTGTTTGTTCCCTCTCGTTCCCCGTACCCCTGTTACAATGCGCTCCTGCAACTCCTGCCTTCTGCAGTTCTTTCTGGTGTATGCACTGTGAGACCACAGAAGCCCAACAAATGAAAAACCTCACCCACCAGCATGGCCACACCCCTTCCATCATCCCACTTGCAACTTGATTTCTTTAACATGGACATTAACACCAACAATTCTTGATTTTGAAAACCCAGGCTCAGCAGCTAAGTAATCTAATCTGCCAATGCTACACTGAAGCGTAGACCAACCTTGTCTCAGAGGCCGCTTTTAGACGAGCGGCGCTCCGTTTCCCGTCGGCGGTGCGCATATTTTGAAACCTCCTCCTGGTCTAATTAGACGAGACGGAAGTGGCTTAATATGCGCATATTACGGCGGTGGCGCATTTTTTAAGTGCACGAATTAAATACCTCGATTATGAGGTATTTAATTTGCACACTTAAAAAATGCGCCTCTGCCGTAATATGCGCATATTAAGCCACTTCCGTCTCGTCTAATTAGACCAGGCGGAGGTTTCAAAATATGCGCGCCGCCGCCGCAAAACGGAGCGCCGCTCGTCTAAAAGAACCCAGAGTCTGAGCCCCACGGAGAGACGTCTGCTGTTTTCAGATACTGTCTGATTCTGTCTGTGCTCCTCACACTCAATGAATGAACTTAACTGTGAATGAGACCACATAACCCTGGTTAAAGGCCCAGCCTGGTCAAACCCTGTCTGGCATGGCTCCATGTTGCTGCTCTATGTTCCCTTGTTCCATGTCCCCTTCACCTCTGGTCAATCCCCTTGCCCCTACTCTGCTTCCCTCCCTTTTCCCTCGCCCCTCCCTGATTGCGCTCTTCCCCCTCACACTGACTACCAGCCAGGCCAGACGCCTACCAGGACCCTCATCCCTTGCAGTGGCAAACTCAAGCCAGTCACTGCCCCCCAAGACATATAGCAAAGCAGAGCTGGCACCCCTTCCCAAACATAAGACAGGGTGCACAGGCCCTAAGCAAATAACAAAGCATTGGTAAAGCTAGCATCCCCCCCCCAACATATAAAAGCAGATCCCCTCCCTCGTGTGGTTTCCCCCCAGCCCAAACCCTTTTTTCTCCCCCCCCATACCAACCCTGTGTCCCCATTTCTCTCCCCATGCCTTGGCCCCCCAGCCCAGTGTCCTCATTCTTTCCCTGTGCCCCTGCCCCAGCCAGCGTCCCCATTTCTCCCTCCCCCTCCCATTTCTCTCCCCATGCCCAGCCTTGTGTCCTCATTTCTCTCCCCCACGTGCCTCAGCGTTAGACCTGCCCTGGCCCCAGCCATTTCTCTCCTTTGCTGCTGCCCATCCCCCCCAGCCCAACCTCATTGTTTCTCACTCCCCCCCCAGCCCTCCTTGACTCTTCTTCCCTCCATCACCTCCCGACCACCCCCCTCTTCAGTTGTCTCCCCTGGGCTGTGCTGCCCACCACCCACCACCGGCCTGCCCCGCACCCACCCCTGGCTGGAGCCTGATGCATGCTGTGCTGTGGCCCCCAACACCGCACTCAGGCACGCACCCCCGTGGGCCCGGCCAAGACTTGAAGCAGAGAGGGAGCAGGAGGTAGAGTGCAGGCTCCGTTGGTGGGGGGAGGGGAGGAAAGGGCCCGCTAGGGGCTGACTCTCACCTGTCTCCGCAGGGATGCTTCTGGGCTGGCTCCAGTCGCCTACGCCTGTCCTCTCACACACACTGTGGACAGTCCATGGGTGCCCACCTCCTCTTCCTCCAGCAGCCGGGGTGGGTGGGTGGTGGAGGGAGACAGGGAGCTGGTTCCTCCTCTTCAAGCCTCGGCGAGCCCCCTTGCCCTCAGCAGGTGCAGCTGGATGCTGCCTGTCAGGCTCTCTCTGCCACTTGCTCTCAGGTTTTTTCCCTGTTTTTTCCCCTCCTCGTCGTCCAGTCGATGCTTGTAGCCGCTGCGCTCTCACTCTGCTGCTGTTGTGAGCCCTAGTGCATGTGACGTACGGCATCTCTGCAACTGCCGTGGCGGCAGGTAGTGCACGCGCAGAAAGGCGCTCTATGTGTGGCCCAATCAACATACCTTGTTTGGGTACAAAAAATTACAAACTGTGAAGAGGTTTTCCCACGTGCGGTGTTCAGTAGGGGACGGGGCCACAGCACACACCAACAAGATTGCTCAAAGGTTCTTGTAGGTCCTGGCAGATTTAAAAAAAACAAGAAAACCTCACACACAGGCCGCTGCTAGAAAAAAATTATGGGGGGGGGAATTTAATCGGGGCCTGTCCTAATTAGAACCCATAGAGAAAGCTCGTTTACTTCTCTTCCTCTTCAACATAATTAGAATAGATGTTGAAACAACATGATCTTGGCATTTGCACTACAACTACCTGATATAATGCAACATTACATTAACCTTCTGTAGGAGTTATTTGTTTAGTGTAAGCAGCTTATGCTATAGAGTTATTTTCCAGTGCCGAGGTATTAATTAGTTAGCTCTAGCATTATTTATTTATTTATTTGCATGTAAAGTACAGTGAGCTGTTTAGAAAAAGGAATTTGAGCATATTACATTGTGTATTATGGCTTAAATGTTTGTACATATTTGTCACATGCTGCCTGATTAGTTTGTAAATATGGCAATTACTGCAGCAAACTGAATTGCAAGGTATTTTCCCCCAATTTCATAGGCAATACAATTTTTTTCTTAAACCAGTGTTAGCTAGCAGCTAAGTAAGACCTGAATGGGCTTATGACAGTGCCTCTCCCTCAGCAGTGAGCAGTATACAAATATAATCAAATAGCAGTGACTTTCCTCTGCTGCTGATGAAAACTGACAAACTCAGGCCAAGGACAATTTTTGGATACTGCAGTACTTTGATTAAAGGGAAGATCCTTTGTTTTTTCCCATTACAATACACACATAAAAATTACTTTATATAAAATTGCATCATTAATAATAGAACTAAAATATACTCCAGGGAGGCCACTATTTCCTGGAAAGAAACTGGATGTGAGACTAATTGGTAGGGGTGTGCATGTCGTTTTCATTATTACAGTAATGAAAATTGTCATTTTCATTATTGTTATTGCAATAACAAAAATGACCAAAAATAATAACAAAAATACAAACGAAAACATGTTTTTGAAATAAAGGGAAAACACTGAAAAACGTATTTCCGGCTATAATGTTTTGTTTCTTATTCAATTGTGATGAAATCTGGAGTGTGTGTACCCCCAATGGAGGGCATTTTGTACACCAATTTGTGAAACGATTTGATAAAGGGAACCGATTTTAGAAGCAATTGAATATTGTGATTTTAAGAAAAGCTCCATACACATTAATGGCTACACCTTCTTTATCTTTCATCCAATTTACATTATACCTGTGAATATTATGTCCCTCCACAAGCTTAACACACCTGCCGATTCTCAGAAGGATTGGATGAATGGTCTTCATGGTATAAGACATTAACTTGAAAATACATTTCCAGCTGTAACATTTGTATATTCCATCCTGTTTACAAGGTATTTGTCAGGGAAATATTACATACCTTCCCTGTCATCTCTGCCAAACTACAGGACATTTTGTTAAAGGGTCCCAATTTTATAAGCAATTGAAGTTGTCCCCTTGAAGACCATTATTCAGATAAATAGCAGCACATGCAGTGCCAGTCAGAGGCAGGCACCTGCCATGACAGGGGGATAGTGGCTGTAGGAGGGAGGATGTGGAGCAACCCAAAAGACTGACAGACACATTCACTGTCCAATTACTGCATGCTTCTAGCTTTACAGGACCAATCAGTAGTGGCTTCAGGGCGGGCATACAGGACGACCATCAAGGGCATAGAAGGGACATAACTGGGACTTTGGGGATAGCATCCCAGCAATCAGGAGACATAGTTTACACATCCACGCTGACCAATTAGCATCACAATCATATCCTGCAGCACTGTGATAGAGGACGTAAGAGAATCTCTATTGGCTCTTTCCTAAACGGATGCTTCTGACTTCCCAGTAACAAGTGGGGGAGAGATGTTGGTCACAGCATAGAATGAAGATATTTGGTTGACATTTCTGCGGGCCAATTGGCATCACAAACCGATCTTATACCACAGTGACGCGTAAGAGAATCCCTAGCATAGGCGCCTTCCCTGCATTGCTGTGTAGGCATATAAAATTGGGACCCTTTATCACAGCTTTCTGATATTTGGCAGAGATGATTGTGAAAGTATGATATAGATCCTTGCCAAATTTCATGTACACTTGTTGGACTACAAAGATGTTAGAGTCAGACATACATTTATAAGTTCATTGCTTATACCAGCAGGACCCTTTATTCAATCCTTCTTAAAGTTGGCAGAGATAGTAAATATGGGAAGGGCTATAAAATTTAAACGTTTCATCTATATTAAATGTGAGGCAAAGAAGTTACACCTAAGAATTTATATGAAGATTTTTGCAAAATAAATTAATTCAACTGCTTTTAAAACTGATTCCTTTATCCGATATTTTTGGAATTTGGTACATATTAAGGGTGGGACACCAGGGCAATTACCGGCTACCGGATTTACCGGTTACCGGTTTTCAAAAAACCGGATTTATTCAATTGATTTCAATGGGGAACTGTCCCCATTGAAATCAATGGAATAAAAAAAAAAATCCTCCCCCTCCCAGGCTGTGCAGGTGGAAGGGGGGGCACCACCCACCCACCCGGCCCAGCCTGGATTTTTTTTTAAAAAATTTTTTCTCTAAGTTCCTGCTAGTGTGGGCTCCGGGCCACCGCCGGCGACCCGGAGCCTGCACCAGCAGGGACTAGGGTGATCCCTGGGGTGGGGGTGGTTTAACACCCCCCCCACCCCAGGGATCACCCTACCTCCCCATCCAGGGATCGCTTACCTTGCTCTCCGGGTGGCGGCGGCGGCGGTGGTCCGGCTCCAGCGGCTTCAGCGCTGGCTGTGGCTGCCGACTCAGCGCACTACTAGGCCTTCCGGTGAAACCCAGAACTTCACCAGAAGGCCTAGTAGTGCGCTGAGCCGGCAGCCACAGCCAGCGCTGAAGCCGCCGGAGCCAGACCGCCGCCACCACTGCCCGGAGCACAAGGTAAGCGATCCCTGTGTGGGGAGGTAGGGTGATCCCTGAGGTGGGGTGTGTGTTAAACCACCCCCCACCCCAGGGATCACCCTAGTAGCACGGTACTGGTAACCTACCTGCTGCTAGTGCGGGCTCTGGGTTGCCGGCGGTGGCAGGGACTTCGGGGGGGAATTGTTTTTTTAAAGCCAGGCTGGGCAGGGTGTGCCCCCCCTTCCACCCGCGCAACCTGGACTGGGGAAGGAAAGTGGGGGGGGTTGTGTTTTTTTTTACATTGCGGCCATTCATTTGAATGGCCGCAAAGTAAAAAAACCGGTACGGGGGAATCCGGTAATTTTAGCCAGATTACCGGGTTAACCCGATACTGCCGGTACACCAAAATACCGGCAGTATCTGTCAGGGTCATGTGGGGATCCCCGAGATAGAGGGGAGGACCGGGAGGGCGGGGACGCAGAAAACCTAGTACCCCCGCAGCTGTAGGAACGCCCCCGAGGGCAACCACCCCACCCACCTTAAGGCCCCCGACAGTACCAAGGCAAAGGAAGGCAGAGGCAGGGACTTCCTCTCTTAGTGCAGAGCCGGGAGAGACAACACAGGAATCAGAGCACACCCTGAAGGCCGGACTTCCCCGCACCAGAGAAGGGGCAGGGCTAGAACCAGCGCGACGCCGCTCCGCACGTCTGCAGGCGCAGCGTGGGCGGAGCTAGGGGTACTTCAGCGCTCCACACTCATTCCTCGGGGCCGGCGATCAGCGTTGCTGTGACCTGGCCCCCATGCGACTGAGCTTAGCCTAAGGCAATTGTAGTAAACCTAATACCTGTGAGAACGACTGAGTGAGTGAACGGCGAGTGGAAGGTGAGTGAGTGTGTGTGTCTTTAACCGGGATTATTACTGTTGGTGTGCACCTTAGTCTCCTCTCTAGGATTCCCCCACGTGTCCCCCCGTCTGATTGGTGTTGGCTAAAGACCCGCTGGTGTCCGCCCCCTTGGTTCTCCCCCCTTCCCTCACCTTGTCCACTGGGCACAGCTCCTTGGCACCATACGGGTGGTATTGAGGGACTAGGCTGTGTGGGCGGAGACTGTGTCTCCCTGTGGAGTGTGTTGGGGGCTCGCTCACATTCTCTGTCTGATCTCCTCCCCTGTGATGACCCGGCCTCGTTCCTGAGGGAACACCTTGGGCCAACTTCCAACCTGAGGGGACCTTTTTCTAGCAGAACTGTGAGCACTCCCAACCCACAGGAGTCCCGAAGCAGAACTACCCCTAGGGTTTCCGGGTCTGTGGGCTTCCTTCCTCTCCTCTGTCCCCTTCACCCCCCCGTACCTTACAGTATCGGATACTGGTAGATCCGGAATTCCCACCCCTAGTACATATAATGCATTCAATTGGAGGAATAATCACTCCACATTTCAGCCAAATATAGTGAAAACCAAAAATGTTACTGCCAAAAATGTGTTTTCCATCTAAACCGATGGAAAACGAAAGCAAAAACAAAAACGGCAATTTGATATTTATGAAAATGAAAACGACAGAGTTAAATAACGAAAACGAAAAAACAAAAATGACATGGGCCCCTGGTGCACACCTCTACTAATTGGAGCAAGATTAAACTTATTCCACATTGTTTTGTGCACTTGTGACATAAGCTTCAATATGTTTTTTTGTTTTCTTAAAAAGGCAATTCAATTTTAATTTGTATTTCTCTATTTGATTGTAGAATGATGTCAGGGAGTTTTAAGTGAGTAGAGAGAACCTTTAAAGTCCATTCCTGAGGAATGATTTGCCTCTGAATTTATTTCTACTTTTTTAGCTGAGCTCATTGGCTGCGCAGGCCACCTGTGGCTCACTTTTGCTACAAAACTTCCTGATTGTTGACGGCTGGGCGTGTGCTGGAGAGAGGGCAGCCGGCGACTGGAGCACCGGAGGAGCCGCTGCTAGCAGGAGGGTGAGCTGCCCGGCGAACTGTGTGTGGGGCGAGTGAGCGCTTGGGGACTGAACTAGCTTATCAGCGCCTGTCAGCACCTCGGCAGACTCCCTGAGCTTATTGACTGCGCAGGCCACCTGTGGCTCACTTTTGCTACAAAACCCCCTGATTGTTGACGGCCGCGTGCCTAAGGGCTGCGCGTGCAAGGGCACGTCCTTGGGCACGGGTCATGGCAGTGGCCAGCCATCAGGTGTGTTGTAAGTTGGACCGTGACCTGGTGCTGATGGAGAAGAAGAGGCATAGGTCAACGGGCTCTCCTGCCTCCTTAGGTATGCCTACTCAGAAATACCCTAACAGGGAAAGTAGGGAAGGGAATGAACTGTTATTTCATTCAGATTTACAGCTCCTACAGAAAGTGCAGCTGGGGGTATATCTGGATGTAATGAGGAGGCAATTATCAGTGACGGCAGGTGCTTCTATTGGTCATCCGATGCAGATGGGATGCAGCGATGACAAGGAGCCCCCTGTGGGCGAGCACGATGCCCTACCGGTTGAGGATACTCTTAAAAGCCAATGTCATCTCATAGCCAAGACTGTTTCTTTGCTTTTCAGCAGCATTACAGATATGAGTGCCTCTCTGTTGAATGTTAGAGCCCAATTGAAAGAACTATTATCCAAACTGGACTGCCTACAGGCAAACAGGAATGCGGGACAACTATCTGGCCCCCCTAGTATGGTGGACGAAGTTGATCAATCAGTAGGGGCTGTTAAAAGGTCTTTTGTGCCGAACAAGAATGATACACAAAAACTGTTAAGGACAAAGAATACACACATTTATGAGGTTATTGCCAATGCAATTTGGATTAAGGCAAGACCATTAAGCTCTGGCTTTTTCCCCAGCTGGGATACTTTAATGGATGTTTCCAGAAACTTATCTAGTTTTCTGGGGGTTAAGGCTGAGGATATTAATATACAGAAAATTCAGCATTTACATCACAGCCAGAGTAGTGTTTGTATAAGAGTGTTCTTCTACTCTGATGGTATGCTCAACAGGTTATTTTCAGTTAGGAAATCTTTAAGGCTTCAAGGGATTTCGATAGACAGGGCGTTCTCTTACAGAGATTCCCATATCGGTTCGCCGGTTGGGTACGTTCCACCAGTAGGTTGCTTGTCCTCCCCAAACTGCATACCCTTGGAGCCCAGCCATATAACTCCTAGTGCTCTCCCAGTGTTGCTGCTGGATGAAGCTCTGTGCCAGAAGAAATGGAGTTGACCCCTAGCCAGGATTGCTTGGGACAGATGCAAAAGGGGGAGGGGATAATTTGGGAAGGGTTGGCAGCAGTAGTTGCAAGAAACAGCAACGCGAGGCTGAACAACCTACTGGAGTGCGGAAGGAAGAAAAGGCTTGCTCCTTCCCCACTGTAATTAAAGCTTTTTTGAGTGATACTACTGGTGGGGTTGGCATGCTACCCTCTTTGTCCCTCTTTGATGACCTATCCATCATAGAACAGGATATTGTTATCCAGAAGCTGGACCTTCTTAGGAATAGTCTTCCCCATACCACTTTAGATCACCAAGCTCAGTGTCAGGACCCCCAGGGTGTGAAGTACTGGCCGGAGCACAATTTGGAGGTGATGACTGCAACACGTTATTTGGCCACCCATGAGTTAGGTGAGGCTGGTCCCTCTTCAGGGTCAACATTGATTATTAGTTCGGAGGAGAAGGAGATAGCTAAGGAAAGTTTGATTGGCCCTCTTTTAAGGATAAACGGTGCAAGCCCCTTAAGGGGGACTGTATTAGTTTCAGCACCTGCAAACTTTAGCTATAATCCTCCACAGGCAATGGAGATGGGGAAATCCTCCATACGGCTTTCTTGTATCTCGACTATGGAGTTAGTACTTGCTGAGATACACGATCTTTCAGATTGACAGGGCGCACGCATTAGAGGTAGTGGGTCTTATCTAGTTATGCCGTCGAGTGCAGTTACTTTATCGGCCTTCCCAAGTACTGAGCAAGTATTTCTTGCTAGTCAAGAGTCAGTAAACTCTTTGCAGCAGAGGTTAGTGAAAGGGCTTGATGAGGGCTCTGCACCTTTGAATTGCATGACTTTACAGGCCCTTGATGATCCCTTGAAATTTATGTCATGGAATATTTCTGGTGTTAGATCTAGGTTCTGGTAACCTGAGTGGATTATCTTTCTGAAGAAGTATGATCTAATTTTCTTTCAGGAAGCTTGGCTACAAGCAGGGAATCAGATGGAATCACTCTCTTGCCCCAAAGGTTTTTGCCCTGCTCTGAAGCGAGGAGTTATGCCAGTCCCAGGAGATCATGGTATTGGCAGGTGATAGGGACATGGAACTAATGGACAAGCAATACCTCCTGGTAGTTTCAAGGCTTGCCACTACAGTTCTCTCACGAGAAAAACGACCTTTTAAAGGTCAGTTTAATAATTGGTATGATCTGGATTTCAGACGTGCCAAGCAGGAACTTGTACATGCTAAGGCACTTTGAGTAAAGGAGTGCTCCGAACGGTTGAAACTTCAACTTATGGTAGCTAGGCAGTGTTACAAAACTTTGGTAAAAACGAAGAAACTAGCTTTTATTCGTATGCGTTGGGCCAAACTTAAAGTGGCAGCCCTTTTGAGGGACTCCAGGTCTTTCTGAGCCCTAGTTAACAAAGAGTCCTCCTCCTCTTTCGGTGAGTAGCCATCTTTGATAGAGGAGGAGACATGGGTGTCCTTCTTTGAGTTACTCTTTGACCCACATCAGGGGAAGGCTGATCTGGACTCTTTGGAGTTCGCCAAGAACTTGCAGGCATCAGAGACTGGTCTTTTTGATCCGCGGGTAGAAACTTACCAAGTGGGCGAAGTGATAAATTCTTTGAGACTTAATAAGGCCTCTGGATTCCATTATGTGGTTGCTGAGGCGTTGCAGGTCTGCCCGGAATTGTAGTCTGCTTCTTTGGCTAGGTATTTCTCACAGGTTAATACAACAATGAAGATACCCAGCGATTGGGGGACATCAATCATTGAAGGGAAATCTGAGAGACCCTAGTTGCTACCGTCCTATTAGCCTCCTCCCTATTATAGGGAAAGTGTATGCAAAGTTGCTCCTAAGTCACCTTGAAGCATGGGCTAAAAAAAAGAATTTAATTCCGCAGGAACAATTCGCTTTTTGGAAAATTTCTCTACTATTGACAATTGTTTTATCATTACGCATGTAATAACCAAATATGTTAAAATTAGGAAGGGCTCGCTCTTCCTTGCCTTTATTGATTTTCAAAACGCTTTTGACTCTGTCCCGAAGCCAAAGCTTTGGCACAAATTGCATCAGCTAGGAATAGATGAGCACCTACTTTCTCTGCTTATCTATCTACATACAGATAATCATACAAGAATCAAATTAGGGGTGGGCGGCCCTTTGTCAAGACCAATACGAATCCAGAAAGGTGTCAGGCAGGGCTATATTTTTGCTCCACTGCTTTCCATACTGTACCTTAGTGACCTTATTGATAGATTTGCTTCTCCCTTGTGTTGTTCGCCTAAGATTAAAGATGTACCCTTAACTGCATTGATGTATGCCGACGACATCGTTCTGATGTCGCAGACGACAAAGGGTCTCTGTAATTTATTAGAACTTTTATTAGACTATTGTGCAGAAAACGAGCTCAAGGTCAATTTGGAAAAATCACAGATCATGATTATGGGGAGAAGGAGGGCTCTCAAGCACAGATGGATCATTAATGGTGAGTCTTTTTCACAAGTAAACTCATATGTGTATTTGGGAATTGCCCTGTCTGATAACACCTTATGGACTCGCCATCACAAGCTAATAAGACTGAAAGCTAGGGCAGCCGCAAATGGAATTCTAAGGCTTACAGCGCGATCAGAAGGGATAGGAATCTCAATTATTTTGGATGTATTCAAAGCGAAAGTACAATCTCTGTTGACCTTTGGCTCGGAAATTACCCTGGGATCTGAACCACAAATTCTGGAACTGGTACAAAATATCTTTTTAAGAAAGGTGTTAAGAGTGCCACAGTGTGTTCCAGCTGCAGTGGTTAGGGCAGAGACAGGCATGTTAGCTATTGGCTGTCTAAGCAGACAAGCGGCGCTTAGATATTGCCTCAAATTAAGTAATCAGACTGAGCCTTCCTTGCCTGTTCTCTGCCTGAGAGAGGAATTAGAATATGATGGGGTATCAACTTATCTGTGGCTTTCCCAGATAGTATTATATCTGGAGCATGCGGGATTCTCACTTTCCTGCTTTTGGGGGAAGGATATAATTGTGCCAAAAAATCTGTTAAAGCTAAGATTGAGTGATATCTCTAGACAAGATGACCTGGCCGTATTGGGTTCCTGGAGGGCTGACCCCTGGCTAGGCTCTTTTAAAAAGCTTCATAAGTTTGAGATACATCTTGATGCCCTAAATGATTCTAAGCCACACAGAGCATTTGTACACTTGCATTTACAGCTGTTTTCTTCAGCCATCACGCACGGGCGTTATAATAAAATACCTTACAGAGAGCGGCTTTGCCCCTGTATGAATTATGAAGTAGAAGATTTACTGTACTTCCTTTTTAAATGTTCCCGATTTGAGAGCCTGAGACAGTCCTGACTTGGCCCATTATGGGTAGGAAGGGAGTATCTACCAATAGGCTATAAAATAAACAAGTTATTATCAACAAATGATGTGAATGTTATGAAGGCAGTTCCCTTATTCTCCCTTTTAGTGGATGGGCAGCGGGATAAAATGCTGATCTGAGGATTGGGCAATGCATAATTACTGTTTGTTAAATTTTGTATTTTGCTAATCTTGCTTTGCCTGGTGCAAGGCAACAAATGTTGTTTAAATGTTGGAATGTTTTAATTTAGTTTACTTGGCCATGGCGTAAGCTAGTGCTACTTAATAAACTAACTAAATTCTATTTTTTTTAAAAACAACACCACCACTTTCTCCTGTACTATGGTCTGGTTTCCTTTCCATCCCTGTCAGAAATGTCAGACGGTCCGGGACACATCCGGACCTCTGGCCACCCTAACTCTGAACAGCATGTATGCTACGTAGTGAAGGTGGGCTAATGCCAGCATCATCATGCAGGGGTCAGAGAAAGGATAGTCTTGAGAGAGTGGGCTCTACTGTGAGTACAGAGTTGAAAAAACTTGGTAAGGGTTAGAAACATTCCATTTTGGGAGGAATGAAGATGGCAGGCCCTTCATCTTCAGTTACAAATTATTGACCTTTGCCTGATAATTAAGAACATAAGAAGTGCCATATTGGGTCAGACCAATGGTCCATCTAACCCAGCATCCTGTCTCTGACAGTGGCCAATCACGGTGGCTTAGGAGAAGCACCCAACAGGTCACAATGGGGGATCCATTCCCTGTTGTTTTCCCCAGTTCCCAGATCCTGTCTGGCTAATAGCTGCTAATGGACCTATCTTCTAGAGACTTGTCCAAACCTCTTTTAAACTTAGCTATAGTACTGACCCTTACCACAACCTCTGGCAGTAGATTCCACAACCCAATTATACGCTGAGTGAAAAAATATTTTCTTGTATTTGTTTTAAACTTGCCACCCATGAGTTTCATGGAGTGTCCCTTAGGTCTAGTACTAGCTGAGAGGGTAAATAACTGCTCCTTGTTTATTAGTTCCACTCCACTCATGATTTTATAGACCTCTATTGTATCTCCTCTCAGTCGTCTCTTCTCCAAACTGAAGTGCCCCAACCTACCAAGCCTCTCCTCATACGGGAGCCCTTCCATGCCCTTGATCATTTTTGTTGCCCTTCTCTGTACCTTTTCTAGTTCAGCTATGTCTTTTTTGAGATGGGGCGAC
>QEPC01001533.1:8665198-8696806 GCA_003113815.1 Sphenodon punctatus
TCTCCCCCCGGAAGTACGTGGAGTGTGGAAAAGAGTGTGGGGCAACAGTGGGTCCGTGGTCAGCAGCGCCCTATGATGATAGGGGCCTGAACTTCCAATTGTGCTTGCACAAGGAAGGGCCCACACACTATCCTGACGGGCAGTCATTCCCCAGCGTCCCTTGCTCTGACCACGCGCCTCGTAAGGGAGTGGAAGTGTGTTTGCTTGAAGCCCGTACCCCCGTAACACTACCTGACAATGGCCATGGATGGAAACAGGAGTGATGGCTGCATGGCGGCAGCCCAACCCAGGCCAGGAAGCTGCAGCAGTCACGGTTTGGACTGGGTCAGGCTTCATAACAAACATGCACACAGCCAGGCCACTGGGGAAGGCAGGGAGACACGGAAATGTGCAGTCAGCTGCCTCCTACTATGATGGACAGCCATGGTGGCCAATGACAGACAGTCATAGCTGCTCTGATCCGGGCTGTGTCTGCCAGGCCATAGCAGATGTGATCGCTCGCTGTGGCCCGATAAGGTGGACCTTAGCTCGGGCTGTGACCCGAACATAGTCCAGGGGTGAGAGCCAAGACTAGCCACTGACATGGCCCTGGGCAATCCTGGGCCAACATCCAGAAACATCTGTACAAACATGCAGGTGAGGTCCGATGCAAAGCAGCCCACAGCGGCCCAGTGTCATGTCTGTTTATTTTTATTTCACAGATACAGACACACACATACACCCACACAATGTGTAGATAGATATAGCTCAGGATGTGTTAACATACTGTAGGATTAATTTTTCTCATGTGCAGTCTTGGCAATGTTTTTATTTTTTCTGTTAACTTTTCCGTTTGCTGTTGTAGAATGACATGTGTATGCCTCGACTTTGGTACGGTGCCAGTATTTTTGTTAACTCTGGCTTCATACCAGGAACTTTCTTGTGTCTCCATTTGTTTATGCAATGTGTTGAAAAAAATAGGGAGAGGAACTACTTTTTGGCATTGAAGAAAGTCACATTATTAATAGAGCTGATGTGAGAGCTTAACAAGTTGTCTGTAGAAGAGACAGCTTATGGTGGTATTATTATTATTATTATTATTATAAACATTTATATAGCACCAGTCATGTGACCTGGTACTGTACAGAACATAGAAATAGATGCGGTCCCTGCCTGTGGCTTACAATCTAAAAGACAAGGAGGGGGAGACAGGGAGAGGGGACAGTGGGAGAGACAGGGGAGAAGACAGACAAACATTCAAGCGGATGCGAAGTCTCAGGTGCATGTGCTTGGGGGGAAGAACGGGGATGATTTTTTTTCTTAATAGTTCCCAAAATAGACTGTCCGCAGCCTCCTCTGCTGCCGTCTTGTCACCCCAGGACCCCTCGGTTTACTGAGGGGCTGCGGTGTATGAAACAGGTAGATAGGAGACTAGAGTGATGCTGGCGTCGGACTCGCTCTGAATCTGATCGACTTCTCCATAGGACCCACTTGCGGTCCTATGTTGAGGCTGTGAGGACAGCAAAGAAGGAGTTCTTTGCTGCCCTCATAGCGTCTGCGAAGTCGCGTCCAGCGGAGCTGTTCCGGGTGGTGCGGGGCTGGTCAGTCCGACCGACCTCCGCCTGGATGGGGACTTGTCCCAGGCCCGCTGTGAGGAGTTTGCCACCTACTTCGCAGACAAGATCGCTCAGATCCAGAGTAACTTTGACTCTGGATTGGAAGCAGTAAGTAAGGGGCATGAGGTTATGGAGGCTCTGTCTGGTCGATCTTTCTGGGATGAGTTTGAGGAAGTGACGCCAGCCGATGCGGTGAATGTCCTGGGGTCTGTTAGAGACACAAGTTGTGAATTAGATCCGTGCCCATCCTGGTTGGTGAAAGCCTCCAGGGAGACTTTGGGGACGGTGCTGGCGAGGGTAGTGAACGCATCCATTCGGCAGGGGGGGTTGTCGCCCAGTCTCAAGGAGGCTGTGGTGTGCCCCCTGCTGAAGAAGCAATCTTTGGATGTGGACGTACTCGCCAGCTACCGCCCCGTCTCTAATCTTCCCTTTTTAGGGAAGGTTATTGAATGGGCAGTGGCACTGCAGCTCCAGGCGCATTTGGACAGAATAGGTTTCCTTGACCCTTTTCAATCTGGGTTCCGCCACGACTATGGTACTGAGACGGTGTTGGTGCCTTGGTGGATGATCTCCGCTGGGAGATGGGTGCAGGATGTTCGACCTTTTTGATCCTGCTAGATCTCTCGGCCGCTTTTGAAACCGTGTACCATGGGTTGCTGTTGAGATGGCTGCGAGACTTGGGGGGGTCTGAACGGGACTGTCCTTGGATGGTTCCGCTCATTCCTCTTGGATAGAAGCCAGCGGGTGGTGTGGGGGCTGAAACATCTAGACCCCTTGACCTGCAGCATTCTGCAGGGTTCCATTCTGTCTTCGCTGTTGTTTAATGTGTATATGCAGCCCCTGGGGGAGAGCGTGAGAGGTTTCGGGGTGCGATGTCACCAATATGCTGATGATACTCAGCTGTACCTCTCATTTTCAACTGACCCAGGTCCTGCTGTCTTGTTACTCTCCCAATGTTTGGAGGCCGTGGCGGATTGGATGCGGCAGAGCAGACTGAAGCTCAATCCTGATAAGACGGAGTTGATGGTGGTGGGAAGGGCGGGGGAAGTGCTGGCCCCCCTGATAGGGGAGGTTCACATGCCTGTTGCTCTTCAGGTTCGGAGTCTGGGGGTGGTTTTGGATTCGGGCCTCCATCTGGATCGGCAGGTGGAGGCAGTGGCTAAACCTGCCGTTCGCCAGCTGTATCTGGTATGGAGGCTTCGACCTTACCTCTCCAGGCCCGATCTGGCCACTCTCATCCATGCCTTCATCACTTCGAGACTAGGCTACTGCAACGCACTCTATGTGGGGCTTCCCTTGTTTCTGGTTCGGAGGCTGCAGCTAGTGCAGAATGCAGCGGCCCGTCTCCTGATGGTGCAGCGTGAGCACATAACACCGGTGCTCCACGCTCTGCACTGGCTGCCTATAGCGTACTGAGCCAGAATTAAGGTGTTAATATTGATTTACTAAGCCCTGCACGGTCTGGGCCCCTCATATCTCGGGGACCGCCTCACCCTCCGCGCCTCAGAGCGATCCCTTCGGTCCACCGGGGGCGCCTTTCTTGAGGTCCCCTGTGTGTAAGACAGGGGACCACAATGGAGAGGGCGTTCTCAGTGGCTGGGCCACGGTTATGGAATTCCCTCCCGGAGGAGGCTCGCCTGATCCCGGGCCTGTTGGCCTTTCGACGTGTCTGTAAGACTTGGCTATTCACCCAGGCCTTCGGAGGGGAGGGTGGGGTTGGTGGTTGGTTTTTAGTGATGTTTTTAAATTGCTGGTGGTTGATTTATTGTTGTTTGTTATTGGTATATTGGGTTTTATAATATTGTACGCTGCCCTGAGTTGCCGTAGGTATGAGGGGGGAAGCTAACAAATGGAATTAAATAAATAAATAAATAAATAAATAAATATAGTTGGAGCCTCCTTGGGGCAGACAGGGGATCTGGCTCACCCCTGTCTCATTTGTTCTTACCCGGATTTCTTGACAGGGTTCCGGACGGGACCAGTCCAAGGAACAAACGGCCAAAGATCCAGGGAGCAACACACAGGTTCAGCAGCCAGGAACAAAATAGCAGGAAAGTGAAACAGAAATGGAACCGCCCATCTTCCTGTGGCTTCAGGCTGGCCTTATATACAGCCCAGGAGCCAGCCAGGAGCCAGCCTTACTCCATTCCCCTAATGGATAGGGGAATGGAGTAAGGCTGAGGGAGGGCCGTGACCTTACCAGCACCAGGAGAACCTTCAACAAAGCCCCCGAGCCCTGGCCTTCCTGGCACTGAGGAGTCAGACACCATACCCAAAGCCCCAAGGGCATCGGTTCAAGCCTCAGTTCCTTACAGTGACCTAGGCCACTTTTAGACATGCGCCGCTGCAGTTCGCGTCGGCGGCGCGCATATTTTGAAACTTCCGCCTGGTCTAATTAGATGAGACGGAAGTGGCTTAATATGCGCATATTACGGCGGAGGCGCATTTTTTAAGTGCGCAAATTAAATACCTCGATTGAGAGGTATTTAACTCGCGCACCTAAAAAAAATGCGCCACCGCCGTAAAATGCGCATATTAAGCCACTTCCGTCTCATCTAATTAGACCAGGTGGAAGTTTCAAAATATGCGCGCCGCCGACGCGAACTGCAGCGGTGCACGTCTAAAAGCAGCCCTAGACTCAGGTTCACCCATTAGCCATCCACTGTCGTTAGCACCCATACTTGCAATCCCCATGTCTGTTTCTGCAATTAACTTTAGCCACCAGTACTTTCTTATCCAGAAGTGGGACTCATCCTGGCACAAGGCTATTACTTATACTATCTTTGATAAAACATGGCAGCTTTTAGTTTTGCTTATTTAACTCTTGTATTGCATAGAAGGAAGTTTCCCTTTAAGTTAAGTAGACTCTGCATAGTTACATGTATTTTTTATAGATATACTGGAAAAGATAAAGATGGAATTCAAATTTCTAGGGCCCATTTCAGCTGCTAATAAAGTCAATCATAACCTTTCCTCTGACTTCAATGGAAGCTGGATTGCTATCCTAAAATCCCCTTGTCAGAGGCAGGAGTTACAGCAGAGTGACTGATATGTGATCATAAATAGTGCAGATTAGTTTATTTTCCTGTGAATAAAAGGTTATAGCCATTTGATATTTGGGCTCAAATCATACAGATGTGTTTAAACAATACTTAGTAGCAGAGCTAGTTTAATTCCTGCTAATGGTCCATGTAGACAAAGTGTGTTAACATGATACAAAATAGATTGCCCTGTGGAGTTCCTCTGTGGTAGAGGAGCGTGAATGACTGGAATACTGGAGAAGTAACACATACGAAATGCATCTTTTCAACTGAAAAAGTGGCAGTCATAAGATTTCTTTAAAATACGGTATAAATCTTATATTTTAATGATTTCTGAAATTGAATTCAGTTGAGCTGAAGCCTTTATTGTAGAGAATTCCAGTGTGAGTCAAGGACCAATGGACATGAATAAGAATTAAAGAGATGCAAGAAAATAGCCCTAATAAAAAAGCACAGCACTTGGATGCCACAGTTAGATTGAGTCCTGAATTGTCATTGATGGGTTTTTCAATCTTGTCAGTAATGATGGTCTCCCTTGGTGCCAGCAAACTGCGAGCAATTTTCTGCAGTAGCTGCTGTGACCAGATTGTATTAAGATGAAATGTTGTCATGAGACAAATATACGAAAGCTTCTACTTGCTTCTGTCAGATGCAAGAAGAAAAACCATCTTTCTCTTCTTTACGAAGCAAAGAGATTCCCTCCTTGAAGCAGGATTGGAAGAAAATTTGTTGGTGTTTTAGTTGCATAGTGTTTACTGTGCCTTTATTAGATGCAACATTCTTACAACTCAGTCAAAATAAGATTGTGTATATATTTACACACTATTTACAAGGCATTTGAGATAATTTGGACATCTACACAGATTTCAACTACTGTAACCCTTCCTGTGTGAATTGTTGAGACTAACAAATGTTCTTTGCATCAGTGATCTCCCAAGCCTAGCATGAGCATTTGTAGATAGCATGTGGTTATGACCAATATGTGGGTTTATATGAAGTCCCAATAATTTCAAAGTGCATCTCTCAAAAAATAAGCTCAGGCAGTTTCAACTGCAGTCCAGACTAGACACAGAATTGTTCAAATAGATTTATTGAGAGACATTGAACTGAATGACAGATGTCTGCCCCAGAGGAACGTAATTCTTGGCAAATCCAATACAGTTGTCTTGTTGTTGATGTTTGTGTTAGATGGTTAAGATAAAATCTGTAGCAGAGAACTTCTGCATGGGAGATTTAGCCATTTTCAATTATAATGAAATGCAACCTTAATTATACTTAAATCTGGAGACAATAGGAAGCCTTCAAGACCAATTAAGCTTAAACTAGAATGCTCAAGGAGGATATCACTCAAGATTTGTGGTGGAGCAGTTTCCTGTGCTTGTTCTAAGGAAATATACTACCAGATAATACACATAGATCAGTGCCTGGGCATGAAGATGAATATAGAAGTAAAAAATACACTTGTAAATAATAGGCATAATGACTTTTATGCCATGTACTTAAGAGTTAGTAGAGATAGTAAACTTAGTAGATAATAAAAATAAGGTTAGCATAAATTGGGAAGCAGAGTTGTCCAGTTCTAACTAATACTTTTTATAACTGTAGATGGGCATTTGTACATTTTAATGTCGCTACAAAATCTTAAAAAAATAAATGTTAGATGATTCCAATTTGCCTACTCTCTAGAGTATAGTAAAATCTTTCCCATCTGAGGAGACCCTACCGACGCCATTAATTATTTTTAGGATTAGCTTTCAATTTAGTCTTTCTGGTGAACGGAATAGATATGATACAGTGTTGTCCCCCTGATACTGCTAACAGACAGCTTTAATTGCCTCTGTTGCTGTCCAAAGCTTCCCCAATTGCCACAGTAATCGTGACAAAACTGTAACCAGTTTTAGGGCACTACACAGCTTTAAGGAGGTCAGGCTGGTGGAAGTTCCATTGAAGTGAATGTAATTCATGCTGGTGCTATCTGCCTAGAGGATCATGCTGTTACTGTTTTGAAAATTGTGAGCAGCATCTGATAGGAATTATAGCAGCATTCCTAACTCCCTTAGTTTGTAACAGTAAATTTGGATTGCTGCCTATATGTGTAGGAATTGCTGTCTGGAAAATTAAGATTTCACAGAGGATGAAAACTTGGCTGCAGTGAAGTTAACAACAAGAGGTGGAGAGGTGGAAACATGACCAGCATTTGCGAGTTTCCATAGTAGTAGGAAAGTGACCTTTTAACTCCAGCATCCAAAGTGGAGGGGGGAGAAGATGAAATTCTGCTTCCATTCAAGCCAAGGGCAAAACTCCTACTGGCCATAATGAACCCAGAATTTAACCAGAGGCTCTACTCTCTAGAGTAAAACACAATAAGAATCCCATTATCATCATCTTCCGTACCTGAAAAGGACTAGCCATCTGAATTAGCAGTAGATTTTGTCCTCTTGTTGTTTGTAAATGTTTAGTTATAATCTCTATAAATGTTTTCCTGAGGCTAAGTTTATTTTATTTGTATTCAGTTAATTAGTTTTAATTGAGTCTTTGGCTGCAAAGATTTATGAGTTTTGGGGTAGAACCTCTTTTTTTCTGTGATCATAACAAGGTGTTATATAAGAAATTGGACAATAAAGGTACCGTGCTTAATTTGTCAAACTAATTACTCTTATAGGTAGGTAGTAATAGCCTGTCTTGTCATAAGCATGTCATTGAGGTCCCTTCCAGCCTAATAATCCTGTTGTTATACATTTTACAGCTTGTCTAGTATATAGCAATGTTTGAAATAAATGTTAATTACAGTGATTTTCTTTATAGCTCTGGTCACCACACCTTTCACTGTCATTCTACCTATTAATTATTAATTATATTGTTCCAGCAATGGCTAGGAATGAATAATCTACAGCTTAATACCCTGTCTGTGCTTTAAAATGGCTTACAATCTAGAATGGATAAGGAAGGGGAGTCAAGGAAGAAGGGAACATTCAGAGATGGGGATACATTCATAAAGTTAAGTTGCAAGTGCTTGTGCTTAGCTTATTTTCTTGTGGGGAGGGGACCCTGAATGAAAGGACAGTAGAATGAATCTGCGAGGATGAGAAGTAAGGGCAGGCTGTCCAACTTGCCTTAGTAACAGCCTAAGTGGCATGCCTTAGTAAAAGACTGAATATGAGGTGAAAAGAGAAGGAGTCAAAGATGAATCCCAGGCTACGGGCCTGGGGGACAGACTGGATGGTGACACCATTAATGGAAATAGAGAAGAGAGAGAGGAAGGTTTGTGGGAAAGATGAAAAGTTCAGTCTTGGCCATATTAAGCTTGAGTTGTCAGACAGCAAAGTAGAGATGTCAGAGAGACAGTTGGTGATGCAAGAATGGATGGAAGGGGAGAGGATGAGTGTGAAAAGATAGAATTGAGTGTTGTCGACATTAGAGATTCATATTGGAAACCATGCAATTCAGTGAGTTTGCCCAGGGGTAGAGGAAGAAGAGAAGAGGGCCAAGGACGGAGCTTTGAGGAACTCCAACTGAGATGGGAAAGGAGGCAGAAGAGGTACCAACAAGAGAGACATTAATGGAGAGTTTGGAGAGAGAGGAAGAGAACCAATCAAGAGCTGATCTCTGGACACAGATAAAGTGAAGAGAATTGAGGAGGGAATGGTTGACAGTGTCAAATACAGCAAACTAAGACAGAATAGCCGTCCTTAGACTTGGCTGTGAAGAGGTCATTAATGATCTGAGAGAAGAAAAAGGAAGTGAGGTTGATGGAGACCAAGAGGTGAATTGCAAGAGAGGAAGTCAAGACAGTGAATGTAGACAGCTCATTCAAGGAGCTTGGAAGTGAAGGGAGGAGTGAGGGCAATAGTTGAAGGAAATGGAAGGGTCAAGAGTAGACTTTTTAAGCTTAGTGGAGATAGGGTGTTTACACACAGACACAGGGGTTCTCACCCCGGAGCAAGTCTGAGTACACCCCCATGTCTGCCCACTTGCAGCCCTACCTGGATCCATTTTAAATGCACCTGTCAGCTGCCATGGCCCACAATTCACCCACACAGCACCCTCCCCCTCACACCGTAGAGTTGCAGGCAGATTGCCCAACGCTCTGGGTTGCCGCCTTCAACGCCTTCAATGCTGAGAGCAGAGCTGCAGTTGCCATCTAGTACTACTGCCAGGGGCTGCCCCAGAGCAGGGACAGCCTGCCCCACCTCTGCTCTGCCTGCACATCTGGTGGGCTGCCTTTAAACGGACGGCCTGGCTGTGGGTGAGACACAGTAAAAGTGCAGGTACTGTCTGTGTGAAAACGCATATAGTGGCATGTTTGAAAGCAGGGGTAAAAGAGCCATTCATTCTGAAATGCCCTCCATTGAGGGTACAATCCCACCAAGTTTGATCAAACGCGGATGAAAAATAAAAAAGTTACAACCGAATATGTGTTTTCCATTGAAACCAATGGAAATCAAAAACAAAAGTAAAAAAGAAAAATGAAACAAATACTAATGAAATATAACGAAAACAAATGTCATTTTAATAATGAAAACAAAATGAATAATGAAACTGAAAGAGAGTTACTATGCACATCCCTACTGGGTGTAATCTTCCTCCAGTCAGTGTCTTGGCAGATGCATTTGAGGGCTGCCCAGGCCCAGGCCAAAACCCTATGTAAGGGCCTTCTCAGTTTTTATTTTTCTAGGGGGGTGGGAGTGTGTGGAAATGGTCCTCCTAGCAATTAAGGTGTTTGTCGTCCCCCCCCCAATTGATGTACAGAGTACCAATCTGGGGTCCAAATCTCTATATACATCTGGAATAGGTTCAAAATAGTCTCCTAAGAACAATATTGCATGTCCCAAAGAGCACCCCAATTGCTCTTTGAAGGTCGAAACTTGGGTTTTCCTCACTGGCCTCAGTAGCCAAGATCTATATACTGAAATATTGGCTGCAGCTGTTTTTTTTCTGACCAGGTTTCCCTGGCCTGTTATGCCTTTTTGTTACATGATCCTGGCCCATGGGGAAAGGGTATAGTGTGCATACCTTCCCAGCCAGGCTTTTCAGTGGAGTATTTGTCCTCTATGTCATACCTCACTGCTCTCAATTTAATTAAATCCAGAGTCAAAGACCAAGAAAAACAATCCCTGGCTGAAACAATAAATGAACAGAAGATTTCTGTTATCTATAGATCCCTCCCAGTCAATCCAAAAGGGGAATCTTATTTATGTAATCTCTCCAACTGGCCAAATAGGGTTGCTTTTTATGCTTGCAAGATTCTCTATTCGACCCTCTGCGGTGTCAGAGGGTTTTTGTTTATCCACTGTATAAAGATCTGCGTACAGAGTTACTGGAACCAATTATTGTTGGTCGGAAGGTATGCTCCCAATTTCACTTACTGTTTTTTTTTTTCTCGAGGACTACGATCCCATTATTATGTCTACTGTAGCAAAACTCTAATATATGATGAAATTAAGGAAGAGGGTGGTTGAAAAGGAGTAAAATTTTTTCCCTTATATGCGGAGGTTGGGGAGGGTCTAATTTAGCTGTTCTCAAAGCCTTTCCTCGGAATAGTTTTTAAGGAGGGCCATGACACATTTAGGATTAGGATAGTTAGATTTAGGACAGTTAAAGGTTAAATAACAGTTAAATACCTGTCCCAGGTGAATATTTTCAGGTTCTCCTGGTTCGGTTAATATGTTACAATTTAAATATGCTACAAGGGGTGTTTTGTTCACCTGAGTGGCTTAGTCTTTCAGGACCCAGTGAGTATGACTTCTCTGGGGCCATTTCCCAAGATCGTTAGAGTTTTATAACCAGTTTATGTTATTTGAACTTATGTTTTTATTTTATAGCCTGATTATATAATTTTGGCCTATAAGTGCTAATCAGGCTGCTGGCCTGCAGAGGTTGGGACTATCTACTTCCAGTGTCCATTGAAGGGCAAGGACTTTGTGTGATCAATCCAATAGATTTGTTTTACTCTTTAATGGAAGCTCCAGCAGGGCTTGAGACTGTCCTCTCTCAGCGCCCGTCGAACGGCAAGAACATTCTGGGGTTGATCCCCCTGATTCTATGCCCTCTCGTCCAGTCATTCGGACAAAAGGAGCGATCTCCCTCTGGCCACAAGGAGGCAGCAAAGCAACTTCCAACTGGGCATGCGCAGGGGATCGTGCCCTTGCTTCCCAGTTAGAAGTCTGCCTCTGGACCGTCAGGAGCTACAGCAGGGTGCTCCACACCCGCAGTGACTTCCGAGTACCAGCTCCAACTGAGGGTGGGCTCCTTCAGTTTAGTTGAAGAGGGACTGAGTCCCGATAAGGCTAGCGCCTCGGTGCCACCTCCCGGATCCGCTCCAACTCCTCTGGACCCCCCGGTTCTGGCTCTCGAGCACGGACCAGGGCAGAGCAAGCCCAGGAGGCAACCTTCAGGTACGTGCCCCGCAAGGACCACTTGCTATGGCTGCCGCCGCCAGAAGCCACTGGGCTGCGACCCTGCACGCTGCGGCACACAGAGAAGCCCACGCATGGGCGGCTGGAGGAAGCGAAATGGCGCGTGCAGCCCCCCCCTCATAGATTCAGCCCGAGGCAGCCGCGCAGTACGACGAGCTCTCTGCAAGAGAGGAGGAGCAGGAGGAGGAGGTGGCCTCGGCAGCCTCCTCACAAGTAAGAGGGGCCCTTTCGGGGGATTTCCAGCAGATTCAGTGAGGAAGGCGAGCTACCCCACGAAAACTCTGGCTCGGAGTCACCCCCTCCCAGGAAACGTAGCAGGACTGCTAAGGATAAACACCAAGCACAGAAGGCCTCCTCAGAGGAGGACCAGGCATCTGCCTCAGCTACTTCCTCCCGCCACTCTTCGGATGGCGAGGCGCAGGGGTGGGAAAGTATACTGTCCAAGCGGCATAAGGAACTGGGCAGAGAGTTACCCATCAATCAGGGTCCCAAATTAATTAGGAGAGCAGAGAGGGTGCTCAAAATCACACCCAAGACCCAGAAGAAGAGAAAAGAGTCCAGTTCCTCCTCCGAAGAAGAAGACAATTCAGACAGGGATTACATCCCCAAATTAGATCACAGTTCAAGGGGAGCCTCGTTAGACAGGGCATTTGAAAAAATTATAAGGGCACAGTGGAAGCATCCCATGAAGTCCTCTAAGTTATGCAAGACCCCGCAGGCTCTCTATTTATTTAATAAACACAGCAACCCTGTCTTCGGCCTACCTCAGGTGGATGCCGCGGCCGCCTCCCTCGCCCACCAATCCGTATTCCCAGCTGAGAGTGACCTCTTACCCAAGGATTCCACTGACCAAGGGGTGGAGGTGGGTCTAAAGAAAAGCTACAGGGCTTTGTCCAACATACTGTGCATGGCTACTACCACTTCCTATGTCTCAAGGACCGTTATGAAGTGGTTCAAGCTGGCTAAGGATCCCAACATCTCATCCGCCCTCTCTCGCAAGCTTGCCACCAATGTCACCTTGGCCCATGCCTTTATTATGGACTCATCTATGGACATGCTCACCTGGGCAGCCAAGGGCATGGCTGCTAATGTAGTGGCCAGGCGCAGGCTGTGGCTCCGATCTTGGCGGGCAGTTTCCCATGCAAAGAACCTCCTGGTCAACAGCACTTTCAGAGGGGGTAAGCTATTTGGTTCCACCTTGGACAAGGCGCTTACTGAGGCATCCAATAAAGACAGGAAGACCACCCTACACCAACTTCAGTCATTTAAAACCTTTTTTCATCCCTTCAGCCACTTCAATCAGGGGCCCAGGCATGACCAGTTCAACACATGGAGCTTGCAGACTTGCAACAGGAACCAGAGGGGCCGCGGTGCAAAGCCCAGCAGGCCGACAACACACCAGCACCATCCATGCTGTTCCAGATCACCCTCACGCAAGCAGGAGTCATGACTACTTCAGCTCTTCCTGCCCTTCCTTCACCCGACTCGGCGCCCGGCTGCTGCAGTTTGCACCCAGGTGAGTCCCGTCAACCACAGATGCCTGGGTCATTCAGATGGTGACGAGGGGATACTTGATAGAGTTCAAATACACACTAAAGGGTCTCTTTCAGGTTTCCCTTCCAAGCACAAGGCGATGCTTTCGGAACTGGCCAGACTTCACCACATGGGTGCCATAGAGAGGGTGCCATGGCACGAGAAGGGGACAGGGCTATTCTCCATCATATTCATGGTGCAAAAGAAAGCAGGAGACTGGAGAGGGGTCCTCAACTTGAAGCGGCTGAACAAAGCAGTCCGAACGCAGAGCTTCAAAATGGAGACTTTGGCCTCGATATCTTTGACCCTGTCCAAGAACGACTGGATGGCTTCCCTGGATCTCAAGGATGCCTATCTCCATGTACCCATCCTCCCGGCCCACAGGAGATGGCTCCGATTCTGCTACGAAGGTCAGCATTGGCAGTATCGGGCTGTCCCCTTCGGGTTGGCATCAGCACCGCGGACATTCATCAGAGTCCTGGTTCCCCTCATCACAAACCTACGCATGGAGGGGATAGCCATCTTCCTGTACCTGGATGACGTACTCATCAGGGGCCCATCTCGCCAAGTCACCCGGGCCCAGCTGCAGTGGGCCATCACCTACCTACAACACCACAGTTTCATGATCAACTGGGACAAGAGTCACCTCACTCCCACGCAACGTCTAGAGCATCTTGGGGTAATCATAGACACTACACTGGACAGAGTGTTTATCCCGCCATGGAGACAACACAAAATCAGAGAGAATCAGCAGGGTTCGAGCTCAACCTCGCACCCCACTGCTGATGCTGGCATCCCTCCTGGACCTAATGATCTCATGCACCCGCCACCTTCAATGGGGTAGTTTTCATTCATGGGCACTTCAGACCCTGCTCAGGCTGTGGCAGACGGCCATCATTAACAGTACCCCGGTCTCTCTCGTCACCCTGGAAACGCTGCGGACACTTTCCTGGTGGGAAGACCTGCACAGTTTCGACCTCGGAGTTCCCTTCATGGAACCAAACAGGCTGGCAATAACAACAGACGCCAGCCTCTTGGGGTAGGAGGCCCATCTACTCAACCACACCACTCGGGCTCTGGTCTGCTCAAGATCGGAGACACAGCATCAACTAGCTCAAACTCAAGGCTGTTCGACTAGCACTGCTCCACTTCAGCCAGCACGTACGAGGGAACCACATCCTGATATTCACCGACAACACCACCGGTCTAGCTTATGTCAACAACCAGGGAGGGTCAAGGTCTCCAACCCTTCACAGGGGGGCATCGAAAGACCCCTCCTCTCCCTCTCGGCACGGCACATCAAGGGATGTCAAGATGTCCCTCTTGGGACGGCACATCAAGAACGTAGAGGTAGACTGACTGAGCAGGCGGACGGTAGACCCCGGAGAATGGTCCCTCAGTGCGGCGGCCTTCAGCCTGATTTCCCGCACGTTTGGCCAACCATTATTGGACCTATTTGCCTCAGCAACCAACACCAAAACGAGGCAGTTCTTCAATAGGTGGCCACATCCCAAGGCAGAGGCACACGATGCCCTCAATCAGCCATAGCCCAAGGGCCTGCTGTATGCCTTCCCTCTGTTTCCTCTGCTACACCGAACGATTCACAGAGCCAATAAATTGTGTTCCACGATCATCATAGTGACCCCCTTCTGGCCCCTCCGACCATGGTTTCCAGACCTGATCACCCTATCTGCGGGAAACCATATAGAGCTCCCAGTGACACCGGACCTGTTAACTCAGGGTCCCATGGTCTACGATCAGCCAAGTTTTCTGAAAATAACAGCGTGGCTATTGAAACCACAGCCCTCCTAGAGTTAGGGTATTCTGCTCCTGTCATGGAAACTCTCTTGGCTTCACGCCGTAAGTCCACTAGACACATTTATCAGTGCTCCTGGAGGATATTTGTCAATTGGTGCCATAAACGTTAGGTACCAACACGTTCCCCTTCCGTGCCCCAGGTCCTGCAGTTCCTCCAGGAAGGGCTAGACAAGGGACTCTGGCCTAACACGTTGTCCAGACAATTAGTGGCCCTGGATACTACACTTGGTGCTGCCTCAGGGCAACGCTTGGCAACTCACCCTCATGTCTGGCAATTCATGAGGGCAGCCCGCCGCATCTCCCCTCCATTTGTCCATAGATTCCCTAACTGGAGCCTCAATGTAGTGCTCCGGGCTTTGCCCACAGCTCCTTTTGAGCCCCTCCGGGAGGTATCCTTGTACTTCTTGTCGATTAAAGTGGCTTTTCTCATTGCCATCACCTCAGCCAGAAGAGTCTCAGAAATAGGAGCCCTCTCAATCGACCTGGCTCTATGCACCTTTCGGAAGGAGTTGGTAGTCCTCCGCCTGGACCCAGCCTTCCTTCCAAAGGTGTCCTCCCACTTCAACCTGTCCCAAGAGGTGGTCCTCCCCTCATTCTGCCCCAATCCCCGGCAAAGGCTGGAGAAACTTTGGCATACCCTCGACGTATGCCGTGCGCTCAAGATTTACATAGAGTGCACGCGAGCTTTCAGACACACATTCTCTCTTCTGGTCAATTACCATCCACACTCAAAGGGTAACAAGGCCTCTGTCAGGGGTCGGGGGCGGCTGGGGGGCGCTCAGGGTAGAGGGGCGCTGCGGCGCCGTCCCATAGTGAACCCCGCATGTCAGAACCAACAGCGGGGTCCGCCGACACAAGCCCCGCTCCCATTGCCAAATCAGGCCCCGCCCCTGGCGACGCACGCACGCTCCGGAGACGTCCCAGGGCGGGGAGCCACACCCCCGCGCTCCACACAGAGCGTAGGACTGCCTCCGCCCCTGGTGCGACGCTCGGAGCGATTGCGTGCGCGCACGGGGGCGGGGCTAGAGGGATAAGAACCAGCGCCGCCAGGAAGTCGGCGCTGGTGATTTGGGAAACCAGCCTGAGCGATTTGAGACTTACGGCAAAGTGATTGGAGTGATTCTGACGAGTGTGGAGTGTGTGCGAAGCCCCGTGAGTCTGTGTTGTTCCCCCCCTACCTTCCTGGTGTGCTGTGATAACGAGTGGTAAGTTAGCGTGCGTGCCCCGTCCTGCCCGTTCTCCCCCCTCCTTGATTTCTCGCTTGTGGAACCTTGTCTCGTGAGTGAGTGCCCTCATCCCCTCTCCTGTGGGGCCCCCTGCACTTCCCTTCCCCGGTGTATTCCTTCCCTTCCTTCCTACCCCCCGTGCCTAGCGAGGCTGTGGGCGTGCATCTGGGGGGCTGGCCCTGGAAACCCCAACTCAGTGGCGCCCTATGATGATAGAGGCCTGTTCTCCTTAATCGGAGGTGACGGCCACACTTCTATCCTGACGGGCATTAGTCCACGAGTGTTCCTAGCCCTGTGTGGGGTGACCGTGGGCAGTGTGCGAGTGGGAATCCGCCGGTGTGAAACCCCCCCCCCCGGTGACATAATCACCAGCAACCCCTGGCCCCGGTATGGGCTTGTGAACAGGATGGATATCGCCACCGAGATCTCCAAACTTGTTCATGCGGTACAATCCCTGGCTATGGATGTAAAAGATCTCCAGGCTAAACAGGGGGACCTAGCCACCACCGTGGACCAACTCCAGGGAGCAGCAGCCCCCGCGGTCGCGGCAGCGGTTGCACCGCCCCCGCGGGTAGCTGGGATGTTCCCGATGAGCCCACGGGAACCTAAAGGTCCTAATATAGACAAATTCTTCGGAGATTGACACGCCTTTCAAGGGTTTATGGCCCTCTGTCGGCTCACATTTAAGGTGCAACCAGCTACCTACCAAACCGAGGCGCAAAGAGTCGCCTTTATAATTGGGAATTTAGGGGGTACAGCGCTGGAATGGGCTACCACCCTCCTTAAAGGTGACAGCCCGCTCTTGGCCAAATACGAGGATTTTGTAAAAGAATTTGCATTTTTGTTCGACCACCCCCATCGAGCCCGAGATGCAGAAGCCCTTATCCTGACCCTCCGCCAAGGAAAAGGGGGGATTTTAGAGTACATTACGCAGTTTCAACAATTGGCCCTGGAACTGCAATGGCCCAACAGCGTTCTCAAGGTGATGTTTCGTAGGGGAGTGGGGGAGGAAATCAAAGACCAATTAGCATTAGTCGAAGCCCCCGCAACCTGGGAAGCATTGGCAAACTTGCCCCTGCATATAGAAGAGCGATTATTAGAGCGGAGACGGGAGAGGAGACAAGAGCCCCGTCTAGCAACCCTTAGACCTTTCCCGCCAATAAGAACCCCGATCCCGAACCAATGCAGTTGGGGGCCTCTCGGGGTCCCCTGTCAAAGGAGGAGCGGGAGCGGTGGCGAGCTTCCCGCTCTTGCTTCTATTGCGGGGAACCCTCCCACTTTATTGGGGAGTGCCCGGCATTACCCCCGTATCGGCGCGAGGCGGGAAATGCCCGGGGCCAAGGTGGGCAGGGGCCGCCTCGTCCCACGAGCTCTTAAAAATCCCCGGTAGTCGCGTCCCCCAGGGCCCCCATTTTCGCATCCCGATAACCCTGAGCCTGCCCCCCCGGGGGTCATTGGTCGTCTGGGCCTTGGTGGACTCAGGGGCCTCCGGAAACTTTATAGATGGCCAACTTATTACCAAATGGTCTGTCCCTACCCAACCAAAGACACTACCAGAAGCGGTGCACTCCATAGATGGCTCGACCCTGGTCTCGGGACCGGTGACCTTGTGCACCGTCCCCTTGGAGTGTGCCATTGGGGCTCACTATGAGCAACTATCCTTTGATATAGTGTGTACCCCCCTGTTCCAAGTGGTCCTAGGTGCGCCTTGGCTCCAGCTTCATGACCTGCGCATAGTGTGGTCCACCAAACATCTGTGGTTCGAGTCTCCTTCCTGCATTCAAGGGTGTCTTCGCCCCAACCCCTGTGCGACGGGATGTGTGACGGCCCGGCCGACCCCAAGTGAAGGAGAAACCGGGCTACCTACAGCTTATCAAGATCTTCGAGATGTATTTAGCAAGGCACAAGCCACGGAATTACCCCCACGACGATCGTACGACTGCCCCATCGACTTAGTGCCCGGGGCTGAGCCACCATTTGGGCGTATCTACGCTCTAGCAGGCCCAGAGTTGCAGACCTTACGGGAATATTTGGATGAAAGTCTACGACAGGGGTTTATTCGGCACTCCACTTCCCCAGCCGGAGCCCCCATCTTCTTCGTAACCAAAAAAGATGGAGGACTGCGACCTTGCGTGGATTACCGAGGACTCAATAGCATGACCATCAAGAACAGGTACCCACTTCCCCTCATCCCGGAACTCCTCGATCGATTACAGGGGGCTCGGCTGTTCACGAAGTTAGACTTAAGGGGGGCATATAATTTGCTACGGGTGCGAGAGGGCGACGAATAGAAAACCGCCTTTCGCACGCGCTATGGGCTGTTCGAATATTGCGTCATGCCCTTCGGGTTGGCAAATGCCCCCGCAACCTTCCAGCATCTGATTAATGACATCTTTCGAGATATTCTGGACATTTATGTTATTGCGTATCTGGATGACATCCTTATATATTCCTCGTCCCTTGAAGAACATATCCAACACGTGCGGGAAGTTTTGCAACGGCTACGGGCCAATAAATTATATTGCAAAAGGGAGAAGTGCTTCTTTCACCTAACAACGGTCAGCTTCCTGGGGTTCATTATCAGTCCCAACGGGGTGATGATGGACCCCCAAAAGGTGAAGGCCCTACAAGACTGGCCCCCGCCAAAGGCCGTGAAACCCCTCCAGCGTTTTTTAGGTAGTGCAAATTACTACCGTCACTATATTCCTAACTATGCAGAGATTACCGCCTCCTTGACTCAACTGTTGAAGAAACAACAAGTTTACCACTGGGGAAAGGAACAGCAGTGGAGCTTCGACTTCTTGAAACGAGCCTTTACCACCACCCCGTTATTACAGCACCCAGATTTCGAGAGACCCTTCTGTGTGGAAGCGGACGTATCAGGACGAGCCATAGGGGCAGTGCTCCTGCAATCCCCCAACAGCGCCCGCACCCCCCTCCCATGCGCCTACTATTCCCGGCAGCTCACCCCAGCCGAACGCAACTACTCTATTTTGGACCGTGAACTCTTGGCCATTAAGGCCGCCTTCGAGACCTGGAGGCACTACTTGGCGGGGGCACGACACCCCGTTACCGTAATCACCGATCACAAAAATCTTACGTTCTTGCAAACTGCCCACATCGCCAATGCCCGGCATGCCCGGTGGGCCTTGTTTTTTGCTCGTTTCGATTTCCGGATCCGCTATCGGCCCGGCCGACTTCACGTGCTAGCGGACGCCTTATCCCGGTATACCGAGGGATACCCCCAGGAACCACGTGCCCCCGAACGAATCCTAGAAGGACGAGCTTTTGCGGCAACATTCATGTCGCTGGACGGGCTCCGTGTAGCAACCCAACAAGAACTTCCCTTAGGAAAGGAATCTACAGAGACAACCCGAGATGGTCTGCAATGGCACGAAGGGAAGATAGTCGTACCCCCTTCCTGCCGCCCCCACATGTTGTGGGCTCATCATGAAGGCCCGACGGCAGGGCACCCGGGAATCGAGAGAACGCGACAACTCCTCCAACGTTCCTTCTGGTGGCCGACCATGGGCAAGGACATCCGCCGACATGTGACCAGCTGTATCACCTGTGCGCAGACCAAGATCCCTCGATGTGCCCCGGCGGGTCCCCTACAAGTCCTCCCCCTGCCAAAAGGGCCGTGGCAGTGGGTCGGACTGGACTTTGTTGTAGAATTACCGCCTTCACACCACTATACTACCGTGTTAGTTGTGGTAGACCACCTTACCAAGATGGCCCATTTCATCGCCTGTAAGGGCTTGCCCTCCGCCAAACGTACAGCCCTTTTGTTTATTCGGCATATTTTCAAGTTACATGGGTGCCCCCGAGAAATCTTCAGTGACCGAGGGACCCAGTTTACGTCTCGATTCTGGAAGGCTCTTTTCCAGTCCCTTCACGTTACGCTCCACCCTACCACCACTTACCATCCCCAAGCAAACGGCCAGGTGGAGCGGGTGAACCAAAGCATGGAACAATACCTCCAATGTTACATAAACTATCTTCAGGACAACTGGTTCACCTGGCTCCCCCTGGCCGAATTCACCTATAACAATGCCCCCAGTGCCTCCCTGGGGAATTCTCCGTTTTTCCTCACATACGGCTTTCACCCCCAGTTGGGTACCATCGAAACTCCCTCTGTCACTGTTCCAGCAGCCGGAGCCATGGCCCAGCGGATTCGAGAGGCCCAAGCAGTAGCCCGAGAGGTCCTACAGCAAGCCCGCCAACAATACAAAACCCAAGCTGATAAACACCGACGGGAGGCGCCGCCCCTCCAACCAGGAGACTTAGTCTGGGTCGATCGGCGCCATTACCCTTCACCCCGTCCAGCCTCCAAGTTGGATGTCAAGTATATAGGACCCTTCCCCATCAGTCGGCAAGTCAACGAGGTGACCTACACGGTGCAGCTCCCTCCCAAACTTCGGATACACCCTACGTTTCACATCTCACTGTTGAAAAAGGCAGAGCCAACTCATCAGGACGCCCCTGGCCCTGCTCCCGGGCCAGCCACGGTTACGGCCGCCGGCCCCGAGTATGAGGTTCGAGCTATCCTTGATGCTAAGCGACTCCGGGGCCGACTCCATTATCTAATCGACTGGGCGGGATATGGTCCCGCGGCGCGCTCATGGGAGCCGGCCCATCAAGTATCGGCCCCCCGCTTGCTTCGAGCGTTCCACCTCCGACATCCCTGTAAACCGGGCCCCTTTTTGACCAGTGGCCGGCGGCCTTGGGGGGGGGGGTACTGTCAGGGGTTGGGGGCGGCTGGGGGGTGTTCAGGGTAGAGGGGCGCTGCGGCGCCGTCCCATAGTGAACCCCGCATGTCAGAACCAACAGCGGGGTCCGCCGACACAAGCCCCGCTCCCATTGCCAAATCAGGCCCCGCCCCTGGCGACGCACGCACGCTCCGGAGACGTCCCAGGGCGGGGAGCCACACCCCCGCGCTCCACACAGAGCGTAGGACTGCCTCCGCCCCTGGTGCGACGCTCGGAGCGATTGCGTGCGCGCACGGGGGCGGGGCTAGAGGGATAAGAACCAGCGCCGCCAGGAAGTCGGCGCTGGTGATTTGGGAAACCAGCCTGAGCGATTTGAGGCTTACGGCAAAGTGATTGGAGTGATTCTGACGAGTGTGGAGTGTGTGCGAAGCCCCGTGAGTCTGTGTTGTTCCCCCCCTACCTTCCTGGTGTGCTGTGATAACGAGTGGTAAGTTAGCGTGCGTGCCCCGTCCTGCCCGTTCTCCCCCCTCCTTGATTTCTCGCTTGTGGAACCTTGTCTCGTGAGTGAGTGCCCTCATCCCCTCTCCTGTGGGGCCCCCTGCACTTCCCTTCCCCGGTGTATTCCTTCCCTTCCTTCCTACCCCCCGTGCCTAGCGAGGCTGTGGGCGTGCATCTGGGGGGCTGGCCCTGGAAACCCCAACTCAGTGGCGCCCTATGATGATAGAGGCCTGTTCTCCTTAATCGGAGGTGACGGCCACACTTCTATCCTGACGGGCATTAGTCCACGAGTGTTCCTAGCCCTGTGTGGGGTGACCGTGGGCAGTGTGCGAGTGGGAATCCGCCAGTGTGAACCCCCCCCCGGTGACAGCCTCCAAGGCGGTCATTGCCAAATGGATATCAACCTGACTCATTCTACCCGGGGGACCTCCACTAATTGGACCTTCAGGGGCCGAGCCCCAATTGAGGAAATCTGCAAGGCAGCCACATGGCGAAGTCTCCACATATCACCAGACACTATAAGATAGATATCTTCGAATCGGCGGAGGCCGCCTTCAGACAGAGGGTGCTGCAGGGGGTCCGAAGTTCTCCATAGGTGTCCAGTTCTCCCTCCCTACCGAATTGTACACTGCTCTGGTACCTCCCTTTGTCCGTATGACTGGACGAGAGGGCATAGAAGAGGCAATTGGGTTCCTTACCTTATGAATTGCTCTTCTTTGTCCCTCGAGGGAGGTCATTCGGCCCACCCGCGTGCTCTACCTGGGCACCGTCAGAACTAATGGTTTGCCCCATCAGGGACATTTTTGTAGTTATCCCCCTTAAAGGGGAATGGGTTAACGTGTTTATTTTTCAGATAGATTCTTACGTTCCTCGGCTAGGATTACACCTGGGAAGCGAGGGCGTGATCCCCTGCGCATGCCCAGTTGGAAGTTGCTTTGCTGCCTCCTTGTGGCCAGAGAGAGATTGCTCCCTTTGTCCGAATGACCTCCCTCGAGGGACTTAGGGTATTTTCAGACGTTACGAGACCATGCTCAACCACAGTCAATATCCTGTGGTGGGGAATGGCCTCGTAATGTCTGTAGGGGAACCAGAAGTTCCCCCCCAGATGTTTACCACAGTCAATCGCGGCGGGGAATCAGATCCACCACGCGATCGGAGGTCCTGCCCGGACCATCCCCGATCGTGTGATGAATGAGATTCCCCCCGTGATGAAGGGGACAGTAACGTCTGTCCCCTGAGCACGGCCTGGAATCCATGGCGGGATTTTGGGCCGTGGTCAATGTGTGGGGGGGGGGCGGCCGGGTGCTGCGGCTGCATTGGTCGCGGCGCCCGTCCGTCTCCTGGAGGGCGGGCGGCCAGGACAGCATGTGGGGGCGGGGCTGTGCGGCCGCACATTGTGCCATGCAGCCCCGCCCCCTCCCCAGATTCCCTGTCGGGATCAGCCACCGCGTCTGTTACCCCGTGACGCGGTGGCCCCAGAGGGGAATCAAAGGGTTGTTTCCGTGCCGGGACCAATCGGCCCCGTCACGTCTGAAAATACCCATAGAAAAACAATTCACAAGGTGAGGAACCCAATCTTCCAATTGAAACTCTAAGAAGACCCGGTACTATCCCTTTCTAGTGCCCGTTAAAGGGCAAGGTTTGCTCTGGATTTAATTTTGGTATGTTTCTGTGAGTCTTATGTATTTTTTCAGTTTTATTATTTTTCTGTTTGTATTATTTGCATTATTTTCTTAACCAGATTTATTTACCTTGTGTGTTTATTGTTTTATGCTTGTATACGTGTTTCTGTGAGTCTTATGTATTTTTCAGTTTTATTTGTATTATTTGCATTATTTTCTTAACCAGATTTATTTACCTTGTGTGTTTGTTGTTTTACGCTTTTATACGTGTTTTGTATGCTTTTTTGCTAAGGCCGATGGCTACGCAATAAAATTTGACTTTACTTACTATTGACACTGTATGCCATCAACTACTCATCATCATCGTTAGGGCTGATGCGGCAGCAGCTTTTACTGCGCCGCGATTCCGTTCCGCCATTTCGGAACTGCCCGCGCCACACCGCGACTTTTCTGCGGATATTCCGCTAATTCCGCCGGAATTCTGCAAATCGCGAAATTGCGGAAAAATCGTGGAAAAATTGCGGAAATCGCAGAAAACCGCTATTCCGCTATTTTTTGGCGCTGGCGGAATTGCGGAAATCGCGAAAATGACATGTTTCCACGATTCCACTAAGTTGCGGAATTAAATAAGCGGAACCGCGGAACCACGGAATGAAACCGTGGAATGAAAGCCTCTGCCATGCCGTTCCACTAATTGCGGAAACACTGTTTCCACCGGAAATAGCTACCGCTGCGATATTCCGCTACAGCCCTAATCATCGTACATAAAAAGTGTGTGTTATTTTTTCTTGCTTGGTCAGTTAGTCATTCAAAGCATAAAAACAGATGTGCAGCCAGTGGGATTGCTCTCTGGGCCTCTCCAGGGCGGAAAAGTGTAGGCGACACAGCCCACGTCAGGTTAGGGCACTGAATGGACATGTTCATAGCCGAGGAATAAATGTTTAGGCAGACAGCCCCACCCACTCGCAGCGCTCCACCATGAAAGACTGCCATGGCAGCTATTGAGGCACAACAATGGCGGCTGGTGGATACATGGTGTGGCGAACATGTGCTTTGAGACCTGAGACCATTATCTGTGACACCTGTGCTAAGCCCAGAGGCAGGAGCAGGAGCCGGACCCAAGCTCTACAAAGGCAAGCGGGAGCCTGTGGCGGCGCCACAGGCACGTGCCAGGGTTGCGCGCCTAAGGGCCGCGCATGCAAGGACGCGGCCTTGTGCGCGCGGCCTTGTGCGTGCTACCGGGTGGGCCGGAGTGCTATCCAGGGGGGTTGTTGGGGACGTACCCGAGGGCGGAGACTGGACTAGGATGGCAACGGATGCTACGATCGTTGATGCTGCCGATGGTGATATTTACGCTAAGGCCCCCGAGACCCTTAAGCAAGGGCGGCTGAAGAATTATTTTCAACAAGTCTCGAGGAAAAGGGCGGCTCTGCCGGTTCGGTCTGTTGCTACCGGTACCTCATCTACATCAGTGAGTAATCGCTTCCAACCCCTGGTGGCCCTCGGGAACTTAGGAAATGAGGGTTTGGGAATTGATACCTTGGGTGATGGCCTGGCCAGGGCCTATTTATCCCCGCCCCATCTACCCAATTTGAGAGTGGAAGATCTTGGACTGCCTCCCACAGAGAGACTATCAACCTTTTTAACTGAGCACATTATGCTCAGTGCTGAAACTGTCAAATATATGTTCCTTAAATTGTCGGAAGTACAAACACAGATGGGGGATTTGGGTGAGACGGTACAGGGGTTGGCCCAGGGTCTCCGGCAGAGCAGGGTATTAGAGCAGCCATTATCTTCCTCTACACCTGGTGGTGGCCCTTACCCCTGCTTGAGGCAGGCCCAAAGTTCCACACCCTGCTCCAAAGAACGGAGTTTGCAAGGGGGGCACTTGCCACAGTTTATCTGTATTGACAAGGCCGAGACTTTTGAGTTAATAGCCTCCTCCCTAGTTTTTACAATCCTACCTCGGTGGTGAGGACATGCACCGGTATGGGCCACTGCTTTAGATGTGGCCGAATATCTTCGTGTACTCTTAAAGAAAACGCTGGTTACAAGGAAGGATATTGTGTCAGTAGACCAGCTTTTCCTCTCCCCAGATAAGCAGATGACCATATCTCACGATATTATTGGGCAGATTCTCGAGCAGAAGGATCGGCTGGAGGCACAGGCAGTTTATGTTGCGCGTGCCTTTAAAGCATACCCCCCTCTTAGGGGGGATCTGGGGCTACCGCGACAACTGGACCTGTGCAAACCAAGGAAGGGTAGGGCAACGAATTCCCCCACACGTCTGCCTGGTCTAACGGCACCTCTAGTGGGGGGGGGACCATGTCTCCAGGCACTTGGCCCAAGCGGGTTCTGATGGACCAAGGAGCTTCCCCCCTGATCAGGGCCTAACCAAGGGCAGAGGGGACCAGCTGGGCTCCCCGCCCAGGTGCCGGGGGGGAGTTAGGAGAACCTTCCTGCCCCCCAGTCAGTAGGGGGAAGGCCAACTACTTTAACATCTTTAGTAGGAGAGGATCAAGGCCCTAGATATTTGGCCCAAGCAGGTCTGGATGGCCCAAGGATCCCTGTCCCTGACCAGGGTCCATCTGGGGGCAAAGGGGATCAGATGGGGCCCCCCCTTAGAAGCTTGGGAGGGGTTGGGAGAACTCCCCCTCCAGTTAGCGGAGGAAAGGCTAATCACTTTAACATCTCTACTAGGGGAGGAGTACGCCCCTAGACACTCGGCCCAAGCAGGCCCCGATAGGCCAAAGACACCCCTGCCCCCCCGATCGGGATCCACCTGGGGGAAGAGGGAACCAGATGGGCTTCCCCCTTGGGCGTTTGGAGGGAGTTAGGAGAAAGCCTCTGCCCCCCCAGCCAGTGGGGGAAAGGCTAACCCCTATTCCGGTATCATCCCATACTGTTTTTTTGGAGTGCTTGGAATCATTGTACTCTCAGCTGAGTGTACTGAGGAATGAGAGGATACCATTATACCCCCCTGTCCAAGTTGAAAGGGAGGATGTTCTGGTACAATCTGTCTTATCCCTGGCCCTGATGTTGTCCTCCCATTCACACTCAGTTAGTTGGATATCCTCAAGGGAAGGTAATACCAGAATGGAGGTTTTAGTCAAGGATAACTCCAAGTGTGAAACACCACCCCCCCTTGGAGTGTGTAGAGGGTTCACTTGCCCACATCCCCAAGGGGGGAATGGGAGGGGGGAACTCTACGGGCTTAATTCCCCCATACTCTGCTTCAACCTCGGTCAAAGGCCACTCCCAGGTGGCTCCAGTGATGAATTCGGACCTAGGGCTGCAGGTTATAGACCCTGAGGATCCGCTGAACCCCCCTCAACGCCAAGTGGCCCCTCTGCCCCCTCCCTCTGTGAGAGTGCTGAGGCAGCGGCCTAGACCCCCCCCTTAATCCATGACAACAAGATGGGCCAGTTGCGCCCTTGTCTCTAACCTCATGGAATGTTTCGGGGTGGAGGCCGCATCAGTTAGACCCTGAGTTTTATCAATTCCTTGGCTCTTTTGACATAGTGTTGCTACAGGAAACATAGTTAAGGGACACGCACACCCCCAAGGACAATTGGAGGGGTTTTGACACCTACTAGGTGGAGGCAATGCCTCCTTATTCTCGAGACCGCCCTAGTGGTGGGCTCGCATTATTTATTGCCTCAACACGCGCAGCGAAGGTCCAGGCCATAAATGTCATTAAAGCTTATTTTTCACTATTCCACTGTATTTTTCCTTCTGGCTTGGAGTTGATACTGGGGGTGGTATATATACCCCCGGAACAATCTTCTTATTATGAACCCAACATTTGGGACTTGATAATTAAACAAGTCAGTGAGGCCAGAGTCCAATTCCCGGAAGCCCACTTTTTTCTAGGGGGGGACTTTAATACCAGAATGGGGGATTCGGCATCAAGCCCCCTTCATATGAGCCTCGAGGATTTGGTAGACCCGCGTTCATTCCACCTCGCCACTCAAAGAACCGGGTGGTTGGCCCGAGGGGGGTTCCCATGGGGAAACTGTTGAGGGCACTAAATCTCATTATACTAAATGGCCGTCTGGAAGATGACTTGATCACAATTTCACATTCCACACCCCTATGGGGTCTAGTGTTCTAGATTTATTGTTGATTTCCCCATATATGTATCACATGGTGTCCAACCTCCAGGTTGTCCCTCTATCGGTATCAAATCACCTCCTTATCTCCCTGACTATCTGGGACCCACGGAATAGTTTTTCCCCCTTCTGAAGCCTCTGCCCCTCGGGAGAAGGAGTACCATGTTTGAGGCGGGTAAAATGGTCTGAGGATGTTAATGAAAAGGTGGGCAACCTTTTGGAGTCCTCATCAGTTGGCACCTTTTGTGCTGAGATTTTATCTCAGGGGCCTGATACAATCCCAGGATATGACAAATTGTTGAAAGCACTGACCCAAGTCCTTACAACTAGTACATCTAGGGGGAGGAACACTGCCCCCTATTCTGGATCCCCTTACTGGTACGACGCCGAATGTCGTAGGGCTAGGGCTAGGCTTCGTTGTGCAGCTAGGCTTGTGAGATCAAAACCCTGCCAAGTTCACCGGGCCGCCCTGGCGACCCTCCAGAAAGGCTATGTGTATTATGGACATCTAAATTGAGGGAGGCTAGAGAGGTTTTGTGGTCTAACCTGATCGAGGCAGCTAATGGGCGAGATTTGAGGAAGTTCTGGGAAATTATTCGCTGGCCCTCGAAGGGGAGGGGGAATGCAGGTAGGAATTCCCTCCACCCGAAGGTGTGGCAGTTTTTTTATGAAGACCTTTATTCCAACTGCAAATTGGGTCCTTTGAAGTAGTATCCCCTCCTATAGATGGCTTGCAGAGATGGCCCCCAGTAACTGAGCATGAGGTGGTCCTGCTTATTGACCGCCTCAAACCAGGGAAAGCCCCGGGGCCAGACTTTATAATGCCAGAGGTGCTCAAGAGCAATCCAGGCCGATGGGCAGAGATCTTAGCACCCCTTTTATCATATATTAATGAGACTGGGTTGTGCCCTGCCTCGTGGCTGTCTAGTATTGTTGTTCCAATATTCAAGAAGGGGGACCCCCTCTTTCCGGGGAATTATCGGCCAATTAGCCTCCTATCTATTATATCCAAATTGTATGCAAGATTTTTGCTCCTTAAATTGCAAACTTGGATGACAGCATTGGAGCTAGTGGAGCCAGAACAAGTGGGGTTTTGAGAGGGGACTTCCACAACTGACCATATCTGTGTCCTGGCAGCACTGATCCTTAAGGCAGCTTCAGCGGAGGAAGCTTTATCTTGGCTTCATCAACCTTGAGAAGGCCTTTGACTCCATCTCCAGGGAGCATCTTTGGAATAAACTTTCCCTGTTGAATATGGAGCCCAGACTGCTATTCTTGATCATTAAATTACATTCGGGGAATTCCCTGTGGGTCCGAGTCAATTCCCAGGGCTTACTATCTGGCCCAGTCCAGGTGAGATCGGGAGTACGGCAGGGGTGCCTTTTGGCCCCTGCCCTCTTCAGTCTTTTCTTAAATGACTCTATAGTCTTTTTGAGAAATATTAATACCCACCCCCCCCGAAAATTGGTAATCGACCAACTGCGTTATTGTTATAACCAGACGACACAGTCTTGAACTCACAGTCTCAGGTGGGTCTGAGACGGGCGTTAACAGCTTTTGGGGACTACTGTCGGGCAGAGGCCTTATCAATTAATTTTGGCAAGTCCAAAGTTATGGTGGTGGGCCCCAGAGGGAAACAGAAGACACACCGCTGGGCTATTGGAAATAACCCAATAGATCAGGTGCAGGCTTATAAATATCTTGGGGTGGTTTTCTTTTCGTACAATAACTGGAAGACCCACTTTGAGGCAGTCAGAGAGTCGGTAGGGAGGTCTACGGAAGCAATTAGAAGATTTTACTTTGGCCAGGGGGGGAAGTTGGTCCGCCCGGCACTCCGATTATTTAGGGCTAAAGCACGGAGTCAACTTCTTTACACTATTCCGGCATGGGGCCCTGTCTATTTTTCCAATCTGGAAGGGCTCCAAAACAACTTTCTACGTGGCATTTTGGGAGTTCCAAGAGTGGAAGCGCTCTGTATGCCCCTTAAATTATATGCATTACAGGCCTTCCTAAATTATTGGTGCAGGAAGGTTCTGTTCTTAACATCTAACGGATCCCTGATTGGGCATGCTGTGAGATCTGGGCTTCTGAATGATTGGATAAGGAGAGCTGACCATGAAATACACAATTTGGGGTTTTCATTTGAACATTTGAGCCCTCTTGGATGGGCGGCTGTAAAAACCTTAATTAAAAAGCGGCTCAATGATCAAACCCTGCAAACTGAGAAAGCCTTGATAACTGCACAGAGGGTAGCTCCAGAATATATTGCCTACAATCCTTGGCGAGACAGCCCCTATTACCTCTTTGACTGGCAAGATGCAAATAAACACAATGCATTCCTCAAGATGAGAGTGAATGGCTTTCCCTCTGCAGTTGTAACAGGTCATTATCTTGGAACACCACAGGAACAGTGGATATGTGACCTTTGCTCTCTTGGAGAGCTGGACATGCCAAAGCATATTATTTTTCGATGTCCATGTTTTGCGGGTCCTAGATTTAGATACCTGGGAGATTTACTTTCAAGCCAAGGGACTGTGGGCAAAGGTATGGGCTGTGACATGCAGGAACTATTATGTCCGAGCAACACAGAACAATCGAGAGCGCTAGCCAATTTCTGCTGGACAGCCATGCAGATTAGACAGTCCTATTTAATGCTGGACTAATTTTGTACACGCCAGAATTATCGTTCTGTGTAAATTGTTGTTTCTGCTTTGGTTGTATTATTGTCATCTTTTGTACATTTTAAATGTTTTTTGTTATGGCTACGACTAAACAAATAAATTTATTATTATTATTATTATTATTATACCATGGCAGCTCCTGGCCTGGGGTGGGTGTGGCATGCCACAACAGATGTGCTAGCTCACTGTGACCTGCTTTGGTCTGCATGGGCGGCCCTTAGCCTGGGCTATAACACTGGAGATTTGCCAAGGCTAGCAGCCAACACTCCCCAGAACAGTCCTGGGTCAACATCTGGTGGCATGTGTTTACATGTGCCAGTGGGTCCCGGGCCACAGAGGGCCAAAATAACATCTGGTTTTTTTACTCAAAGGGTTTTAGATGGTGTTTTACTGGCTCATTATTATAAGGAGCCATATTCTACTCCCTCAAGGGCAGTTTAGGTATAATTGGTCATGCTTAAAGACAGGAGGTGGACAAGATGACCTTTAATGACACTGTTGTGCATATAGAAAATCTGGTGGAGTGCTGTCGCTGGGACAGAGTAGAGGATTGGAGCAGCTCCCTGCCACTCACTGGAGCTTCCCCTCCCCCTACTTGCAGGTATATTACCAGGGCCTGATGCCCTTGGTTGTCAGCCGAAGGGTAACACCAAAGGGCGTTGGCCGTTGGTGGGGCTGTCGGCGTTGGCACCACCCTCTGATCGGTGACGGCTGTTGATCTGGAGAGAGTGGGGCCTCAGCGAAGAATAGAGGAGAGCAGGAGAAAAGAAGTTGTGGCAGAAGGGCACGAGCCCAATGCCCTCCTTGGACTGTTTCTCTGAACGCTACGCCCGACTACAGATAGGACTCAACTTATCATTTATCTTAAATAGTAAAATTCTGCTCAGATATCTGTGATTACTTATTTGTCAAGGAAAGTGGCCCAGCAGCAATAGGAGTGAAGATTTCTTCTAAGATTGCTCAACGTTAGCCTTAAAGTGGCTACCTAGAAGCGTGGTATATTACTGCAGTTCCGGGACTTTTTGAAACTATTGTATTAAGATTTGGGATTTTCCTTTTTAGAAGTATTTTATTTTTCCTATTTTATGGTAGACTTTTACGGATGCCCCCTACCTTTGTTCCAAAGGGGAGGTGTAAAGCTCAGATTTAAGAAAAGGGACTCCTTCCCAGGAGGGTTAAACCCTCAGATAGGATATTTATTTATTAAAGAGTTCCCTGTCTCGGGCTTGTGTCCCTTTTGGGTACAAATTCTACAGAAATTCTAGCCCCATTTATGGAACTACGGTCATGAGCCCTGGCCATGCCTTTATTTTTAGCAGATGAAATTAAGCAGGCAGAACAGGCGCATTGCCTGACTAAAGCCCACTCTTTTAATCAATCTAAACTGACCTCTTTCTTTCCTTCTGTGGGAGAGAACCCGCCTAGCGACATTTACGCTCCTGAGCAGGTGGCTAGACTTGGGGCTTACTCGCCGGGTCTTCCACCTTACCTTGAGCAATATTTGGCTGCTATTTATCGTAAGTTAGAGAATTTAGATGTTAGAGTTGAGTTGGACATGGATACTAGGTTTAAAGAAATGGAGGAGAAATTACTACAATCACAAGATATACTGTTTGATATGAAGATTTTGGTGGGTGGTTTGTGGTTAGAGTTTAATAACTGGACAACTAAAATCTCTACAGATCAGGGTGATCCTCCAAGTAAGAGAGAGGTAAGCACTCAAACTGAGAAATTTCCCTCTGTCCCTAGCCAGAATACCCGAGAGGTAGGGCCAGAGGTAATGGTAAGGAGGAGCCCCCGAGTTAGCTCCCGTGGGGGGTATAAAAGAAGGGTGCAAAATATTGAGACAAGGAAAGCTTTTGAACAGCCTTGCCCCCCTATGTATCCCCCCCGGCAGGGGGCTTCTCTGACTACAACCCCCATATATGATAAAAACCAGTCCTCCCAAAAAATTTGACCACAGGATACAATGCAGAAATGGGCATTGGCACTTCTTTTTCACTTTAACAAAAGAAGGAGGTTCAGTTTTGTATCATCTGGGACATTGGATATTCAAGGGTTTTTAGATTTCCTCCGATCTTGAATGGATCTTGACGTATCTGAGGCCGAGATATCAGCAATAAAGCCCCTCATGGATAGAGGACGTTTTGCTAGGTGAGAAGTCGGACGTTATTGAAGAACCCTGTGGGATAATCTGTGGGCATATAGAACTAGGGCGAATTCACACGTGCAGCAATTATCTGGATTTTTAAAAACTGGTTCTCAATAGTTCGCTGTTAACAAGTCCTGTTGCATTCACATGCATGCCATACCGATTTTAAGTACAGCGAAATAATGCATTCAGACCTTCTTGTAGT
>QEPC01001533.1:8699149-8719799 GCA_003113815.1 Sphenodon punctatus
CAATTTACATCTCAGGATTTCCAAAGCACCAAATTTCCAGCATTGTGAACACGTATCAGGATTTCAAAAGCTCAGTTTTATCAGAAGCATCACATTTGCAGCATTTAATACTCCACATCATGACATCAAGTGAACAAAAACCACATTCCAACTCCCCCCCCCCTTATGTGCCCCTCACCCCCCCATCCCCAGCAGCCACAACTTAACCCCAGCAGTCCACACAAACTACTTTCCAGCAGCAGGGAGCAGCAGTGAAACAACGAAGGGACCATTTTAAAAAAGAGTAGCCAGACAACCAGCGGACCCACAAATTTACGAATTGTCATGATGCAAACAGAGCAAGCAAAGCAAACCATTTTAAGGCAACATTAAGCCTCTTGCCAATTATGGGGAAGCTTTATACTAGGGTACTACTTACTGCACTGGAGCAGTGGGTTCTGAAGGAGAATAGGCTTAACGAGGAACAGGCAGGGTTTCGGAAGAGCAAGTCAGTCCTCCATAATGTATTTATTTTTCATCATTTAATCGATATGTATGTTAATGTAAGACAGGGTAAGCTTTCCTTGGCTTTCCTTGATTTTGCTAAAACTTTTGATTTGATTAGTAGAGAACTCCTATGGCTAAAACGTGAGACCGTGGGAATCCCAAAAGATCTCCTAGAGCTTATATCCAAGGTCCATGAGGGCACAGAGGCTGTGATCAGGATGGATAGCGGGGCAACTATACTAGACCTTTCCCCATTGCTCAAGGGGTTCGACAGGGATGCCTCTTGGCATCATTATTGTTCAACTTGTATATCGATGATTTGGTCCCAGCCATATCTGCAGCCAATACTACTTTTCTGTCTATAAAAGGAAAACCAGTATCAATTCTGTTGTACGCAGATGATATTGTGCTCATGTCCCAAACCCAACAAGGGCTAATGAGGCTGTTACTAGCCCTTTATAATTACTGTCAAAAGAATACTCTGACTGTTAATGCTAAAAAAGTCCAAGGTAATGAGTTATTATTATTATAAACATTTATATAGCGCCAGCCATGTGCCTGGCGCTGTACAGAACATAGAAATAAACGCGGTCCCTGCCTGTGGCTTACAATCTAAAAGGCAAGGAAGGGGAAACGGAGAAGGGACGTGGGAGAAACAGGGGAAAAGACAAACAAACATTCAGGCGGATGCGAAGTCTCAGGTGCGTGTGCTTGGCTTTTCCACTTCTCAATCCTGGAAGTTAAATAATGAAGCCAGAATTGTCAAGGCGAGACAAATGGTAGGTGGGATAGTTAGACTTACTCAGACTACTGAGATGACATCAGTCAGGCAAACCCTGGTGGTTTTTCAGGTAAAAGTTTTACCTTGTCTGCTATATGGGGCGGAAGTAATGGCCCCAGGTTACAAGCCTAATTTAGAGCTACCCCAAAATTGTTTCCTTCATGCTCTTTTGAAAGCCCCCAGAGCAACCCCCCTTTCTATGCTGAGGGCTGAAACAGGTCTCCTTGTAATAGGGACTCAGGTAACGATACGTGTACTAATATTCTGGAGGAAATTAGCATTGGATCACCTTCCACTGCTTTTACAAGGATGCTATATGGAACAGAGAGATCATCAAGGCTCTATTCATTATGTCTGGTTGAATTATATAAAAAAACTGGCTACTAAAATGAAGGTACTGTTAGGAGGACACTCCTTGCCAGATCCTAAGATTACGAAGCAAGAACTTAAAATAAGAATTAAGGACTGGGTGCATTCTAAGGAGCTTGAGTTGTTCGCTCTGTCTGGGATTGCACCGCTCTATTCTAAAGTTAAGCTCTCTATTGACCTAGAACCCTATTTAGATCAGCTGCAAGACTCCAGATTAAGGAGGATCTACTTGCTATTTCACTTCAACTTATTAGAAACGGAGGAAGTCAGAGGCAGAAGGATCCAGATTGCCAGAAGTGAAAGATTCTGTAGGGTTTGTATTTCCAAGCTGGAGACTCTTTCCCATGTCATATTCAACTGCCCTCCTTTTGCTACTCTGAGAGAAATCTGGGTGGATCCACTCATACAGGATGTTAGTTGGGATATTACCAAGAAAATGGAAACTCTTCTTCCCCTTACTGAAATCTCACAGGTAAGAGCCCTGGCTATGTTTCTTTTGCTGGTTGAGAAAGGTCTGAGGGCTAGGGCCCATTTGGAATCTGTCTCCCCTTAGGATTGGTATATCTAAGCCTTCTAGAATCTCTACTCGTTATATGGCTGTTACTTTGTTAAATATTGTATTCAATTTACTTTGTGAACCTGTGGACTCTCCTATTTTGACTAGAGAAGGCCTTACTTGCTCTAATGGATATTATACTGATTTGTATAGTGGTGTAAAGTTATATTCTTTACATTATATTTTAGGTTTTATTTTATAATCATGGGCTAAGACAAGATCACTATTACTATTTTAAGTTGATATACTGGGATTTTATTTCCTTGTATAACTGCTCATTTGTTACATATGTTTTGTATATTTTATTTATTTATAAGTTGTCTACAATGGCCTGATATGCTAATGGGTGTTTAACCCTTGTGGAAAATGTGTATGAGCTCTTCTGAAAATCTGACCATTTATTTAGGTGCCTTAGTAGCATGACAGATTCCATGAGAATCTAGCTGTAGTTGTGAGCGTTGAGTCCTTTTGGCTCAGGACTTGGACCTTCCTAGAAAGGACACAGATTATTGATAGCATGTGGCCCTACATAGCTTTCTGGGCACAATTCAACTCCATTAAAACCCTAGAAGGGAGATGCTGGTTGGGAGTGGCATCCGGTATAATGATGCCGTCACTTCCCAGAGGCCCCTGCATGTGGAAGGGTTTGGGTAAAGGTGGTGCAGCAGGTAAAGAACTTGGGCATCCGTTTCGATCATGCTCTGTCCATGAAAACAGGTATCAGATGTGGTTTGGAGATGTGGTTTTCAGCTACGCAATTAAAATAAAATTGTTATATCTGAAGGACCACCTATGCTCCCTTATGCTTCATTGCAATCATTAAGGTTAGTTGAGGACAACCTCTTACAAGTTCTGTCAGTGTACTAAATCCTTATGACATGGACACATGGGGAGATGTTGTTGTTGGTTGCTCCACAGCTTTGGGATTCCCTTTCCCTAGAGGCTCGCTAAAGCCCAGGCCTGAGCATTTTCTGACTGTGATGTAAGACCATTTTTTATTAGGCCAGGCATTTGGTGAATGGGGATAGGGTCTGTGGGAGGTTTGTTTTTAGGGGATTTGTATATGTTTTATTTTGTGTGTTGTTTTGTACTTATATATTTAATAGGGATGGGCGAACAGAACTGAGTTCGGAAATTCGGTTCGGTTCAGTTTGGAAATTTAGTTCGGTTTGGAAGTTCGGTTCAGTCAACCGAACTATTTGAGTTCGGTCCGAACTCCAAACTTCCGAACAAAGTTCGGAAATTCAAACCCCATTGAACTAAATGGAATATTATCTTTTAGGGATGGGCGAACAGAGCCGAGTTTGGAAATTCGGTTTGGTTCAGTTCGGTTCGAACATTGTTTGGTTAGGAAGTTCGGTTCAGTCGACCAAACTGGTCGAGTTCAGTCCGAACTTCCGAACCGCGTTCGCCCATCCCTAATATTTAATATGCTGTTACCTGTCTGCAGGCTTCAGGATAAGGCAAGGTAATAATCTCACGAGTTGCCATGAGCACATTACACTAGTGTTCCGTTCTCTGCACTGGCTGCCTATAGTCTTCTGGACCTGATTCAAGGTGGTGCTGCTTACCTATAAACCCCTATATGGCTTGGGCCCTACCTATTTACAGGACCGCCTCACTCCCCTGGCTCTGGATCGGCCTCTGCGGTCTACCGGAGGTACCCTTCTTAAAGTCCCCCAGGGATCTCGGGGGGCGACTATGGGGAGGGCGTTCTCAGTGGCCGCACCGAGGCTCTGGAACACCCTCCTGGCAGAGGCCCATGTGGTCCTGGACTTCTCCTTTCAATGAGTATGTAAGACCTGGCTGTTCTGTCAGGCTTTTGGTGAGGGAGATGGGTAGGGTGGGGAGATGAGGGTTAGGAAGGAGGGTTTTCCATTCTTTTGTGGTACTTTATTATGGGGTTTTTTAGGAATTTTAAAAATAATATTTTATATTGTGTATTTTTATTGATGTGATAGCAGCCCCAAGCTGCTATTAGCAAGGGGGTGGGGAATAAAAATGTAATTAAATAAATAAATCTAAATAAATAATGTATATATTTTTTCAAGTTTCAGCTTAACAAGTGACTATGTCCGTTTTGGCATCATTTCCTCAGAAGCAATGTGTTTAGATCCTAGCTTGTTTCATTCATAACCTAGAACCAGATAAACCCAGTGACTTGATCATAAATAAATCAGATCTGTTCAGCAATAGTTGCTGATGGAGGGAATAAGGCTAGAGTTCTGACACTGTTTCCCAGCATTGCACAACTAGAATGTGAATCTGTAGGACAGGTAAACATAAAAATGATTGGTTGAGAGATTAAACTTCTCTGCCAACTGCTCAAAAGATATTATGTGCCCGGCATCTAAAATATCAGCTGTCATAACCTCTTTAAATCCTAGTCCTTGAGCAATATGATCTCTTTTCTGGGGCAGGAGAAAAGGTTATCACAGGCAGAGATTGGAGGTGGATAAATATTAAATAGTACTTCACTAGCTTCTTTTGTTATTTTTTTCTTAAGATTTTTCTTAGCAAATGAAATAATTGATTAAAGTGTCTGAGAAACAATAAAGAAATGAGAACCTAGAAATCTATTTCTGTTTCTAAACACTTTCAATGCAGTCACCGCTAATCCATCCCCTTTTATGTTTTGCATTGACATACAATGTTATGTAACTTTAATTAGGAAGTACAAAGCCAGCTAATCATCTAGCCATTTTCAGCCTCTGCAATTGATTTTAGATCTTTTTCTTGAGTTACTCAAGTTATATCTACAAAAGTTTTCTTCAACGTGCTTTCTCATTTTTATGGTTTTAAGTTGAGGCCATATTTGAATGCATATACAATGATTACTAAAAATTAAACCAGAAATAACTCACAAATCTCTGAGGAAGAAATTCAGTACAAAGGGATGCAGTTATTATTTTACTCCATTTTACCATTTAAATCATGGTGCTTTTTTTTTTTTTTAAATTTAGTTGGAAGTTGGGTATTGATATTTTTATAGGCCCTGTACTGTACAGAGTCTGGGTGCATTACCGTCATGTCTGGCCATTTTAGAACACAAATGGAGTGTCTCATCTATTTAGCCTGCTGTGATATTTTCTGTTTTCTATCCCTAGCCGAATTACCCCTAACATGCTGTTTGCTTTTTTGACTGCTGCTTCACATTGAGCCAGTTATTATTATTTTTTTAACATTTTGCTACCCTGCCCTTCCTGCCACAGGCAGCTCAGGGCAGCTTACAATTCACAAAACCTTAAAACAACATTAAAACAACAATTTAAAACAACTAAAAGGAGGACAAAAGAAAAAGAACCCCTACCCAACAACCCACCCCCTCACCCATCTCCCCCACCAAATGCCTGGCGGAACAGTCAGGTCTTACAACTTCTCTGAAAAGAGGGAAGATCCGGGGCCAACCGGGCCTCCACCGGAAGGGAGTTCCACAGCCATGGAGTGGCCACCGAGAATGCCCTCCCCTGCGTGGCCCCCGGAAGACTCAGGGGACCTCGAGCAGGGCACCCCCAGATGACCGCAGGGGTCGGTCCAACACCCAGGGAGTGAGGCGGTCCCGCAGATAGGTAGGACCTAGGCCGTTTAGGGCTTTATAGGCCAAAACCAACATCTTCTGGGGGCTTGGCCTTCCTGCCGCCCCAAGCTCCAGCGGGCCAAGGACTGGTGAGGTTGCAGCTCGTCTGCATACGCTCCCAGCATCCTCGGCTGTCATCGCTCGAGGACACCACGACTCTCCTGGGGCTTGGCCTTCCTGCCGCCCCAAGCTCCACCGACCAGCGGGCCGAAAAGCGCGCGCCTAAAGGCGCGCGCCTTACAGGTACTTTTCTCCATTTCTTTTCTACTGTACTTCCCCCTCCTATCTTACTCACTAACATGTCTGCCCTATTTTCTCGCCTTTTCTTTCCCTCCTCTCCTTCTCCTCTTCCTGTCCATCTTTTTCTTCCTCTACTTTTCTCCTCCCAGCTTCTTCCTCCCCCCAACCGATCACCACTCTCTAACCTCCCCCATACATCCTTTGCTCCCTTGGCTACTTTCTCTCATTGCTCCCCTTCCACTCCTGTCTCTAGCCTTCCTCGATGCTCCCCTTCTCCCAATCTTATCCCTATTCCTCCTGTCTCTAGCCTACCACGACGCTCCCCTTCTCCCAATCTTATCCCTATTCCTTGCCTCCCCCCTCATCAACTACCATTTTTCTGCTCCCTCTGGAACTGTCGCTCATCTATCAGTAAAGCTCCCTATATCCATGATCTTTTCCTCTCTCGCTCCCTCCAGCTCCTTGCCCTTACTGAAACTTGGATCACTCCCTCGGACTCTGTCACGCCTGCTACCCTCTCCTGTGGGGGTCTCTCCTTCTCTCACCAACCCCGCCCTGAAGGACGGGGTGGTGGGGTGGGCCTCCTTCTTGCTAAATCCTGTCAGTTCCAACCAATTTCTCCTCCCCCCTCTCTCTCCTTCCATACCTTTGAGGCTCACTCCGTGCGCCTCTACTCCCCCCTCCATCTACGTGTTGCTGTCATCTACCGTCCCCCTGGTCCTCTCTCTTCCTTTCTTTCTGACTTTGAGTCCTGGCTCACTTTCTTCCTCTCTGTTGATATCCCCACTCTCATCCTTGGTGACTTCAACATTCATGTTGATGACCCATCTCAGCCCTCAGTCTCTCGCTTCCTCTCCCTAGCCTCCTCCTTCAACCTCCACCTTTGGACCAACTCCCCCACCCATACTAATGGCCATTCTCTTGATCTTGTCCTCTCTAGAAACTGCTCTGTCGCTGATCTCTCCTTCGATCCTCATCCTATATCAGACCACTTCCTTGCCTCTTTCAACATTTCCCACTGTCCCCCCTCCTCTTCCCCTTCTCTACGCCCCTTCCGTGACCTTCAAGCTATTGATCCCCTGGACTTTGCCTCCTCTCTCTCTCCCCTTCTTCCTACAGTCTTCTCTTCCTCCTCCCCTGACTCCGCTGTCTCTGCTCTCAACGCCTCTCTCTCCTCCACACTTGACTCCCATGCCCCTCTCTCTTCCCGCCCTGCCTTCTCCCACAACCCCCGTCCTTGGCTCACCCCTAGTATCCGCCACCTCCGTTCTTGCACTCGTGCTGCTGAACGACTCTGGCGCAAATCCCATTCTCACGCTGACTTCCTTCACTTCAAATTCTGTCTCTCCACCCTTACTTCTGCTATCTCCCTTGCTAGACAACACTACTATGCCTCCCGCATTGAGTCCTGTTCTCGGGACCCTCGCCGCCTGTTCTCTACCTTTGACTCCCTCCTCAAGCCTCCCTGTCCTCCCCCTCCTTCTTCCCTTTCTGCTCAGGATCTTGCCTCCTTCTTCACCTCCAAGATAGACAAGATCCGCCTCGACATCGCTTCCCACTCCTCTCTTCCCACTCCCACCCCTCTCCCTCCTCCCCCTCCTTCTCTCATGTCCTCCTTCTCCCCTGCCTCCCTTAAGGAAATCTCCTCTCTGCTCTCCTCCTCCAACCCTTCCACTTGCCCCCTTGATCCCATTCCTTCCCGCCTCCTCACCTCCATTACTCCCACTGTCGCCCCTTCCTTCCTGCACATCATCAACCTCTCCCTCTCTACTGGCTCTTTCCCTTCTGCCTTCAAACATGCCACAGTCTCTCCTATTCTCAAAAAGTCCACTCTTGACCCCTCTGACCCTTCTAGCTATCGTCCTGTCTCACTCCTTCCTTTTGCTTCCAAGCTGCTTGAACGTGTTGTCTACTCCCGCTGCCTTGACTTCCTATCCTCCAACTCCTCCCTTGACCCCCTCCAATCTGGCTTCCGCCCCCTTCATTCTACTGAAACTGCTCTCGCTAAGATCACCAACGATCTTCTGGTGGCTAAATCTAAACGTCTCTATTCCATTCTTGTCCTCCTTGATCTCTCTGCTGCCTTCGATACTGTTGACCACTCACTCTTGCTGGATTCCCTTCACTCCCTTGGCTTTTGTGGCTCTGTCCATAACTGGTTCTCCTCCTACCTCTCTGACCGCTCCTTTAATGTGTCTCTCTCCAACTCCACCTCCTCCTCCTTCCCCCTCTCAGTTGGTGTTCCTCAAGGCTCTGTTCTTGGCCCTCTCCTCTTCTCGATCTATACCTCATCCTTAGGCAAACTCATTGCCTCCCATGGCTTCCAATACCACCTCTATGCTGATGACACTCAACTCTATCTCTCTACTCCCTCTCTCTCTCCCTCTGTTCAAGCTCGTCTCATCAACTGTCTCTCTGACATCTCTACCTGGATGTCTCAACGTCAACTCAAACTCAACATGGCTAAAACTGAACTCCTTATCTTCCCCCCTCATCCTTCCTCTCCTTCCTCACTGTCAATAACTATTGATGGAGTCACCATCCTGCCTGTCCCCCAAGCCCGTAGCCTAGGCTTCATCTTTGACTCAGCCCTTTCTTTTAAACCCTACATTGACTCTGTTGCTAAATCCTGTCGCTTCTCCCTCCATAACATTGCTAAGATTCGCCCTTTTCTCTCTGTCTCGTCTGCCAAAACTCTTGTTCATGCTCTGGTCATCTCTCGCCTCGATTACTGTAACCTCCTTCTCACTGGCCTTCCCCGGTCTCACCTTTCTCCCCTCATCTCTGTCCAAAACTCTGCTGCCAGGGTCATCTACCTCGCCAGTCGCTTCGACCATGTGCAGCCCCTCCTCTCTTCGCTTCACTGGCTTCCCCTTCCTGAACGAATCCTGCACAAGCTCCTAGTCTTCACCTATAAAGCTCTTCACAACCTTGCTCCCCCCTACCTCTCTGCACTTATCGCCCTCCATACTCCAGCCCGTGCACTTCGCTCCTCCTCTGTCCCCTCTCTCGCCCTTCCACGCCTTCCCTGCTCCCCTAAGCGCCTTCGTCCCTTCTCACTTGCTGCCCCCCATGCCTGGAACTCCCTCCCTGTCCACATCCGCCTTGCCCCCTCCCTTCATACCTTCAAATCTCTCCTTAAAACTCACCTCTTTCGCTCTGCTCTGTCTGACTCTTTATCCTGCTGAGCCACTATTCCTATACCTACGATCGGTTTACCCTTATCCTTGCAACATGGACCTGCCTGCTGTCATTCTCATCGTAACTAAGCCAAGTACGTGCACTTGAGACCTCGCATCTTCATGAATGTTAGACCCCTTGTCTCTCCCCCAGCTCCTGTCTCTCAGATTGTAAGCCCTAGGGGCAGGGACCCTGTCTATTTTATTACTTTTTAAAGTGCCAGGTACACTGCTGGCACTATATAAATGTTTGTTAATAATAATAATAATAGTAATCTTCAATCGGGCCCGGATAATCACCGGCAGCCAATGCAGACAGTGGAGCACTGGTGTAATGTGTTCCCGGTGGCCCAGTCCTACCAGAAGACGGGCCACTGCATTCTGCACCAACTGCAGTTTCCGAGTCACCATAGGTAGCCCCACGTAGAGCGCATTACAATACTCCAATCTAGAGGTGATGAAAGCATGGATGATGGTGGCCAGGTCAGAGCCTGGAACAAACGGCCGAAGCCGTGGCACCAGATGTAATTGGCGAAAGTCACTCATTGCCACAGCCTTCACCTGGACGTCCAGGCAGAGCTGCACGTCAAGGAGCACCCCAGACTCCGTACCTGGGATACCAATGGAGGGCAGACCCCGCCAATAACGGGGGCCACCATTTCCAGCGCCTTACCCACCAACATCACCTCCGTCTTGTCGGGATTCAGCTTCAGTCGGTTAGTCCTCATCCAGTCTCCCACAGCCATCAAAGACCGAGTAAGCACCAAGACTGCAGGGCCTGGTTCTGTTGAAAAAGAGAGATACAGCTGGGTGTCATCAGCATATTGATGACACCGCACACCGAACCTCCTGATCACATCACCGAGTGGCTACATGTGTACGTTGAACAGGAGAGGGGACAAAACCAAACCTTGCGGGACTCCACACGAGAGGTCTCGGTATGATGAAAAAAACTCTCCAAAAACCGCTCGCTGCGTTCTTCCTGTCAGGAAAGCGTGGAACCATTCAAGAACAGTCCTGCCCACCCCTGCACAGTCCCACAGGTGCGTCACCAACATCTCGTGATCAATTGTATCAAGTGTAGCCAAAAGATCTAATAGAATTAACAAGGTCGAACGACCCCAGTCCATTTCCCAATGCAGATAATTCACCAGAGCCACAAATGCAGTCTCAGTGCCATACCCCAGATGAAATCCCAACTGAGAGGGGTCCAGATAACCAACGCGGTCAAGATGTCCCTGCAGCTGCTGAGCCACTACCCGTGGCCAATAGCTGGCAAGGGAGTCAATGTCAAGTGATGATTTCTTGAGCAGAGGCCGAACCACTGGCCCCGAAGGGAGGCGTTGACCACCCCAGCCAGCAATGGCCCCATTTTCTCCTGGCAAGATTTAATCAGTCAGGACGAGCAAGGATCTAATTCACAAGATGTGGCCCTAACAGCCCCAAGAACACCAACCACATTGGCGGGTGTCACCGACTGAAATTGATCCCACAAAACCAGACAAGACGAGGCTTCCATAACCTCCAGTTCCCCGTATGTATCAATTGCAACATCAAAGTTGTGGTTAATCCGAGCGATTTTATCCACAAAATAATCCACAAACATGTCACAGAGAGCAGTAGATGACTCTACTTCAAGGCGGAGGGAAGCTGGACTGAGCAGCCCCCACACCACCCAGAAAGCTCCCCTGGACGGGATTTAGCGGATGCTATGAGGGTAGCAAAAAACTCCCTTTTTGCTGCCCGCATAGTTACGATATAGGCCCGTAAACTGGCTCTATGATGCAGTCTGTTGGTTTCAGCACACGAACGACGCCACTGTCGCTCCAACCGCTGCCCTTCTTGCTTCAGCCCCCATAGTTCCTCGGAGAACCAAGGAGGCCTGCGGGGCTGTTGCCTGGGCAGCAGATGCCTAGGAGCTGTCCGATCAATGGTCTCCATCAGCAAGGTATTCCATAACACGACGAGGTCATCGATAGAACAGTCATCAAGGTCAGAGGGAAACTCACCCAGAGCCTTCTGGAACCGATCAGGTTCCATCAGCCTCTGGAGGCGAATAATCCAAATCAGTTCTGCACCTTTCCGGGGGCAGACATGTGCCAGGAACGAGGCCGGCAGGAGGTAACAGTCCGTCCATGACAAGGGTACAGCTGATAACTCCCCCACTAACAGAGCACCCACCTCAAGGCTGGTGCAAAACACAAGGTCTAAGGTATGTCCCCCCTAGTGTGTCGGGTTGGTAAGTCTCTGGGACAGGTCCATGGCGGCCATGGCGGCCATGAACTCATGCTCCGCTTCCACAAGGTCAGTGTCGGCGTGAATGTGAATGTTGAAGTCTCCCAAGACTACTGACTTTGGGGACCACAACACCACTCCCGACACCACCTCTCCCAAAGCATGTAGGGAGGCTTCTACACAGGTAAGTGCACGGTATACAAGCAGCACTCCCAAATTGTCACCAGCCAAATCAAACACGAGGTGAAGACCCTCAATACCTGATACGGATTGCACAGAATCCAACCCTCCTTGTAAATCATGGCTACACTGCCCCCGCCCCCCGTCCCTCTGAATGCGGCTAATGCTGCACGGAATACCTGGCCGGAACAAGATCAGCCAGAATAGGCCCCGATTCATTGTCCAGCCAGGTTTCCGTGATACATACAAGATTGGCGGCATAGTCCAGGATTACCTCCTCACCTCCCCCCAACTGGGACCATATCTCCCCTGGCCCGTCATGACCCCAATGGCTGCCCCCTCCCCCCGGCCGCCGCCCCCCCAGCCCCGCCCCTCCCAGGCTACCCCACCCTGGCAGCAAGGGCGATCTTCCCTCCCCACCTATAAAAATTCCCCATCCCTCCTCCCTAACCCACTTATTCACCACCCTCCCCCTCCAAACATCCACCCCCCAAAATAATAAAATATAATACAAAAAACCCCACTCCCTCTACCCCCTTTGCATAAAACAACAAACAAAACCCTTCTAATCCTCCCACCAAACTTCCACCTCCCCAAGCTTCCCAAAGTTAGCCCCACGGGCCCCACTCAAGGGCCACACCTAAGGGTCCTTTGGCACGGCCCTTAGGTGCATGCCTGCGGCGGAGCCAACAAGCTCGCTGCTCTTCAGCCTTCTCAGGTCGGAAACCCCGCCCCTGAGTCACTGGGGGAAGCCCCTTTGGTCCCACCCCCTCTCCCCCTGCCACTGGGAGGGGGGGGGAGAGTCACAAACAGGGACCAAGGCACCCAAGTCACTCCCCGGTATGGCTGAGGTAGGGCAACTGTTTCAGGGGGCGAGCCCAACCGGCTCCCAGCCCTCTGTACCTTGATCAGCTGGGGAATCTGCATCCCCTGGGCTGGAAACCCCGCCTCTGAGCCACCGGGGGAAGCCCCTTTGGTCCCACCCCCCTCTCCCTCTGCCACCAGGAGGAGGGGGGAGAATCACAAATAGGGACCAAGGCGCCCAAGTCACTCCCCGGTGTGGCTCAGGTAGGGCAGCTGTTTTTTGGGGTGAGTGCAACCAGCCCCCACCCCAACCCTGAGCCAGTGATCTAGTTACAATGACACCAAGGTCTTTTTCCTGAGTAGTGACACCTAAGTTAGAATTCAGCATTGTGCATGTATGGGTGATTTCAGAAGTGACGTGGTGAATGTCCATCCCAGTCAACCTCCGTCAAATGCGGGGGTGTGTGTGAAAGTGCCGTGCATGTCTGTTTGCTCGCATCCAGATGTTCACCACAGTCAAACGTGGCCCGAGGTGAAGCTAACCATGCTTCGTGAGGTCGGGGCAGGGGGAGGTCCAGAAGTGTGGTGAATGGTCACCACAGCAGGGGTGAATGAAAAGTAACTTCTGAACGGAAACCCGCAGCCGCGGTGGAAGGAATTGACCCCAGCCGCGGTGCATTCTGGGGCTCGAACCGCAGTCCACATCTCCACTGCATGTCTGTTGTGTTCCCCCGGCCCATGTTCTCTCTGATTGCCCCCGGGCGGTGGCCACGATCCTGTCACTTCTGTTGGGGCCGCACATGTCACCACAGCCCGTGGTGAATCCGTTCACACCGGGGTTGGGATTCACTGTGGTGAATTGGAACGCGTCACTTCTGGAACGCGTCACCCTATGTTCAGGGTTATTTCACTCTATGTACGTCACATTGCACTTTTCAACACTGAATTTCATCTGCCATTTTGTTGTCCATTCTCCTAGCTGTGCTAGATCCCTTTGCAATTCTTCACGCCTTCGTCTTATCTTTCTGGCGACAAAATTTGGTGTTTTTTTAAAATAAAAATTACTAAATTACAAACTTCATTTGAAATGAAGCAAAAGGAGGAAAGTTTAATATTTGATAAAGTTAAAATAACTAAATTGTTATGGTGGCAAATTTCATTCTATATTCTAAAGCATTAATTAAAACAGTTGAACTGTTCTTAAATATAAAATGCTAGTCCTTTTAAAAAGGTTTATCCCTTTAGAAATCTGTGATTGTCTCACTGATAAGGAAATACAGTCTGATCGCAATGCTCACTAAAATATGACCTTATAGAACTCTTTTGAACACCCAGGTATTTCATTGTTGTTTTTATTCAGTTTGTTACATTCCAACAAATCTTTTGCCCGGTAAGCCAGTAACATTATCTTTTCAAGGTTTCCTTACTGATATCATGTGCTGTTAAGATGCAAAATGTTATTAACTATTCATGTAGATGTATTCCGTTCTTTAAAGTAGTTACTCCATTGAATAATTGATAATATAATTGCCTCTTTATTCCTTTTCCTAAGGGGTTGTATATTTTCTGTTTTACATGGATATCTGGAGGGAGGCTATTGATAATATGTAAAACATTTTTCAGTACTTATTCATAAAGAAAAGTAGGTCACAAATATAATTTTAGGCAATGGGCTGCTACTTACATGTGCCATAGCTCCCATGCATTACCCTTTGAAAGAAGAAATGTTTTTCACTGTAGGCCCTTTGTGGGTCTATCCTAAAGCCCTGCATGTGCACATATGCATGTGCAAGTTGCATACTGTTCGCAATGTGCGCGCAGTCCTGCGCACATAATACTTTCCATAGAGGGAAATGCGTGTGTGTTGTGCGCATCTTCTGCAGACAGTGTGCACAGCCTGCACACAACATGTAGGGCTTAGGATAAGACCCTTAAAAATAGTGTGTGTCTGTAAATAATAGAATAAATTATCTGTATACAATAAAATCTTATTTTCATGCTGCTGTGCCATTCCTGCACTCTGTTTCTTCTGCAGCTGCTTTGTTTAATGGCCCAGTAATCTCCTAGTCCCTCTTCGTCTACCACATCTCAGAGCAGACACAGCAGGGAGGCAAAGCAGCTTAAAATTGACAGAATGGCTGTCTGAGAATCAGAGAAGAGGATTGTTGGAAGGAGGAGACTGGTGTGATCGTATATGCCACATGTGTCACCCAGCAAAGTCTTGAAACTTGGCAAATTTTGACTGTGAGAGGGCTCTAGAAGTGCCCATGGTTTTGTCAATAGAACTGTAGGCACTGCATGAAGTCTTAGTAGCTTTTGATTATACAGAATGATTGCCTGTTGAGGCAGCAGGGGTGACATGAACCATTATCCCTTTTCCCCAATGAACCTCTGCTGTTGCGTTCTATTTTAATATCTGTCAAGAGGTGTGTGTGTGTATGGATGTAGTCAGAGACCTGTGTTCACTGCATTTCCCCCAGTGCTACCCACCCACACCACTAATAATACTTTACGCATTGTTCATAGGGTCCAGAAATGGGTCATGGCCATCATTGTACATATGTTGCAACATGTTAATTATCCCCAAACCCAGTGACACTGGAATGATACCCTTCTTCCACAGCTTCTTGCAGCAGCAGCAGAAACCAAGCATCTAGCTGTTTGTCTTTTAAGAAAATATTAAATGAATATCTGAGAAAAGTCCCACAGACTTTGTCATTGCAATAATGCTATTTTTTTGGGGGGGGAAATATCCTTTTAAAAGTCACAACATACATTGCAGCATACAGCTTAACCTCTGTTTTTAAAGTGTGTTAAAAGCAAACAACTCAATGTCAATTTGGTCTGGCTTTATGGTATTACTTGCTTGATTATGGCTCTCGCTGGGGAGCAGAGCATTTTGATATCAGCCAATCCCCCTGAGCGCAATTCAAACCAGCTGGTATTCTATCTATTACATAATTATGAAGCACACAGTGCAGTCTGGAATCCTTAAGAGGCTCTGGGGACCCACTTCTCAAAATATTTACAGCCTTTTATTCTTCACAAAAACAATCATTTACATACTAGAAGTGATATATATGCCACCAACATGCAGATTTACTTTATTTTTACTTTCTTGAAAAAACATGTCATGAAACAGGCTGAATTTAGTAGGGATTAGGCCAGGGGAAAATAGAGTTGACAGTGAAAAAGGCCTTAATGTTTCCAACAAACGTTTTTTTCCTTAGTTAGGTATACTTGAAAATTTTGTTTAAAAAGAAAAGTGCATGAGGGTTCTATGCTCTGGGCAGGCATAGTTTGAAGTGAGTTTCTCAAAATGTCTGCATTAAAAGCGCGTTTGGGTCTGTGTGGAAATACAAAGTTGTATCTATCATCAAATTGTTTGTTTCGTATCTTTTTGGATTAATTTGCTTATAATAACTGATTCTTTAGAATCTCTACATGGAACTGGGCATGTTAAGCATAGAGAAAAGAAGATTATTTGGTTTGAGAGGAGTTAAGGCTCTTACAAATTCAGTTGTACTCCAAAAAGCATGGAAATTGTGCACCATGTGAGCAGTAAAGATGTTGTACAGTCTCACATATTGTGCTCGGTTACAACTTAGGGTATTTTTGCATGAGCACTGCTGCAGGTGGGAATGGTGGTCCATGTTCAGCGCGGGGGGAGCAGGAGTGTTGTGGGGGGGGGGGGTTGCTTCACACCAGCGGCCCCACGCATGATCACCCCATCCACACAACACCCGTCCAGTCCCTGCATGGGGCACTCCCAATTTTCCCGGAGCGCCCCATGGATGAGCGGTGCATTATTAATTATTATTATTATTATTATTATTATAAACATTTATATAGCACCAGTCATGTGACCTGGTGCTGTACAGAACATAGAATTAGACACGGTCCCTGCTGGTGGCTTATAGTCTAAAAGACAAAGCGGGGGAGACAGGGAGAGGAGACAGTGGGAGAGACAGGGGAGAAGACAAACAAACATTCAAGCGGATGCGAAGTCTCAGGTGCGTGTGCTTGGCTTGGTTACAAAGAGGTTGGTAGCAGCAGTCAGCAGAGGAGGGCCGACAGTAAGTGTACAGGGAAAGACTAGCAGGCATTGGGAAAGGCAGCAAGGAAAAGGTGGGTCTTGAGGAGGGATTTGAAGGAGCGGAGGGAGGAGGCAAGGCGGATGTGGGCAGGGAGGGAGTTCCAGGCATGGGGGGCAGCGAGGGAGAAGGGTCAAAGGTGGTTAGGTGAGCAGGAGAAACGAGGGAGAGTGAGGGAGGGGACAAAAGAAGAGCGGAGAGCGCGTGCAGGAGTGCGTAGGGAAATTAGGTCCGAGAGGTAAGGGGGAGCTTGGTTGTGGAGCGATTTGAATGTGAAAACCAGGAGTTTAAACAGGATATGTTCAGGAAGGGGGAGCCAGTGAAGGGAGAGGAGGAGAGGCTGCACATGGTCGAAGCAACGGGCAGAGTGAATGACCTTGGCGGCGGAGTTTTGGATTGCGATAAGGGGGGACAGCTGACAGCGAGGGAGGCCAGCAAATAGGAGGTTGCAGTAGTCGAGGCGAGAGATAACCATGGCATGAACAAGGATTTTGGCCGAGGAGATTGAGAGAAAGGGGCGGATGCGGGCAATGTTGTGGAGAGCGAATCGGCAGGATTTGGCCACAGAGTCAATGTAAGGTTTAAAAGAGAGGTGCATGTCAAAGATGAAGCCCAAGCTGCGGGCTTGGAGAATGGGACGGATGGTGACCCCATCGATGCAGATGGTCAGGTTAGAGGGAGAGGAAGGGGAGGGAGGAAAAATGAGGAGTTCGGTCTTGGCCATGTTGAGCTTAAGTTGACGTCGGGACATCCAGGTGGAGATATCAGAGAGGCAGTCGACGAGGCGTGAGCGGATAGAGGAGGAGAGAGAGGGGGTAGAGAGATAGAGTTGGGTGTCATCAGCATAGAGATGGTATTGGAATCCGTGGGAGGCAATAATTTTGCCAAGGGACAGGGTGTAGATAAAGAGGAGAGGGCCAAGGACAGAACCTTGGGGGACCCCAACCAAAAGGGGAAGGGAGGAGGAGGTCGACTCAGGGAGGGAGACATTAAAGGAGAGGTAGGAGGAGAACCAGTCAAAGACAGAGCCACGGAAGCCCAAAGAGTAAAGTGAGTCCAAGAGGAGCGAGTGGTCGACAGTGTCAAAGGCAGCAGAGAGGTCAAGGGATCGTGCACGCCCATGCACTAAATTTACATGAGCGATCCCCCACGTGGACAGTGGTTGTCCATGTGTGGAGGTGTCTTGTGTAAAAACATCCTTAGGCTCCATGCTCCCATGCTTTGCCTTGGTCTTTCAGTCTCAATCCTTTTCCTGTGCAGGTTGGGGCATTGAAGCCGGCGAAAGCAAGCTCCTTCCTGTCCCAATATTATATAATATTGACCCGTCTCCCACTGTAGCCAGAATTTCTGCTTCCCACCCCCGGCTGATTCTTAGCCTTGTCTCCCCATATACACTCTCCCAGCTTCTGGCTGCCTATTGCCCATACATATACTGTTACCCCCAGTCTTGTCTCCAAGTACACATCCCATACCCACCAACATTGTCCCCCCCGCCCAGTATTACACACACACACACACACGTACTTGGATATCCCATTGTTGCCAACCCAACTGAAAGTACATATGAAAAACATGCATACACTTAACCCCCATTCCTGGCTGTCCCCCAAACCTTATTCCTGAATACACATCCCCCATCTCTTAGCCTTTCCCCATATATGTATCCCCCCAACACCTGGGTATCCCCTCCCCATACAAACACTGCTCCCCACCACTGGCTGCTCCCTAGGTATGTGGATACACATTACCCATCTGTCCGGCTTGTCCCACCCCTTCCAGCACTTGTCTGTCCGTTACCGATACATACTTTCCCCCACTCCTGCCTTCCCCCCCAGCCTCATCCATGCATACACATCACCCATTTCTCAGCCTTGTCCCCCATAAACACTTCCACAGCACCTGACTGTCCCCTCCACATACAGACACTTCCCCCACTACCTGGCTGCCCACAGTCTTGTCTCCCTGTACACATCCTACATCCATTAACTTTGTTTCCCAATAGAAAGCCCCCCAGTACTCAGCTCTCCCGTTCTCCCCAATCCAAACGAAAGCATTTAGGGAAAGCATGACCTTTGCTTTCCCTAGCTTCAGTGTTGCCCCCATCCTGCAGAGGAAGAGGATTGGGGCTGAAAGACCAAGGCAAAGTGTGAGTGCATGGAGCCTAAGTTGTAAGTAAACACCATATGCAAGACTCTAAAACGTCTTTACTGCTTACATGGCACACGAGTTAAGGCAGAAGTCTTAACTTACGATTTCCATGCTTTTTAGATTACAAGTGAATGTATAAAAGCCTTAGTTCCTCTCTTAAAGTGAAAGTTTTTTGATCCTAGAATTTCCATTTTTTTAAAAAAGCAATAGTATAAATCCCCCCCCCCCTCACAATAGTACAAGCTGCCAGCTCCCTCTAACCTGCTAGCCTCCAGTGCCCTCCCAGAGAACCCAGGAGTCCTGGCCTGTAGGGCCCCCCATCCACTAGCTTCCAACCCCCTAACAGAGAACCAAGGAATCCCGGATCCCAGCGCCCACTGCGCTAACCCACTAATTCCCACTCCCCTCCTAGGGAACCCAGGAGTCCTGGCTGCGAGCCCACCCTGATTTACCCACTAGCTCGCAACCCCCTAACAGAGAACCCAGGAGTCCTGGCTCCAAGCCCCCCCTTGACGGACTAGCCCCCACTCCCCTAACAGAGAATCCAGGCCTGCAGGCTGCGCTCCTGTGCCCAAGAGGGTGGGTGCGCTTCCTCGCTGCTCTGGAAGGGTGTGGGGCTGCTATTCCCAGCTGTGGTGTGGTGGAGGCTTCAGCCCAGTATACATCACCTCTGGGTGCAACACACTGGTGCATTATTAATTATTATTATGATGATGATGATGTTTGATTATGTATTTATTTTATGTATTTATATGGCACCAGCATTATACATATGCTTTACAACTGTTGAAATTAGACAGGGTCCTTGCCCCGGTGGGCTTACAATCTAAGAAAGACAAGGGAGGAGAGATGAGGGATGTGGGCAACTGAGGGAGAGATGAGGATACATCAATGAAGGCGTGAGGTTGCAGTATGCATACTTGGCTTCGTTACATAGTTACATCAGGGAGAGAAGGGGACTAAGGGGATGAGGACCTATGGAAGTCCTGACGGAAGAGGTAGGTTTTCAGGAGGGATTTGAAGGTTGGGAGGGAAATGAGCTTATGTATTTGGGGAGGGAGTTCCAGGAAGGGCAGCAAAGAATGGCAAACACACTTGTAAAACAGCAGAGCCGTGAACAAGTGAGAGTGGTAGTAGAGGCGGAGCTGAGCTTTCAGACAGGAGTGTAGCAGGAGACTAGTGTGAAGAGATGGGGTTAGGGGTGGGGGCAAGGTCATGAATAGCTTTGAAGGTAAAGACAAGAAACTTGTGCTGAATGGGTTTAGGTAGAGGGAGCCAGTAGAATGAGGAGGGGCTGCATGTGATCAAAGTGTTAGGCGTGATCGATGATCTTGGCAGCAGATTTTTGAATAGATGAGAGTGGGGCAAGGTGAGAGCGGGGAAGGCCAGTAAGAACTTGAAGGAGGTTGCAATAGTCAAGGTGAGAGATAACCAGAGCAGTGGAAACAGTGAGGAAAGGACAGATCTTAGCAATGTTGCACAGAGAGGCTACGGGATTTAGCAACTTATTTGATTTGAGGTTTAAAGAAGAGGGAGGAGTCAAAGATGAAGCCCAGGCTACGTGCCCGAGGAATGAGCTGAATGGTGGAAATTGAGAAGGAAAAGGAGAGGAAGGCTTTGATGGGAAGACTAAGAGTTCAGTTTTGACCATATTACGTTTGAGTCGACAGAGGGACTTCCAGGCAGAGATGGCAGAGAGGCAGTTTGTGATACGAGATTGTAATAAACAGGTATGCATGAGAAATTAGTACTTTTCTACTACTGAACATGCTCAGATGAATTGAGCATTCTCGGTAGCAACTACTGAAGCCACCTTCCTCTTATCATGCCCTCAGTTGCTGTGATCAATTAATACACTCATTCAAATTGCTCCCTGCCGGTGGAAGCCCGTTGGACCCCGGATCTCCCCTCATTTCGATGCTGTTGTAAGACATGGCTGTTCCGCCTGGCTTGGGGGGGGGGAGGATGTGTGTGTGGGGGGGGAGAATGGGTTGGGGGGGG
>QEPC01001533.1:8722426-8804353 GCA_003113815.1 Sphenodon punctatus
GGTGGCCACCGATGTTAGATCTTTTTCGGTGGCCACCTCTGTGCTGTGGAATTCGCTCCCGGAGGAGGCTCGGTTGGCCCCCACTCTCCTGCTGTTTCGGCGTGTATGTAAGACCTGACTGTTCCGTCAGGCTTTTGGTGAGGGGTAGGGGTGTTTCCCATTTATTGTATTTTTAAATTGTTTTTAAAATTGTGTATCGTTTTTATTGAATGTTGTTCCCCGCCCCGGGCTGCCCTGAGGGCAGGAGGGGCGGGATATAAATTTTAAATATATAAATAGATAAATAAAATAAAAAGACATTGGCTCAGTGTATGGCAGCAGTCAAAAAGACTAAGCAAATGCTAGGGTTTATCACAAAAGGATAGAAAATAGAAGAGGAAATATAATGCCACTGTATAAATCTTTGGTTATGAACCCACCTTGAATATTGTGTGCAGTTCTGATCATCCCATTTCAGGAAAGATATAATAGAATAGGAAAAAATTAAAAGAAGGGCAACAAGGATGATAGAAGGCAGGGCATGAACCAGCCTTAAATATTGTGTGCAGTTCTGGTTGCCCCTTTTCAGGAAAGACAGAATAGGAAAAAATTCAAAGAAGGGCAACAAGTATGATAGAAGAGATGGATTGACTTTCATATGAGGAGAGATTCAACAGGTTATGGCTGTTTTGCTGTAATTCCTCACAGTCTGCCTGGGTCTTAACTATCTTCAATAATTTGGTGTCATCTGCAAGTTTAGCCATCTCACTCTTTACCCTTCTTTAAGTAGTCTAATGACCATTTTCATATGAAATCTGGAAACATTCAGCAAAAAGGATTAGAACTAGGATTCATTGCACCAGCACAAAGAAGAGACTTTTGAAAAGCTGAACAAATACTGTTCAAGAAAATAGATTGTATCCTCCAACTTGATTACATTGGATTTGGAATCCACAATAGAGGTCATTTTATTTCTGAGGGTGAAAACAAACAAGACAGTAGCCCACAATAGCCAACAGTAGCCCGCGAGTCACCTGCCTGTTAGTTTGGTGGCCGCCAGATGTTTGTCCACTCCCGCCACAGGGTGCTTATCTGGCTGCTACCGGACATGTCGTCCAGAGAAGTTTGGCAATGTGGCGCAGGCTAAGGCTTACCCAGCTGAATCTGGGCTAATGTTGCCCCCATCTGTTGGACCCCTCTAGCCCCACCCCACCCCATGTGGCGAGGTCCACTAGCATTGTGGACAAGGGCCACTGTGGTGGCACAGATCGGGGTCCCGGAGAAGCTGCAACAACGGGCAGGAGCCAGGAGGAGTGACCCCGGGTGGCGAGGTGGAGGCTGGAGAAGCCAACTACAGCATTTCTGCCTCAGGTCACTTCTCCTGGCTGCTGCCGGCTGGCGCAGCTTCTCCTAGGACTGATTCTGCTTCTGGCAGCCAGCAGCTGCTTCTCCTCGGCCAGAGTCCTGGCCTCGTGTTCAGTTCTTTAGGCCAACCCAGGGTAGGGGAAAGGTGTGGCAGTTGTACGGGAGGCTGCATGTTTGTTCAGCTCTCTTCACAGGCCAACGAGTGGAGGCTGCATTGACTCTCCACGGCGTGGGCTGAGGATCCATTTGGCCACTGTCTCATTTGTTTTCACCCAGGGTGACAAAGGCTTCTACAGGATAGCTTTCTTTACAGAGATAATAGACTTAGAATGAATTTCAAATTCACCAAAAAATAAATACATTTAAAAAAAAAAATCCTCATTAATGCTTACATTTGTGAAAGGAGATATATTTGCACCAGATAAATGTAATCATTAAGACCAGAAAATGAAATTGAACGGTTCAAGAAAAGCCCCTTTTCTTGAAACTATTTAAAGTTATGAGGATTAAAATTAATTACATCAGGTTACAGCACATATACAAAAAAGTAAAGATTATTTCCTTATTTGAACTGTTCATAAGGGGAAATTGTTGCCCTTCTCAACCTTATGAATCCTTTGTTTTTGAACTGTGCTGTAATAGTATACAATTAGCAAGTGGCCAATTTTTTTTTATTATTATTATTTTTTTTGCCTTTTACTAGCCTCTACAACTTTGGATCATGAAAAGATAGATTTTAATTTAGTATGGGACAGACTCGGTGAATTGATCTACATAAATTTGGAGAGGAAGAAAAATAGATATACTTCATTTTTCATTTAAGTCCCTAACTCCTTTGCTGATTTTATTGGTTATTTTCATACAAGACACTTTCCACGCACTACCCACCCACCTCCCACCCATTATACATGTTTCAGGGCACCCATAGGGCAACACTGCAGCCCTGAAACATGTATAATGGGTGGGAGGTGGGTGGAGACTGTCTGTATGAAAATACCCATTAAAGAACTCTATTGCTACTGTCATTGATAGCTACTGTTCAAAAGGATTGCTTCTTAAATAAGTCAGTTAAATAAGAAAATCAGAGTGGAGTGCAAATTTCTTTTGGTTATTGAAAATAATGCTTCCATATTAATAACAGGTTTTTCAGAACTGATTCACTGTTAGTGGAAACAAGTTTATAATATTTGTCATAGTTTCTGTCATAGTTTCTGTTGACCCTATGACATGCCCTCTTTGGTGAAATAGTACAAACACCAAGTAGAAGATGGGGAGTTGTGCTGTTTCCCTTGAATAGCCTTTGTAAAAGCAAATCAATAAAACTAGGAGGGTTTTTAAAAAAAATCTAAACAGTGGAATTCATATTTTCCCTTCACTAGCATCTCCACATATAATAGTGGCAGAAATATCCATTTCCATCATGCAGCTAGTTTAGCAGGGCATACTAAACAGGAATAAGACCTGGACCTTTTCTTCTGATAGGTAAAGTATTTCACCCGATATTTGCTCAAGGATGGTATTAACCCGTCCCAAGGACCGTGTCCCGAAACAAAGTCTCATATAGTGAATGATTGGGATGTTCCCACACTACCAAAGTAGCTGCCCTGCTATTAGAAACTAAGACTGAAATGACTACTCAGTACACACTAGACTTCTTCACCCTAGAAAGTGAAACCCAATGGTCAAATCCTTCTCAAAGCAAATAGTAAGCGGAACTAGTGTTGCACTTTTGCCCAATACATTTCTCAGTTTAATGCTACATTTATAATAAGTTCACTTTCACTCAAGCTCGGTGTGTAAAAAAATATCTTGAACAGGGCAAAAAACAGGAACCACAAAATTAGCTTCACTAACCCTCACTGTGAGGAAATGGAATTATAATGCTGCCTGCAGGGGTACATAGATTTACAAGCAGTCATGTCTGTGCCTATGATCCAGTCAGTTCCTGGGCAGTATGTAAATATCAGATACCCTGCAGAGCATTTAATAATTTGACCATGCTCACTATCTGCTAATAATTGTTTCCCCCACAACATCATTTCAGGAGTTTGTGCCCAGCTCAGTTCAAATGACTAATCCTTAGTTCCTTATTTGCTGAACGTTTTTAAGGAAGGTCATCATATGAAAGTGCTTATTAGAAACTAAAAAATCATAACAAATTGGGCAGCTTATAGTATCCATAGTAGCTACTCTGCTGACTTTTTTGAAACTAAAATCTGATTTAACATTCTGTATCCAATTGTTCATTATCAAAAAAATGAATCCTGCATTTCTTTAGCCAACCTTTGAGTGCTTCACTTAGTACAAGTATTTTTAAATAGGTGGAATAGAAAGTTTTACAGCATTCATAGGTTTGAGGTTCAGTGCCTGCTGTGTAACAATATGAGCCTGTCTGATTTAAAACCGATCTCTTTGCCTGAAAATAAAATATTTTGTTCTTTGGAATGCAGAGTTGTTTTAAAAATAGGGTTAAATGAAGAATTCAAATAAAAAATTATGATGCATAGCATAGTACAAATGATAGGACCTAGATCCTCTTGTATAAAGCTGTACCACTTGTGGACATTTGCCATAGCTGACCTGAAGATCATACTCTACTTGCAGGGAGATTCTCTGGTGGAGCAGAGAAATCAAACTGCTTCTTCATCACTGCTCTGGGGTACGGGAAGTGGTTAGGAGATTCCTATACCTGTATGCAATGTTTGATTGCCATGCAAACCACTTAGGAGGTTGAGAGTTGGTATCAGTCAGGAGGAGACCAGCTCACAGCCAGTGCAGATTTTTTTTTTTTTTTAAGAAGACAACTTCTGCACTCCCATCCTTGAGCAGAGCTCCATGTTACGCTCTCAGCAATAACCAGGAATCTGAAACTAGGGGTGCAGCCACACAAGATGCGAGGTCTTGATCCTTGTACTGCCCTGTGGCATGCAAGCGCAGCAGCCATACTGAGGAGCAAGCGCAGAGTGCTGGGCAGATGGTTGTGGGGAAGTCAGGTGGGTCTGCTGCTGTCGAAGCGAGGCACTGACCACACAAGCGGGCACCCGGTCCTGCACCGTCTCCTTCCCTTAGCCTAACCAGAGTCCCGCCTCTGACTCTGATGCAGCAGCACACAATGGGCGTAGCAACCACCACTCGAAGCCCCCCATTGGCACTTTGCGTGCAACGGGGAAGACGGTGGCCAGGCACATTAGTTGCTCTGCCTTGGGCAGCCTTGTTGGGTAAGGCTGCTCTGTGATGCATCCTTGGATTTTTCCCCAGGACGCATTGCATAGCAGCCACCTGCTCACTCTGCCCTGGGGCGGGACAAACATCTGGTGGCCACCGAGCACATGTTGCACTGCATCACGTAGCCCAGCTGCCCAGAGTGATTTAAGGCTACCCAAGGCATGGTAGCCTTTTCACTGAGTCACGTGTGGCTGCACCCTAGGTTTTAAAAACACACTTAATATTTTTTAAATCACCTTATATTGAATTCGTATTGTTTGTCTATATAAACACCATTTTTATTACATTCTGGAAACTGAACTTTTCAGTGGCTCTGAAATATTCTTCTTTTTCTGTGGCTTCAACAACCTAATATAGTGAGAGAGAATAATTGACAGGACCTATAAGCAGGTGCGTGAAGAGCAGATGTCCTCTTGCCTCCCCTCCCGTTGTCTATTCTAGATTGTAAGCCCTCAAGGCAGGGACCTGTCTCTATAATCACAACTGTTCAGAGCCATGAGCATTGCTGGTGCTGTATAAATAATTAATACTAATAATATGCTTGGGACATACAGTGTAATTTTATGACACAGGAGTCTGATCCTGCCACCCTTTCGTCAGTAATCCTTGCTCAGGAAATAATTTTTTTTACCTAATGTTTAATTGTTTAAATTAAGACTGACGAGATTTACTTGTGTAAGGGTTGCATGATTATGCCCTAAATCAATCAGCACTGCTGCAATTCTGAAGCCCTGGTGAGTAATTTCTTTCAGTTGACATTAATGCTGGACATAAATGACAACAATTTCAAAGGAAAAGCTGAGAGAGACGATGGGGGAAGGTATTTGCATTATGTAATTTGCAATGTGCTTCTCTTTCATGACTGCTGTAACTCAAACATAGTATAGCAAAGTTCCGTGTTCACTTTTGAACTTCAGAATTGATACTGCAAACATCAGTTTCCCGGGTGTCCACCATGAGGGCGACGTTCTCTGTAGCTGTGTCGCGGCTGTGGAACTTCCTCCCATTGGAGGTCCAGTTTATTACTGGCCTCCCCTCTTTTCGCAGACACTATAAGACCTAGCTGTTTCGCCAGGCTTTTCCCGAGGGAGGTGGAGTGGATGGGTTGGGTTAGGGCAGGAAGGGTTGGGTTTTAATTTAATCTTTTAATTGTGACTTACTGTATATTTTAATATGTTTTAAAATGTTGTGAGCCGCCCTGAGATGCCTGAGGCAGGAGAGGGCGGCATATATGTTTAAAAAGTAAATAAATAAATAAAACACGCTCAACCATATTTGTCTCTCAAATTACGTGAGCAGCCCCATTGACTTCAATGAGCTACTTCAGTGTTTATGTTGTAACAGATTTGGAGCATCAGTAAAATCTGATATTTGATTCTGAACTAATTCTGGTTTGCTCTCTGAGGTTAAGTGTAGTGTGACTTTTATAGCAATGTTTTGTTATATGGATCTAAGATGTAATTTTCAAAGGATAGCCTAAATCCTTTAGACCCCAGTGATAATCCCATTCATATAATGGTCAACACATAAGGCTGGATTAATTTTTTCCATTATATTTTTAGATGTACTCTATCTCCCAATATTAGGTAAGTATTTCTAAATGTGCCTTTTGTATATCAATAGTTTTTGTACAGATGAATAAGCTCATAAGACAAATCATAATGTGCTGCTGGGTGCACTGTTTCCGGTTTTCTCCTCAGCCATAGGGGCTGTAATCTTCCTTACTTTTTAAATATTGAAGGTTGAAATTCTTATTTATTTATTAATTTATTAATACAATTTATATGCCGCTCCCTCCTGCTAAAACCATCTTGGGGCGGCTAACAACATGTTAAAACCAAATTAAAACAGATACAATTAAAATTCCAATTCCAGTTTTAAAAAATCGTCCCCTCCCTAACCCAACCCACCCACCCCATCTCCCTCGGGGAAGGCGTGACGGAACAGCCAGGTCTTATGTTGTCTATGGAAAGAGGGAAGGTCGGCGGCCAAACGGATCTCCAGTGGGAGGAAGTTCCACAGTCGTGGTGCGACCACTGAGAATGCCCTCCTCAAGGTTGACACCTGAGAAACCCGGGGGACCTCAAGGAGGGTGCCCCCAGTAGACCGCAGGGGCCAATCTAGGACCTGAATGATGAGGTGGTCTCATAGGTAGGTGGGGATCAAGCCATTTAGGGCCTTAAAGATCAATACAAACACCTTGAATTGGGCCTGTAAGACTATTGGCAGCCAGTGCAGAGAACGGAGCACCGGTGTAATGTGCTTGCATCGGCCTGTTAGGAAACGAGCCACCACGTTCTGCACCAGCTGCAGTCTCCGAACCAGCACCAAGGGTAGCCCCATGTAGAGTGCATTACAATAGTCGAGTCTCAAGGTAATAAAATCATGGACGATCGTGGCCAGATCAGAGTCCGACACATACGGCCGAAGCCGACGTACCAGATGTAACTGGCGAAATGCCCCCTTTGCCACAGCCACCACCTGGACATCCAGGCGGAGCTGTGTGTCCAGGAACACCCCCAGACTCTGAACCTCAGATACCAGGGCAGGATGGACCCCCATCAATGATGGGGGCCACTACTCTCCCGGCCTTCCCCACAACCATCACCTCTGTCTTGTCAGGATTTAACTTCAGGCAGCTCCCCCTCATCCAGTCCCCCACAGCTGACAAACACCAGGTAAGCACCAAGACTGCCGGGCTTGAGTCGGATGAAAAAGAGAGAGATAGCTGGGTGTCATCAGCATATTGATGACACCATACGCCAAACTCCCTGACAATGTCCCCCAAAGGCTGCATATACACATTGAACAAGAGAGGGGACAAGATAGAACCCTGAGGGACCCCACACGCGAGACCCCAGGGAGAAGATGAAAAATCACCCAGGACCACACGCTGGGTTCTCCCAGCCAGGAAACAGAGGAACCATACAAGAACGCTCCCGCCAATCCCTGCCCGGTCTCGCAGCCGAGTCACCAACAGCTCATGAGCAACAGTATCAAATGCAGTCGAGAGATCTAACAGGATCAACAGGGTCGAATGACCCTGGTCCAACTCATGGAAGAGGTCGTCGACCAAGGCCACAAGCGCAGTCTCCTTGCCATAATGCAGATGAAAGCCAGACTGTGAGGGACATGGTCCAGATGCTCCTGCAGCTGCTGAGCCACCACTCATTCAATAACCTTCCCTAAGAAGGGACGGTTAGAGACTGGCTGAGAGCTGGCCAGGACATCAACGTCCAGTGATGGCTTTTTGAGTAGGGGCCGCACCACAGCCTCCTTGAGACAGCCCAGCACCCTGCCCTCCCCAAAGGAGGTGTTGACAATCCCAATCAGCAACAACCCCAGTGTCTCCCAGCTAGCCTTGACCAGCCAGGATGAGCATGGATCTAGTTCACAATAAGTGGCTCAAACAGTTCCAAGAGCATCCCCTGCATCTGAGGGCAACACATCCTGAAATCCATCCCACAAAACAGGACAGGACGGGGCTTCTACTACCTCTGGCTCACCTACTACTGTTAAAAATGTTGCATCAATGCTGTGGTGGATTTGAGCAATTTTATCCTCAAAAAAGTCCACAAACAAGTGGGCATTTGATAACTCTAAATCCAGGCAGAGGGAGGCCGGACTGACCAGCCCCCTCACCACCCAGAAAAGCTCTGCCAGGTGGGGCTTGGCGGATGCAATGAAGGCAGCAAAGAAAACTTGCACCACCACAGCATAGGTACATAACCAGACTCTATGCTGTAATCGGTCAACTTCAGCATGCGAGTGATGCCACCATCACTCTAACTGCTGCCCTTCCCGTCCGTAAACCACTGGGACCTGCGTTGTCGGCGGTTCGAGAGCAGACGCCTGGGAGCCACGCGGTCAATGGCCTCTGTAAACACAGAATTCCACATGGTCACAAGACTTATGAGTGCAATACTAGTCTTCTTAACATTGCTACTAGTCTTGGCTCAAAGATGGCTTCAAATTCTTCAGGGTGGGTGATGTTACCCGTAGATTCTCCCAGGAATTAGCTCCACCATGGGGTCAGGGATCTCCGTAGGAAAGCTTACCTTTCCTCACCAAAAAGTCACAATAAACATTTATTATGACCTAAATATTACAATTTATTACCCTGCCAAACTGACTTACACACTACTATAAAAGCACTATAGAAGCACGCAAAAGGTTATTGATTACAAATATATATATTCTTTGAGAATATATCCCACCACACAGATATCACAGGTCCCAAACGTTGTCCAGGGTCTATAGGGTCCTCTTTGGGGAAGATAAGGCATTGGCTTGCAGCTATGCTGGAGGTTTGATGAAAATTAAATTAAAAATAAAATATAGAAAAGACAAAGAAAAATATAAAACAAAAATTCTCCAGCAGTTGAGGAATGATCCCTCAACAGGCAAAGAGCATGTAAGCTCCAAGAAGGGAGGGGAAAAAACAGAAAAAGCACTTGGGGAAACTCTGCCCATTGGGCTAAGTAAAAAAATAAAATAAATTGAAAAGAAACAGTCCTAATACTGGGACCAATACAGTGCTTCCCTAAAGAAAAGTAAAATATGCACTTGTGGACAAAACCAGAAAGAAAAGTAAGAATTGCCCTCGAAAAATGGGAAAGGAAATTGAAAAATGTCTTGAAAAGAGTGAAAAATGAAGTTAAAATGAAAATAAAATAAAATGTAAAAATAAAAATAAAGATGATAAAAATAAAATTGCTTAAAAGGAAATAAAATAAAATAAAATAACTTTGCTAAAGTAAAAAAGAGAAAAGTAGCCTTAAAGTAGCTTTAAAAATGAAAAATAGAAGACTTAGGAAAAAGTAGTAAAAGAAAAGATTGAAAAATAAAAGGAATAGAGTTGGGACAGAAAAAACTAAGTCCTTTTGCTATACCTGATCGTTAACAGGAATCAGGGAGGGGGTGGGACTGGGTGGCACAACGTGCGGCCGCACAGCCGCGCCCCCCACGCTCCCTCGTCCCCCCACCCTCGGGGAGATGGGCAGGCGCAGCGGCCAATGGGGCCGCTGCACCCGATCCCGGATCATGGCCAATCTAACCACAGTTCTGGACCTCGGGCTGGCTGGAGGTCCAGAACCATGGTTAGCTTTGATCCTCACCAGAAATTCACTGTGGTGAACATCTGGCGGAGATCAAACAGACGTTACCGTGATCACTGCCACCACAGGGAAGCCACTGGGATTTACTGTGGTGAGCAGCAATTTCGTAACATCTGAAATTACCCACACAGGGTAATTTTAGAAGTGACGGACCGTTCGGCCCACCACGCTGAATCCTGGACCAGGATCTGAGTGAGATCTCGGTCCGTGATGAAGCCGGCCGTCCTTTAGACGTGCCAATTCCATCACACTGGGGAATCTCGGCAGGGGCAGGGCTGTGCAGCGCAATGTGCGGCCACACAGCCCCGCCCCCCCACGCTCCCTTGGCTGCCCGCCCTTGAGGAGACAGGCGGGCGCAGTGGCCAATGCAGCTGCTGCGCCCGATCCCGTACCGTGATCGGGGCTGCGATCCGGGATGGGCCAAGGTAACAGATGTTACTTTTGGCCCATCCCGGATCGTGGCCAATCTAACCACGGTTCTGGACCTCGGGCTGGCCGGAGGTCCAGAACCGTGGTCAGATTTGATCCCCGCCAGGTATTCACCATGGTGAATATCTGGCGAGGATCATTCAGATGTTACCGCAATCACAGCCACCACAGTGAATCCACTAGGATTCACTGTGGTTGACTGTGATATCATAACATCTGAAATTACCCTATTTTACTGGCCTTGACCACACCCTTTGACAACAAGTTAATTGTGCATTACATGAAAAAATACTTGCTTTTATTTGTTTTAAATCTGCTGCCAGTTAGTTTAATGGAATGTTCTCTAGTTCTAATACCATTTGAGAGGGTAATTTACTTGCTCCACACCACTCATGATTTTATAAACTTCTATCTTATCCCCTCTCCATCATCTCTTCTCCAAGCTGAAGATCCCTAATCTATTGAACCTCATACAGATGCTGTCCCATAATCTTGATCATTTTGTTGCCCTTCTTTGGACCTTTTCATTTGTACTGTAGAACTGGAAAAGAACATTTTTCATATTCCTTAATCTATAGAACAATCACTTAAAATGGTACTGCCAAGATATTTAAAGTGATTGGTGTTCTTTAGTGTTGTACCACTTACGGTAATTCTGTTTTAGTGGTAGTGATTGATGGGACTTGTTGAAAGACAACAATTTTATTCCAGGCTAGTGGTAATCCAAAGCTGTTAGTTGCCTCTGAAAACCTATCAAAGATAAAAAAAATATAGGTCACTTTTACCATAGCTAACTGAAACACATTTATTCCCCCAAGAGGACTTCAAAAATGAATTCTTCAAGGACTTTTGTCTTTGCAGAAAATCTTCAGAGATTGAAACGTTTTCCATTAGTCTGTATCTGTATTGATACATTTTAAGACACAGCCAAGGGCAGATCTGAATGTAGAACAATTATCATTAATACTTAGAGAAAGATAGAGGCAGAAAGTTGAAAAGATGGCCACATGGCTTGCCAAGCCTTTTGTGGCAGCTATGCATTACTTTAAACAAAATTATTCCTCCTAATTAATGTAAAATTTAACTTGCAATACAGTGCAACTTAAAATACTGTACAAAATTAATCCTGTTCTTTCTTAAAACCAGTACTAATGCATGATTACAAAAATCCATATCAGTCTGACCTTTGTCATCACATATATTCCCCCCACCCCTCAAATTCTATAAATGTCAGCCACAGATGCTGTAAAGTTTGTTAGGTTTTGTTTTTTTACAGGATTATCTTTTATTGCTTTGCCAAACTTTATCTCTTCAGACCATTAGCATTAGGGGATGGATCTTTTCCCAGCACTTAGCTGTAATACATATAGCTGCTAGGCAGACGTTGCTATTTTAAAGGTTGATTTTTTTTTTCTGAGATGCTAATTGCTATTGCGTAGCAACACAATAGGAATACCACTGGTTCTGTGGGTAGCCTAACTTTTTTGTTTTGTTTTTAATATCCTGATGTACATTCGTTCAGAATGATCATTTCATTAGGGCACTTCCACCATGTATGCAGAAATGTCCCTTTTCCTCTGCCTTCTTACCAGCACTTATGGCTCCCCTTTCTAAATATTTTATTTATCTTTAATGTAGCGAGGTACCACTTCTTTCCACTCTCGGGCAGGGACCATGTCTATCTTATTCTTTGTAAAGCGCCAGGTAGATCGCTGGCGCTATATAAATGCTTATAATAATAATAATAATAATAATTAATAATACTGTACCAGAGGAAGATCAATTTTCAGGTTCTTTCCCCATTTTTTCATAGATGTTTTATGATATAGGTTAGTTAGCAACAATTCATTATGCATTCTGTTAATAATTTAGGAGCCAAGCCCTGCCAAGGTGTGCTCTGGTAAGAGCAAGGCATATATTTTTAAATGCAACGTGTGTGTATTTTTACATTGTGTACTTTTACACTGTGTATTGTCTGTATTGTATTTTTTGATTTTGTAACTTTTTGGCTTAAGCCGTTAATAAATTCATTCATTCAATTCATTATACAAGAGAAATCAGGCCCTTTGAAGTGGTCTTACGTGTAAACAAGATTTTTATTTTTGCTAATGTTCTAAAATGTTCTTCCTGTACGGGTTGTAATGTAATGTCTTAGTTGTAAGTAACATTCTTGCATGGCATCCTTTCACAAACTTGTTCCTCACAGATTGGATTTCAGAGTTGCAGGAGAATGCATAGGATAGTCTGACACCATCATTTGATATGACAGACAGATATAAAAAATCCCAGTCTCACCATTTTTAGAAAATTTAAGAAAATACAAGATTCAAGAAAGCAGAAAATCTACACTTTAAACCAGAGATTGGTGACTAGGAATAACATATTGACAATAGACTAATTTTGTCTGATGGCAGAAATGTTAATATTAAACATTATTATTATTATTATTATTATAAGCATTTATATAGCGCCAGCGACGTACCTGACGCTTTACAAAAAACAAGATAGATACGGTCCCTGCCCAAGGGCTTACAATCTAAAGACAGGGGAGACAGGGAAGGAGGAACAGAGGGAGAGACACGGGATGCGAAATTCATGAGAATGCGAGGACTCAGGTACACGCTGTTGGCTTGGTTACAGTAAATTGGGACCGCCTGCCCTCACACATCCTCCCTGCCCCCACCCAACCTCCCTGCTCCCACACAGATTCCCCAGGTCCCCCCATCCAGCCTCATGCTGACCCCCTGTCCCCACACAAGCTCCCCAGACTGCCTGCCCCAACACATACCCATCACCCAGCCTCCCTGCCCCTACACTGACCCTCCAGTTTCCCTGCCCCCACCTAGCCCCACACAGACCCGCCCCCACCCAGGCTCCTTGCCCCCACACAAACCACACCGTGCCTCACAGAACACAATGCAGCTATGGGCAGGGCTCTACCTCTCACATTCAGCTTTCCAATCGAAGGGCAGGGCACTGCCACTCCTCGATCACCCCATGGCTCTCAAATAGTGCTGAAACTCGGTATTCAGAATTACTGTTTTTACCTAATATCTCAGTATTCAATTTGGTTTTACCAAGTAACCAAGGAATTGGCCCAGTACTCAGTCCAGTACTCGGTATTTGGGTAAATCCTTGGACGGACAACATATGGGGCTTTACCTACAACATGTGGGGCTTCTCCTGGCCCTATATAAGGGAACTTGGTACTCGGAAAATACTCGGTATTCAGGGTGGGTGGGTTTTCCCAAGTATTTTCCAAAGTACCGAGCATTGAGTATTCATCCGAGTTACCAAGGACAGGCCAAACACTCAGAGCCGATGCTTGGAAACTCGGAAATACTTGCAAATTTATTTTTTTTAAACTATTCACTGCTGCAGCCCTACTCTTAATCCTCCTGGGGCTGGCACGAGACCATTACCAGCACTCTCCCCTCTGCTCTGATCACCTTTAGTCCTGACACCACCACGGCACTTCGCCTCTAGTTGCTGTGCCTGAGGCATGTAGGCTGCCCTGCCTGCCTCGTGCTGCCACCGGTGCTTTCTCTGCCTGGCTGCACCACAAACAGGACAGCCCCTCCCACTCTAGCTCCAGCCTCTCATATCTCTGAATGATAGGAAGCAGAGCTGGATTTGTACAGAGAACCATGGACTAGAGAAAACTTCAGAAGGCAATGTAAGACCTGCTTATTTGACTGGGCTTTTCGAGGGTGGGGATAGAACTTAAGGGTAGGGTTGGGAGTGTTTTTAATTTATTGTTTAATATTTTTTTATGTTGTGAGCTGCCCTGGGAAAGGGGAGGTTATAAGTGCAAATAAATAAATAAATAAATAAATTAAATAAATAAAACATACATGCATTCATAGGAGGTATGTTTGACATCAATTTTTATTTATTATTATTGTTTGTTTATTTGATTTATATGCTGCCCATATAAAAAGATCACAGTAATAAAAAAGGAAGCAAATATTATGAACATGAAAAACCCCACACCCCAGCCCTCCATGCTTTATCTCCCACACACACACACAACACACAACCACCATTTCCACTCCCTTGACACACTCTTTTCTACTCCCAAGACACCTCAAGCCACTCCCCCATGCTCATGCCCATCCTCTAACTGTGGGGTTGTGGCATTCCCCCCTGTCCTCTCATATTCACCCTGCTCCCCCATTGGGGGATCAAAATATATCAAAGAAAGAGAAAATATACATATAAAATCCCCCAAGAGCCCCAACCATCCACAACACATCCCATCTCTTCCACTCCCCTGTCTCTCACCCATGTTTGTTCCCTCCCACTCACCCCCTAATCTACCCCGCATGTTTGCATTTTTCCTCTCATGGGGGAGGGGAGGGAGGGGGATGGCGGTGTTGTAGTCCTAACAACCCAGTTCCATACCACATCCTTTTCCCGTCTGCCCCTAATCCATAACACACATTAAAACTTCTGAAATACAAAATGTGCCCGCAGCTTCAGCTACAAACTGCCTTAGACAGGCCTTTAATAACAGCCAGGGGGAGGGAGGGGCCAGAGCCTCAGGTGGAAGAGAGTCCAGCCCCCTTGGAGCTCCAGCAGCCCTTCACGTACCCTTCCAACATTTGATGGCGAGAAAGAGATACACTTCATGTCACCCCTAATTTGCATAAATGAGCATGTATTTACACAAAAATTATAATTGCCCACTGACTTAACTTTGGGGCTGAGCTGGAAAAAAAAAAGATTTCTGTGTGAGAGACTCTGCATACACATATATTTGTATGTGCAGGACTTACGGTTCAAGTCACAACTCATCCCAAAGTCAAAATTCCCCAGTATGTGCATCGATTCTGGCTCTAACGTTTTAGTTTTAAAGACACACAGAAGATAACAGGGGGAAGCAGCAACAGTCCCTTTGCTTATCCCAAACTTGTTCAAGTTAGAAAAGGTGCCCCACTCACCAGCCATAACAGCCAGGGTGGGTTGTTAGCCTAGGGAAAGGAGTTGCCACTTGACAGCCCTTGAAACTCCAAGTAGATTAATGAGGTGTTATTGATGCCCTTTGTCTGCTGAACCTGGTACAATCCTTACAATGCTGGGAGCCAGGTACAAGATAACAAAACGTGTTACTGTAGCAGACAGAAAGGTACCGTTGGAGGGTATACCTTCACTCCCTGCCAAAGCAGGAAGCCTTTAGTAACAGCAGAGAGTGAGGGAGTTACACTTCCAAATCAACACCTTGAATAGTAGGGAACTAATAAACCATCAGTGCATTCTCTCAGTCTCCCACCGCATTAGAGAGCATTCGTAATTTGTATTTTTGGTGTGTGAAGTGTTACTTTATAAGATGACAGCCACATTATCTGCTAAGCTTCTGAATCATCTGAGGACAGCATAACACAGGACACATTGCTGTTCTAGTGACCAAGGCATTGATAGCTGTACTGAGATTTCCATCTAGGGGCAATAAAAACTGTACCTCCCTGTCCAAGCACAGAGGATAAAAAAGTGCCATTTGGCCACAGTTAGTTCTTACCTGAATGTCTCGAAGAGAATAAGAATTAGTCTAAAGATTTGCAAAGATGACTGCTGATTTTGGGATGTTTTGGTGTTGTGAGTACATAAGTTGAGAAACCATACAGGGGCTAATTTGTTCAGAAAGTGCTGAAAGCCACCCTCCCAACTTCAGGTCTTTTAAAGGTGTCTCAGAGTTGAAGTATCCAAAAATTAGTAATTGCCTTTGAAAATCTTGGCCATAGGGCTGTGGCAGGCTGGGAGCCCATCCTAATCGTAAGTCCTTACAGGACTGGCACCACCACTCAAAGTTTCTGTGGCTGCTGTCATGACTTTCCATTCCATCAGCCTCGGGGAGCATGATTCTAGCAGCACTCGCTTCTTCAGGGACATTGCCGGCGGCCCGGCACAGATGTTCTTGTCTTGGGGAATTGGCTCTGGGCCATGGTTAGTCTCACTCGTGGACTTCTGCCCGTGGTGTGCTTCTCGCACAATTCAGTGTCCCCCTTCTGGAGGGAGGTCTTGTCCACAAACTCCATGTGTTGATTTTATCGCTCGGCTGCCTCTCAGCCAGGCCCAAGGTGTCTCCATCTCTAGTGTCCTCCTGAGTGAATAGGGTGACACCCTCACAAGACTCCCCCAGTCTTTGCACTGGGTGCTCAGCTGCCCTGCTGGGAGCTTCCCAACCGAAGCTCTAGCCTTCTGAGCCAGCTGCGGTGCCTGCTGCCCTGGTGACTTGTGGGTTACTAGCCCCAGCCTCCTAGGGTGATGTTCAGTCCACTAGATCCTTTATACCAACTAGGCAGTCCCACTAGATCTGCCTTCTAGTGATGTTCGGCCCCCTCGCCTCAGGTGGACCCTTCCCCTTGCACTATCTCCAGGCTCAAGGGGTTGCCCTGCCCTTGACTCATGGCTCCCAGGCAGTTCTCCTTCATTTACTCTCTTACATAAATCTCTCACCCATTTACTAAGTTAGGGTGTGGTTGCCAGCTCAGTCTTACTAAGTTTTACTCAGTTTTACTAAGGCCCTGCACTAGGGTGGCCAATCCATACCTCCCCTTTAAAAGAGGACGCTTATGGAAAAATACATGGTGTGACTGCATTGGTTCCAGTGCAGCCCTGCAGCCCCTCTGTCTGTCCCTAGGTAGGGTCAGGGTTCTCACATCTGTCCCTCTAGGCCCTTCTGAGCCCCCTCTGCCTTTTCCCTAGGCAGGGTCAGGGTCTAATGGTGGTATGTTTCAGCCCCCTAGCTTATGGAGGGCTCCCAGCTGTTATTTCCCAGACCTGTCTGGGATCTTACGAGACTGGGTGCCTGGAATGCCAGATGAGATTTAATGTGGACAAGTGCAAAGTGATGCACATAGGGAAAAATCATCCAAACTATGAGTACACAATGCTGAGTACTAAGCTAGGAGTTACGACTCAGGAAAAGGATCTGGGAGTGATTGTGAACAATACACTGAAATCCTCAGCCCAGCGTGCAGCAGCGGTCAAAAAAGCAAACGGAATGTTAGGAGTTATTCGCAAAGGGATAGAGAATAAAACTGAGGATGTCATAATGCCTCTATACAAATCAATGGTGTGACCGCACCTGGAATATTGTGTGCAGTTCTTTGTCGTCCCATCTCAAAAAAGACATAGCTAAACTAGAAAAGGTACAGAGAAGGGCAACGAGAATTATAAAGGGTATGGAATTGCTTCTGTACAAAGAGAGGCTTGACAAACTGGGTCTCTTCAGGTTAGAGAAGAGAAGACTGAGAGGGGACATGATAGAGGTTTATAAAATCTTGAGTGTTGTGGAACGAGTAGATAGGGAACGGTTATTTACCCTCTCAAATAGTACTAGAACTAGGGGACACTCCATGAAACTAGCTGCCGGGAGATTTAAAACAAATAAAAGGAAGTACTTTTTAACTCAACGCATAATTAACTTATGGAATTTGTTGCCAGAGGACATTGTCAAGGCCAGTAGTATAGCTGGGTTTAAAAAAGGACTGGATAAGTTCTTAGAGAGTAGGTCCATTAATGACTATTAACCAAGTAGCTTACGGGATGAACTTCTTACTGTCAGGAGCTGGGAGTGAACAATGGGGAATGGATTGCCCATTGTGACTGTTGGTTCTTCTCCCATGTGATTGAGATTGGCCACTGTCGGAGGACAGGATTCTGGGCTTGATGGACCATTGGTCTGACTCGGTATGACACTACTTATGTTCTGTCTCTCACCCAGGCCTAGGAGTATCCGCAACCTAAGCTAGGGGCTCCCAGGCAGTTCTGCTCCATTTACTAGGTTTGGGTGTGGTTGCCAGGTCAGTAGCCCCCCTACAGCCTTACACCTACCAAGGATGCTGGCTCATCTGCCTCCCTGCATTCCTATGCTCTCCCTGTGGCCCTTACAGAGTGGCCAACTTATCCTCCCCCTGCCATTCTGCTTAAGGCCCTGCCCTTAGCTAGGGCCCTCCTGAACTCCTTGCCCCTTCCTTTGGCAAGGTCAGGGCTCCTGCTTACCTCCCCAGCCAGGGTGACTCCAAGCTAGTTTCAAGAGCTCCTCAACTTGCTGTCATGGTCACCAAGCTCTGACTGCCTGGCTGGGCTTGGGCTCCTGCTCTTAAGCCTCATGTGAACCACCCATTTCCAGTCACTTGATCTTTAGTTCTCACCACGTCCCAGCTTAACCCTTGTACTCCTAGGTCAGACGCAGTAGCAGAGTGCTAACAACATGTGGGCCTGTTCCTGCAAGCACTCACCACAGCACTCTGCTACAAGGCACTCAGGAGTTTGAAAGTCCCATATGAATTTCTTGTTCTCAGAAAAACACAAGCTATTCAGTCCTTGAAAGATCCTGTTAATATTTCTGAAGTATTGTAACAACTAAATAACTTCTGGTTATCTCAGTGGAGTAGCTATCATCATCATCATCATATTACGTGATCTATGATCATTGTTCCACATTATCATACAAACACTTAAAACAAAAAGTAAATATCATCACATTCCATTACAGTCAGTAACTAAACAATTATATTCCTCAATATAAGCCAGAATAGAATTTGACTGGCTTAATGAGTACTTGTGAACTGCAGTCTAAGATGGACAACCCTGAGTAAGAAGAGGGCTACCCTCCGAGTTATATCAGGGTTGGAACTGTCCAAGAATACTGTCAGTATCGTTGTATCATCCCTACCAGGGAACTGATCCATTATTTGGGCAAGATGTTCATGGCGTGGCTCGACATATAAGTGACAATGAAGCATTATGTACCCTACGGTCTCTACCGTGGCATTATCAAAAGGGCATAATCTGTCATGGAATGGTATGCCCTGGAATCTCCCTTCCAGGACACGCGATGGAAATGCATTAAACCGCGCACAGGCTAAGAGTTGTTTGGCTCTGCCAGAGATGGGAGTCATTAAATAGGTAGCCACCTGACCCATGACTGGGGCGTAGGTCAAATACTCACGAATGTGGCCCGAGGCTCTGATTTTGGCAAGTTCGTTCTGCCGCCCTATATCCCTGGCCCTCCTCAGAACCTCGGTCCTACTGCTGTTCAACAATTTGTGCCCCAGATAAACAGGGGGAGTTCCCATCACCTCCAACTGTGCTTCAACTTTCAATATCCAGGGGTCTCTAAAGGGATCATCCAGCAAAGATTTTGTAAGAATGGACTCCTTATCTAATTGCAATTTTGACCAGAATTTAAGGCTAGCCTCTTTGGCTGCTTGGGACCAAGGGATTTGACCCAGTTCCATTCGAATAGCAGCCAAGGGGGTGCCTCTTGGGACCCCCAAGAGTCCTCGTAAAAACCTGGACTGGACCCTATCCACCTGGCCCGAGTATAGAGGAGCCAAAGCTCGGCCCCATAAAGCAAATGGGACCTTACCTTGGAGTTGTACACCTGCATGGCCTGTTGGACTGCCATCCTGCCCTGTCTGGCAAAGAGTCTGGTAACAGACAGAGCTACTGCTTGCGCTGATCTCATGGCTCTGCTAACGTGTTCCTTCCAACGCCCTGAGTCGTGGAACAACATTCCCAAGTATCTAAAAGCCCTAATCTGTTGTATCTTGGTACCCCCTATATGCCAGCTCTGTGTTTTGGTATGGGCCGAGAATACCAAGACCTTTGATTTTCCATAGTTTATAGTGAGTTTATTAGCCTGACAAAATGTCAGGAAGGTCTGCAATTGCCTAGTAAGACCCAACCTTGTCTGTGACAATAAGGCCACATCGTCGGCGTAGCATAAACAGCCAACCACTCGGGTTGCCAATTTCGGGGGAAAATATTGCGGGGCTGCCATGATTGGTATTATATCAGCAATGAAGAAGTTGAAAAGGGCCGGGGCAAGGACACACCCCTGCCGGACGCCCCTCGTAGTTGGGATCGCAGATGTTATATGGCCCTGGGTGTCCATCTTTACCACCATAGCTGTGTTGGCATGAAGGAGCAGATCAGCACTAGAAGATGTCTATCGATAGAGGATTTCTCAAGCTTCCCCCCACAGGGCGACCCGATCCACAGAATCAAAGGCCGTCCTGAGGTCCAAAAAAGCCACGTAGAGGGTTCCATTCCAAGCCCTGTACTTGGCAGCCAGATATTGCAGTATATAACAGTGGTCAATCATAGCTATCATGACATGGGGGGGGGATGACTCAATTGTGCCTGGGCCCAGGGTCTTGTGGGACCCACTGGGGCCCAGAGCCAGTCCAGGAGGGGAGCTGGGAGCGGGCATACGCACGCACATGCGGTGGGAGACTGAGAGAAGCAAACGTCAGCTGCTGCCGGCTTTCCGACATGCCTCCCTGCTCCCACCAGCTCAGGCCTGCACACGCGGCAAGAAGAGGTCAGTCAGCGCCAGCCAGAGAGGGATGCCTGCCCCTCTGCCCCGCACCAGGGCCCAGAACTTCCCAGCATGGGGGTGGGGTGGGGTCCCTCTGCTCTGCTCTGCTCTGCTTGCCTTCCATCTGGGTCAGGAAGCGCTGTGGGAGGACTGCCCTCCTCCTCCCTGGCTCATTACTGTTCGGTGGCGCTGCCTATCTCCCAATACTGGTCCCTCCCCCCCCCATAGAACCCACCCCACTGACCCCCATCTCCCAACATCAGTCCCTTCCCCCACAGAGCCTCCCCTCTAATCCCCATCTCCCAACAATGGTCCTTCCCCAACATAGAGCCCACCCCACCCCCATCCACCAGCACTGGAAAGAACTGGATCCAGAGGTCAGATCCAGAGGCCACATAAAAGCTTATCACAGACCACATTTGGCCCACGGGTCTGAGGTTCCCCACCGGCCCACCCCTTGTTAAGACTAACTTCCTCCTTGTTTCAACTTTGCTGCCCCCTTCTTCCTGTCTCGAATGACATAATTTCTGGACTGTCCTATATCTGTATAAAAGTGAATTTTATATTGGTGTAATATACACTATGCAATTTGAAATGTTTAAGTAATGCTTTTCTTGTTAGCAGTTATGTCAACTGACATACCCTATGTACAGCCCAGAAGTGTGTTGTGCCAGGGTAACATCAATTGTATAACTCGAATAAATAAATAGAATAATATAAAATGGCAGAGTTAGGGTGATGTGCGAGTTTTAGGTCATGCTTGCCTATATAGATCTTGATTATACAATTCCAGTAGGGTCCTGCGGTGATGTTGTGAAAAAGGTTTGAAGTACAAACTTCTCTTGCTAAAGCTCTGTGTACTCATTTTTTGTTGTGGTGTTTGAGAGAATTTTGGACGTTTAGTTTTTTTAAAGATGTTCAGATTGACTTTTAAGGATGGTTTTAAAAACCATGTCTGTTTTTTCCAAGGTTTTTAAAGATGATTACTTTAAAGATGGTTTTTAGAGTTGTTCAAAAGTGTAAGCAGGGTTTTTGTGTTTGTTCTGGCAGGTAAATTTGGTAGAAAAGGATATTGTTACTTGGCATTATGCCAAAACATTCTACTAGTGGAGCAGCAAAAAGGAAAAGACTTCAGTCGCCCTTGAGTGGGGGCCCATAATTGTGGGCCGAGCCTGGGCCCTCCCCAGTCTTGCTACGCCCCTGGGTCATCTTCAAGTTGTTTGGAGATTTCTCCACTAGGCAAGTGAAAATGTACCATCTCTAGTGTTTGTTGTTTTCCTGCAAACTTCTTCAGAAGTTAACAGTATGAATTATTTCCCATTTTACAGAGGCAGTCGTAGCATGATTCATAAAACACTTATTGAAATTCAATAGATAGTTATTGAATAGTTGTGTTGAAAAAAGTATCTGGGAGGGTTAATCAGACTCTAAGGCTCTCTAGAAAATCTATCTAAAGAAAATGGAAACAAGAATTATGGGATTTAATAATGAAATTTAATGCCATGTTTGTGGAGTGTTTTTGGTGAATTACATTTATATTTCTGAAAAGCAAAGCCCACGACAGGTTGGAGAATCTAAGGTTATTTTGGGAGAAAATGTAAAATATAGTTTAAAATGCATTAATCAGGAAAATCCCGATATCTCTATTGTATTAAGGGCCAATTTCTTTTAGGTTCTAAGTGTCATAAAACCCCATTGAAGTCACTGTGTAAAGGATCATGCAAGCAATCCTAAGATTAAACATTTTCAGAATTCAGAAAATCGATGATAACAATAAACTCTACTTCAAAATCATTGGCAGTGATTCCTTTGTAAACACTGCAAAATGTGTCCACCAGTTAATTAAAAAACAAAATTTCCATCACTTAGCTAAGCACTTAAAATTAACATCTTAGCCACAGTCTTCAGTCCACTTACTCCAGACTTCTTCCATTGAAGTCAGTTGGACTACTCTGGATTAAATGGCTGAGAAATGGAGTTTACTATTTATTTTGGGTAATTCTTACAACATCCTTAAAACAAATTCTCTATTTTTCAGTTTTTGTAAAAACTGTTTTTGTTTTGGTTGGTGTTTGTTTTGTTTTAGTTTTTTTTACAAAGTTCTGACTTAGTATTTGTCCAGTTAAGCCATTAAATCACCATTTTTCAGCATTTGTTAGGAGATGCCAAAGGCTATAAAATGCAGTTCTGTCAAATTGTCTGTAATCCAACCCACTATTTATTTGTTAGTTTACTTGTTTGCTTTTTAAGTCATTAAATTCCTTCTCCTTGTTGTTATAATGGGTGATTTCAGACGTTACGAGATCACGCTGAACCACACTGAACCACGCTCAACCCCCCCGCGGGGCCAAAGGGCCCTGAACGTCTGAACGGCGTGCGCCAGATGTTCATCACGCTCAATACCCACATGGGGTCAGGTTCAACCACGCTTCCCGGGCTAGCCGGGGGAAGGTCTCGGGAAGCGTGGTCAAACCAACCCCCACAGGGAACCAAGCAAAAGTAACGTCTGGACGCCAATCCCCCAGCGGAACCAAAAAAATGGAGCCCCGGCCGGGGACGAGGCACGCAGCGTCGCTGCCAGGCAACCAGCACCAACACAAACACCGGAGGGAGATTTAAAGCGAGAGCAGCAGCAAGCAAGCGTGGCGGGATGGAGCGAGGAGGGAAGCGGAAGAGACCGGAGGCACGAGCAGCGACAGCGGCGGCACAGGAGGCGGAGGACGTGCAGCCAGGCCCAGCGATGCAGGCGGAGGGGGCACAGGTGCAGGAAGGGGGCACACGGGAGCACCCGACCAGGGAGGCGCCCCGGGAACACCAACCACAGCTGCAGCCGGGTCGCGCCGCCCCGGGGACAGCGGCCGGAACAGGCCCACAGGAGGCACCCAGGAAACGGGTAAGGGCACCCACTGGGAGGGGAACAGGGGGCACAGGGGAACCCCCTGTGGAGGGGGCCGGGGGGACCCCGGGCGGAAGGCAGGGGGGCAGGGGGACCCCGGGCGGAGGGCAGGGGGGCAGGGGGCCCCCGAGAGGGCCCACACCCTCACCCAGCAACCAACCACCCCCCTTCCCCCCCCCAGACACGAAAGTCGGCCCGGGCGGACGAGCCCCAGGAGGAGCCCGGCCCCCGGCCCCTGGAGGCGCACCCCCAGGAGGAGGTGGAGGAGGAGCACAGGCAGGTGCAGCAGGAGCTGCACCGGGAGGAGGAACAGCAGGGGCCCAGCCGGAGGAAGGCCTATCACAGAGGGGGACAGTGGGGCCTCCAGGAGACCCGGGACTTCATACGGATCTGGGGGACCCTCGAGTACCAGGTGGAGCTCGCAATAAACCAGCGCAACGAGCATGTCTACCGGGACATCGTGCGCGACATGGAGGCGGCGGGGCACGAGCGCACTGTCAACCAGTGTCGCTCGAAGGCCAAGGAGCTCAAGAGGGGGTACAAGGCCCTCAAGGACAATAACAGCCGCTCCGGCCACGGGGCCCGCACCGCCCCCTACTACGATGCCCTGGACCGCATCCTTCACATGAAGGGCTCCATAGTTGCCCCACGCCTGGTGGGCAGCGCTGTGGTCCAGGGCAGGGAGCGGGCCGAGGTACCCCCTCCCCTCGCCGCCCGCCCGGTAGACACGAGCTCAGGGGACCCCCACCCCCAGGAGGACCACCCGGGACCCGCAGAAGCCCCAAGGCCCCCCCCCAGCAGCAGCCCGGAGACATCCCAACGCCGGGCCGGCCAGGCGGAGTCGGAGGTCGGCACCTTCACCACCCTCAGCCAGTGGTCCCAGGGGGAGCACTCCCAGGGTGAGGCGCCGGGCTCCGAAGGCTCGGAGACGGACATAGAGGGTAAGCGGGCCCCCAGGGCAGGGGGGGGCACGACCAGGGGGCCGGTGGCAGGGGCGGGGGTGGGGGCCCTGCTGCAGGGGCCACAACCAGCCCCCTTCACCCGCTCCCCCCTCTCCCGCCCGCAGGACATGGGGAGCCCCAGGACCGGGCCAGCGAGACGGTGCAGGCCCCCGCGGAGGGCACAGGAGAGCAGGTGCCGGACCCAGGTAAGGCGGGAGGGCTGGGATTGCGGGAGGGCCCCCCGGGCGCCAGCCCAGGGGGGCCTCTGGCCTCAGTGGGGGAGGGGGGGCAGGGGGCCCCGGGACCCGACCCCGCTAGGGGACAGGGCCCTGCACTGACCCACCCGCCCATTTCCACAGGGCAGCCCCCGCGCGCGGCGCCTCCGCCGGCCGCGGCCCCAGCCCAGCGGATGCGGGAGTACCGGGCGCGGGTCCGCAGGCGCAGGGAGGAGCAAGCGGAGGACATCGTCCGCAGGGCGGAGGAACAGGGGGAGCGCATGATCGCCTCCGTGGACCGCATGGAGGCGGCCATAGAGCGGTCCATGGAGAAGGCCCTGGAGACAGACCGCCGGCTGGAGGCGGAGGTGCGCCTGGAGCGGAGGCGGGAGCGCCGGGAGCACCAGCGGCAGCAGGGGCTGCTCAGGGGCCTCCGGCAGGACATACAGGGCATGGTGCGGGAGCACAGTGCCAAGATGGACAGGTCCCACGACATTGGGACCTCCCTGCTCCTGCATGCGGGCACCATGTGTGCCTACGTGATGGCCGGCGCACCTCCGGGCGCCCTGCCCGCCCAGGTCCCCATGCCGGGCCCCTCGGCGCCCCCGGGCCCAGCCCTGCCGCCCCTGGCGCCCCCCCGGCCCCAGGGCCCTCGCATGCGCCTCCCAGTGCCCCCGGGCCTCCGGAGGGTCCAGCCCCCCCGGGGCGCGACCGGGGCACCGGGCACAGCTGCCCATCCGCCGCCCGGCCCCCTGCCGGGGCCGGGACCGGCCCAGGACACGGCAGGGGACACGGACAGTGGGGGGGAGGGGAGCTCCCAGAGCTCGGTGGGCCCAAGCGGCCGCACGAGGGGTCGGCCCAGGAAACGCGGGGGGATGGTGGGAAGGGGGGGGAGGGGGAGGGCCACATGAGGGCGGGTGGTGGACGGGGTCACGGGGACGGGGGTGGGGAGGGGGCACAGGGTGATTGTGTGCACTGTGTGGGCAATAAAGTGTTGTAAAGAGACAGTTGTCCCCGGCCCGTTTGTGGGGGGGACAGGGCTGTGGGACCGCGTGTACAGGGGCATGGGCACGGAACGGGGGGTGGGGCCCCCAGGGGCGGGAAGGCCCTCACAGCGGGCCCCCCCGGGCGATGTGGGTTGCAAGGGCGTTCCGGATCCTTTTGGCATACCGGTACTCCCGGGGGTTCCCTGCGTTCACGTACAGGGGAACAGGACCGGGGGGCCGGTGGGGCTCGGGGTACTCCAGGGCCGCCCCCTCGGTCTCGCACACATTGTGCAGAACGCAGCAGGCACCGATCACCAGGGCGGAGGTGGGGACGGTGAAGTCCAGGCGGCCAGCTAGACTCCTCCAGCGCTGCTTCAGGGCCCCGAAGGCACGCTCCACCACGGTCCGGCTCGCACACAGGCGGGTATTGTATACCTGCTCCGCAGGGGTGCTCGGGACAGGGTAGACCTTCATCAGCCAGCGGGTCAGGGGGTAGGCGGGGTCCCCCAGGATGCAGGGGGGCATGGGAACACCCTCGATCCACCTCATGCCCATGTCCGCGAAGTCCCCCCGGTACATGCGGGCATAGAAGGGGGAGATGGTCATGATCCTGGCGTCGTGACTCCGGCCGGAGTTGCCCGTGTAGATGTCTATGAAGCGGGCCCGGTGGTCCACCACCCCCTGCAGGTGCAGGGAGTAGTATCCGTGCCGGTTCACATACTCCAGGGCCTCCCCCGCGGCCGGGCGCAGGATCTCGATGTGTGTGCCGTCCACGGCTCCGATGCAGTTCGGGAAGCCCCCGGCCGCGAAGCCAGCCATCACAGCGCCCTGGTCCAGGAGCTGGATGGTCCTGTCGAGGAGCACGCCCTCCACAGCCTCGCACACATCCCGCACGATGCAGGCGACCGTGCTGAGCCCCACCCCGAAGTGCTGGGACACGGAGCGGCAGGAGTCGGGCGTTGCGAGGGCCCAGACCCCTATGGCCACCCGCTGGACCATGGGGATGGGCTCCCGCATGGAGGTGTGCTGCCGCTCCAGCCAGGGCGCGAGGAGCTCCGCTAGGCGCAGCAGGGTGGCCTTGCCCATCCGGAAGTGGGACCCCCACTCGGCCTCCCCCCAGTGGGCCTGGGCCCGCTCCCACCAGGCCTGGGGCCGCTCCGTGACCCATAGGCTCCGCGCTATGGGCATAGCCAGCAGCGCTGCCCGGCGGAGGGTCTGCGTTGCCCAGCGGAACCGCCTCGCGGCCCCTCGGAGCGCAGCGGGCCGGGTGAGGCTCCGGCAGGCGGCCAGCCACGCCCCCCAGGCCCGGCGCCGAGCCCTGAGCCGGCCACGGACTCTCCTGCGGGCCTGCTGGCCCCGGAGGCGCACGCCAGCCCGCAGGGCCAGGACATAGCGCAGGCGGACGGCCAGGTGCACCCTCTCGGTCAGGAGGCACAGCTGCTCAGTGTGGTCACGGTGCCACTCAGCCGCGAGCGCGAGGAACATCCAGTTCCCACCTGCCCTATCGCGCTCCATGGTGCTGGGGCCCCGGTGGGGGCTGGGAGCGCTTATGGCGGCCCGGTGCTGGTGGCTCCGCCCGGGGGTCGGCCTCGCGGGCCTGCGCGCGCCCTGTGCCGGTGCGTTCCGGCTGCTCCCGCCCCCAGCACCCCGGGCCCCCTCCCCTCGCTGTTTGTAGCGGGATGGCCTTGAAGGTGCGATTAGGCAGACAGAGAGCTCGCTGTTGTTCTCTGCAGCTGTGCCGGGCCCGCACCCCACGCCTCGCTCTGTTGTGCTACAATGTTGCGGTGCGGGCCCGTGTTCCCTGTCCCGGGGGCCGGGCCGAGCCTCTCCCGGCCCTGGGCAGTCTGTGTGCCCTCCGGGCTCCGTGTCCCATTCCCTGTTGTGCTGGACCATGGCTGGCTGCCCATCCATGGGGCTCCCGCTGTCCGGCCCCCAAGGGGCCCCCCATATCTGGGCCTTCCGCGAGACCATGTCTCTGTGCGACCTGTGGCACACCCCTGCCGTGCAGCTGCTCCTGGCCGGGCCGGGGAGCCGTGCAGGTGCCTACGAGAGCCTGAGCTCCGGGCTCCGTTACTTTGGCCATGTGGTGAGCGCCCGTGATTGCCGGCTGCATGCGGAGGCCCTGGGGCTGGCTCGTTTCCCCGAGGGGCGCATCCCGGAGGTGCTGTGCGCCCATGTGCCCTGGAGCGCCTCTGAGACCGTGTCAGCGCTGGTGGTGTGTGGTCTGGGCGCCTACTCGGAGTGCCTGGCCGAGGGTGGCCCTGCCTTGGCCGTGAGCTACTTCTCCTGTGTTCACGGGGCCCGTGGGTACCAGCGCACCCGTGGGGCGGCGTTCCAGCGGCTTCTGGAGCTGGGGCATCTTCCGTGGCCCCCTTCTGCTGCCTGCTGTGTGCCGGAGCCCTCCGCGGTGGAGATGTCATCCCTGTTGGCGGTGTGGGCGCGTGTGGATGTGCAGCTGGCCCTCACCATGCCCGATCCCTTCGAGGCCTACTACCTGATCGCCCACTACATGTCCTTGCAGGGGTACCGCCGGGGCATGCTGCACTGGCCCCACCTGGTCCACCGGGCGGGCCACCCGGGCCCTCGGGCCAGCGGGGCCCCCGGCAGCGGCCCGTGAGCCCCGCGTCGCTGGCCTGCCCCCCCCGGCGTGGTGCCCCCGTGTGGGCTCCCGCCCCGGCCCGGGGGGGGGGCCTGGTCCCCGCTGGCCGCTCCCGACCTGCGGACCCCACCTCGGTGAGCTCCCGCCCGCCTCGCTGCTTGCTGCTGCCCCTGGCCGTGGTCCTGGGCCCCCTCCATCCCCGTGACTCCGTGGGTGCTGCCTGAGCGTCGCTGGTGCTGCGGAGGAGCACCGCTGGACCCGGCTGCCCTGCCTGTGCCAGCCTTTGACTGTGGGGCCCCCTTCCTCCTCCTCCTGGCGCCCCTCCGCCGGCCTCGCTGTGCTTTGGGGGCCCCCAACGTGCCTTGCTCCGGGGGTCCCCCCCCCCCCTCCGAGACTGCCTCTGTTCCTGTGGGGGCACCTCCTTGGACTGGACTGGACTGGGGTGGTGTGGGGGTTGCTGCTGTCCGTGCCTTGCCCCGTGGTGGTGCCCCCCCCCTCCCTGCCGGTGTTCCGGGTGGGGCGTTCCGGGCGCCCCTTCCCCCCTTCCCGGCCTTTCCCTGGTGTGCGTGTGTGTGCCCGGGCGTGTGGCCGTGCATTGTGCCCTGCTGCGGGACCGCTGTGTGAGCCGGCTGTCAGCCTGTTCTCGCTCTTCCCCCCTCCCTTCCCGTTTCCCTTGTGTGGGCGTTCCCTTGAGTGCCTTGTGGCTTCGTTTGCCCTCAGTCGGCCATGTCTGTGTCCCGCCCCTGCCCGGTGCCTTGTGGGGGTTTAGCGCCCGCCGGGGGTTCGGCTGCACGTCTGTTGTGCTGCCACGGGCCGTGATGGTGCGGCCCGGTTCCGGGCCGTGGTCCCGTTCCCGGCACGTCTGTTTGGGTCGTTTTCCAACCCCCGGGCGTGGTTGCGCTGTTCGCCCCCCCTGGTGGTTCGCTGTGGTGAACCGGCCGCCCGTAACGTCTGAAAGTACCCAATATTTCTACAACGCTCCCCCACCAAACAGTGCTCAGAGTGCTTTACAACATTAAACAAATATCAAACAACATAAAATCAATTTAAAACAGAAATCTACTAAAAAACCATTTAAAAGGGGAAGGTAAAAAGGAAGGAGAACACCCATTATTTATTTATTATTATTTATTTAATATATTTATACCCCACTCCTCCTGCAAACAGCTCGGGGCGGCTAACAAATCTCATATAAAACAATATTTAAAATATTTAAAACATCATAAAAATCTCAACTATTAAAACAGGGGAAGAGGAACCCCATTCAGGGGAACCAGCAGAGGATCCTTAAAGCTCCTGGAGAACAGATAAGTTTGAAGGAGTTTTTTAAAGCTGAGGAGGGAGGAACCGAGATGAACATCTGGAGGGAGTAAATTCCACACTTAGGGGCCCACCATAGCAAAAGCCCGATAGTCTGCCAACGTAAGGCATAATGATGAGATCCCCAAACAGCGGGTGGTTTCTGAGTGCAAATATAACCATCAGTGTGGGGCTTCAGGAGAAGCCTGGGCCTATAAGGTTCAGGGCTTAAAAACCAGCTACACAATCTTAAATTCAATCTGACATGACCCTCTACAGGCAGCCAATGCAGAGACTGCAGGGTGAGTGTGATATGATCACGGCTGCCTAAACCAGTAAGTAGCCGTGCTGCCACATTCTAAACAAGCTGCAAGCCCATAGAAGAAGGAATTACAAAAATCAAGCCTAGTTATCACCAGGGTATTGGTCTCTGTGGCAAGGTCAGCCTGGGTTAAATAAGGGTGTAGCTTACACAATTTGCATAGCTGTAGTGTAACCATATATATAGTATATAAATCTTGTAACCATATATATAGTAAGACCAACTGCCTATCCATTCCATGCATCTTGTGCTGACAAAAGCTCATGGACTAATAAATATTTGTTAGTCTTTAAAGTGCCACTGGACTGTTCTTGTTATAACTATAGATTAATACAGCTACATTCTAAGTTTTCATAGACTGAGCATGGTCGAAGGTGACGCCCAGGTTTTTTACCTGACCCACCACCTCTACTCGGACTCTGACAACATGCATGGGCCTGAAGAGGTGAGGACATCCCTCATATCAGCTTTCCCCCACCCCTAACAACATCACCTTCAGTCTTCCCTGTATTGAGCACAAGGTAGCTGCTATATCGTTCAGGCATTCCTCCAAGGTAGAGACTGATGATACTCAATTATAAATCTCTTACCTCATGAACCCTGCCACCTCAGTCTCTGCCTTGGAGGAATGCCTGAACGATATAGCAGATATATAGCATGCTGATGATACTCACCCCCTTGCTTGATCATGACATCCTTGAAGGGTTGCACTTGCATGTATATACGTTGAACGACATGGGAGAAAGAATAGAACTTCAGGAAATGCTGCATTTCAAGTCTCTTGGGAATGATGCATAACCATCCATTGCCACCAACTTCCCTCTTCTCTTCTAGGTATGATGGGAACCACTGACCAGCAGCTTTCATCATGGCAGTGAAAACACACTAGCACATGTGTTAGATCACATACAAAATGTGTTAGATCACATTGTTGTGGCTACTCTGTGTTCTGGTAATGGCCCTAAGTGACAGTATTGTTAATTTGAGTTCTATTTATGGGTGTTTTTAGACAAGCGCCTCCACACCCATCAGGATATTGCAGGGACATATTGGTGTCCAATGAAGTCCCGCAGCATGCATGATGGGTGGGTAGGTGCTTGTCTAAAAACAACCTATGTCAACTATCCTTAGGGACTGGTTTCCAATAATTTTTTTGTCACAATTAAAGGTTTTTGGTGATCATATTACTTGCAGTTCTATGCTACTTTTTTCTGTCCCAAAAGACATATTGACAAATTTTGTTTTGATTCTTTAGTCTTTCAATAAAAACGTTGCCATGGGAATCTGAATTTGTACCACCAAAGTCTTTTTGCAACAATGCTTTCAATGGCAGTATGTTATTCAGGCCATGGCATCTGAACATAATGAATGACAAGGTCGCTTTGTACGTGCCAAGACAGATATGCTGCGGTTACATACAATAGGTAGTGGTGGGTGATTGTGGGTAAAGATGTTTTTCTTTTCTTTGTGACTGTGAAGCATATTCAGCTTAATAGTCACTGACTCAGTGCATCAAATTTTGAAATTACAGTGTTTTTTATTGTGTCTTTCACTCCCTCATAATATGATGAAATAGTCCTCAATGACAGTCATTATCTGAATAATATTATGTGATTATGCTCTTTTGCAAGGACGAGGGATGTCAACATCTATTCTGATGGCTCTTTCTGCCCTTCTAAATGCAGCATCAAATAGCAGGTCCTCAGATTCCAAGGAGGAATTGTTTTTCAACTTCCTAAGATGCCACATTCTTATATACGTTATTTAAAAGGTTACTAGCTGAACTAAAGATACTGGGATGAGAGGCTAGCTATTAACTTTAATTGTTCTTTTGAGCCACCAAAGATCATTTTCACCTTTTTGATAATAGCTTTTACTTAAAAAAAAAAAAAATATGAGATGACAACTGTCACCCACAGTACAGCCAATCCGCAGGCAGTGCCTGTATCTGCAGAAGAGGGATCCTCAAGCCATGTTAGCATCAGTCTTCAGGCAGCTCCTGCATCTACAGAAGAAGGATTCTCCAGCTTCACTAGTGCTGGTCTTCAGGCAGCACCTGTTAAGCTGCAGTGGAGACTTGTTTTGGCTAATCAGATGCCTCAGTCAACCACTGTAGGTGCCCCAGGATGGGACAGGAAGTACCAAACACTTCCTCTTTTTCCCCTTCATAAGCAAATCTCAGCAAGGAGTTGTTGGCGTACCACTTCAAGGTCCTGGCTAAGCCTTCTGCATTCCTCTGTATGACCCCCTTCTTCCTCCAGCCTGTTACTTCAATCAATTAATTTATTCAGGCGTAACCAAAGGTCATAGCCATTTTTAAAACCAATAAAACTGATTTAAAAACAATATTTAAATACTACATATACACATATAACTATTTACCATAAAAATAATACAACCCCCAATTCATACTGATTTAGGTACTATCACCCCAAAACCTTCATCCCACACCCTAAAAATTTAGTCCTTATGACGAACACTTGGCATAGAAACCTTGCCACTGCCACTGAAATTTCTGGGGAAACATCTTCTAACAGATATTCCACATATTCGACGGTAGTTCTCCCTGGATGTTTCCCCAGCAGGTAACCAAGGTAATGTTTTCTTGCCTGCTCGTATAGCTTTCATTCCACCAAGATATGGCCCACAGTTTCTATTTGAAGGTGGTCAAACGGGCATAGTCGGAACTCAAACGGGATTGCCAATAATCTTCCCTCTAAAAGTCTGGTTGGCAGAGTATTAGTTCTTGCGGCAAAGAATAAAACCCGCTCCCTGTACGAAGTTAAAACACCGAAGTAAGGTGCCAAAGTTCCTATAGATGGAGCTATATTTACATAATTGTTCAAGGATCGATACCCTGCCGTAGCCGTTAATGCCTCTTGTCTGTCCAGATCCTCAAGCTGTACATTCACCTCTAACCTTGCTTTATAAAAGGGTTTATCCAAAACATACAAGCAACTCTTCTATAGATTTATTCCAATTACTTATGTATCCATCGGCACGTAAAACTCTAATAAACCCCCCACCGGGGAGTTATACAGTCTTAACCATAAAAAGGCCAACTGCTTCCAAATTTGACATTTTAAGGAGAACAAGCCCGCCTCCATTCTTAATAACACTGAGGGGATACAATTTATTGCCTTTAGCAACTTACGAATGAATTGAGACTGAACCTGTTCTATTTTGTCTTCATATGAACATGCCCAAACTGCTGCACCATACAGTACCTGTGGGATCATCTTGGCTTTATATACTTTAATTGCAGGGGCCACCACTCCCTTTTTGCAGGCGTAAAAATACCATCATATTGCTGCTGAGGAACTTTTGCCTCTGTTCAATGAAGCTTGCACATGACGGGACCAGCTCCGATTGGAGGAAAAAATAATCCCCAAATATTTGAACCATGAAATCTGTTCAATTAGATTCCCCTTGATGTACCAGGTAAATTTAGTCAAGGTGGAAGAAAAGACTACCACCTTTGTTTTATTAAAATTAATATCCAAATGATTCCTTTCACAATAGGAAGCTGATGAGCCAACTTCGGGGGAAAGAACTCCAGAGCAACCATTACAGGGATTAAATCATTTACGTAAATATTAAAAAGGGCCGGTGCCAGCAGGCAACCTTGTCTCACCCCCGAATTTGTTTCAATGTCATTTGACAATGTGCCCAAATTATCTACCCTGACAGCCATTACCAAATTTGAATATAGGGACTTAATTAAATAAAGTAGCCTTGAATCTATATCTAATGCAGCCAATTTCCTCCATAATACACCACGGTCAATCAAATCAAAGGCCATGCGAAAACCTATAAAAGTAGCAAAAAGCTTATACTTAGCTTGAGTGTATTTGCTTATCAGATGATTCAGTACCAAGCAATGGTCTATAGTTGATCATCCCGCCTGGAAACCTGCCTGTTCAAGCCATATAATCCTATGCTCTCCCAACCAGCAGTTTAAACACCTAGGCAAATACCTTGCATAAAGCTTTCCAACTACCGACAATAAACTGATAGGGCGATAACTTGCAGGGTTCACCCTATCCCCCCTCTTGAGGACAGGGACCACAATGGCCCTTCCCCAATCGGCCGGGACCCTTCCTGTCCTATTTATCGCATTAAATAAGGCGACCAGCACCCGGAATCCACCAATCCTGGTACCGTCTTATAAATTCTAAAGTTACTAAGTCTGCTCCAGCGGCCTTCCTACTTTTCCCACACTTAATTAAGGAAAGAACCTCCTCAGCAGTACTGAAGGCCATTCTTCACCAACCAATCCGGTATCACCTGGTGCCTCTGTCCCTCCCAGATCTTGCCTTACTGTAAATATCTTTTTATAAAGATCCTCCCATGTTTTACTTGGAATAGGGAAAATACTAGTTCTTAAATCCCCCAAAGGGGGCTGTTTACGATTTTCCAAAATGTGGAGAAGTGTCCTGCATCCGCTGCTCTAAGCAATTCATCCCATCTCCTCCGCATATATTTTGCATTCTTTGCCCTAATCAATTTTTTATAGTCTACTTTAAGGACAGAGTAGTCTGGTGGCAATTTCTGCAAGCCTGAAGCCCATACCTCTCTGCATTTTTCCGTAAGTGCCTTCTTCTGGATAATGCTGCATTCCCTATCATACCAGGGGTGTGATTGTCTGCCACCTTGCTTATTTGTCCCAGGTTTTTGCACACCTTCCAAGGTCGGGTGAAGATAAAGGATAAATTTATCAAAAGCATCTATTGTACCACCCAGCTCTGGACCGAGTATTTCATATTGAAGTTCTTGACATTGGGAGGAACCAAGTGCCTCACTTAACGCCTGTGCCAGTTCTTCGTTCCACGGCTTCCTAATGTATAAGCTAGACCCTGTGCCAGCTTCCCCTGTTTTATCGAAGTTGGGCAAAATATTTGTGTCCACTTCCACGAAAAGAGGCAAATGATCGCTGAGGAAAATTGGGTTAATGAAGAGTTTTCTGATAGTTGGCAAGGAATGACTGGTAACCAAAAAATAATCAGACACACTCCTGCCCTGATGTCCTATAAAAGTAAAAGCTCCCCCTAAATCATCAGAACATGACCCATTTAATACCCGTAAATTCAAGCTCCCAACCATCTCAGCCAATTTTATTCCACTTTCATTTATATGGGAATCCGATGATATCCTATCTCCCATAAAAAATATAAAAGGGAGAAAAGGTTTTAAAGCCTCATCTGAGGGTCCCATACGGGCATTAAAATCCCCCGCCATATAAAAAAGAGCCATGGGAAAATCCAATAACAATGTCTCAACAAAGTTTTCTAACTTAGACCACTACTTCTTATTAAAAGATCCTGCATTCCGCGGAGGGATATACACCGATACAATTATTCTTTTACTGCCCTTTCCCTGGAGAACAATACCTATTGCCAAAGGGGGTAACTCCTTGACTTTCAATACAGAGGCTTCCAGAAACTCTGCTACCAGACAGGCCACTCCCCCTTTTAATCACCCTCTTGTCATGTTAGATGCCGCTGGAATAGCATAAGAAACATATCCTTTTAGTTTGGGTAGCTCTTTCAGCCAGGTCTCCTGCAGTAGAATGATATGGAAGGTAGAAAGAATCCTGGCAAAGACAGGATCTCTACTCTGCGTCTGCCAACCAGCAATATTCCAGGAGCAAATCCGGAGTGACCCTTGCTCCATTAACCCTGGTTTCCTCTCGTGTCAGGGGAGGACCCCTCTGCCCCTCCCCTCCAAGGGAATCTGGGGCACTTCTTCATTTTCCTCCTGTGACCTTCCTGATACCTGGCCAACTAATACAGAGACTCTATCAGGTGGTAAATGCTAGGATGTCTAGCCCTAACAACCTGTTCAACCTGCTGCCCTTCTTCAACTATCTTAATAGTCCATCTTTCAGTATCTGGGAGACCTAATGTAACATCCTTCTGTACATATGGCTGTACCCCTGAGTCCAGGGATCTTATCCCTGAGCCACCCTCTTCTAGTTGACTGCCTGACAACCTACCATCCACTTCTGCAGGGACATCAACCATCTCAACCAATCTTGATTGTGATGGGCATATTAGCTCTTGCTGCCCCTGTTGCACATCTATAATTCCATCAAGAGTACATTCTGTACCCGCCATTGTATCCTGGATAAGCAAAAGCTTCCTCAAGAGTAGATCCTGCTCCCCAGGGGTCATAGCTTCAAAAACCTTAACTATACTTTTCCCCTCCTCTAGGGGGGGTGGGAATATCTGGCCAAAGATCTGAGGTTCCACGCCCTAAGTTGGCTTGCGGGGATTGAGACGGCATTACTATAGGTTCTGGCTGTTTTCCTGGGAGTTGGATATCTGCTGGCTAACTTGCATCCCTATAGGGTTCCCATTAGATGGTTTGCCATTCATATCCTGACTACCTTTTGAACGCCTAATATCTTCTTGCCTAGATCTGGCCTGAACCTCACGCCAAGTCTGCCCGGCCACTAGAGGAGTCCTTTTATAAAGACCCCTATGGTCAGGGCCCCTCTGCCGAGAAGCTTTGGTCATCCGCTTGTCTGGCTGACTATAGGAATAAACTCTTATCTATCTATAGAGATACCCCATTGTAAGAGTGCTCGTCTGTTTCGAAACAACTTTAAGACACAATTAGGCTCCCCAAATAGATCTTACAAATAATTGCCTGGGCATTTGTATTCTGGGATATGATCTTAATTATATCCTGTGGATCCAATTTGTCACCAAGCAGGAATGAAATATTCCGAGCGGCCATCATCTTAGAGTCGCAAGCAGGGATAACTCCATTCCACAATGGGCGAGCCTTAATCCAAATAGCTGTATCGATAATATGCATAGCTCTTTCCCCAGGCCTCTGCCATCCAGTCATTCTTCTGTTATAAACAATTGGCAGCAGATCATCTGTTGGTTGTGTAAGGCCAGAAATAATGGGAAGGGGAGCCCTTCTTATTGGAGAGAGAACCTTCCTGGAGACACCTGATGTAGCCAAGGAGCTATAGGCTGTAGCTATTGACTGGACCTGTCTCCTACAGGCCATAAAATCATGAGTCCAGTTCATAAAATCACCCTGTATCTTGTCCAACATATTAAGAACACAGTCACACATTTCCCTTACCCCAATATCTTTATCTTTTCCGCTACTGAAGGGAGTACCAATGTCCTGGGCCAGCAGGTTGGGGGGGGTCCAACAGGGCTGACGTCAAGAGAGAGTCCTTATTCACAGGACATGCTGAACCCTCCACTACTCCTTCCCATTCTGGCCCAGAGGCCAGACAAGCAAATCTATTGGTGGAGAGTCTAAGATCGGCCATCGGGAGGGGAGCTCTAGAGGTCACAAGATTTGTAATTTTGGCCTGTTTAAGCCTAGATTGGTGTACCAGCCGGGGAGAAACAGATCCCCTACCTCTTTTAGGCTCTGCCATAACAGAGATCACCCAAATCGCCTCTTCCACTAAACCCCTTTGGTAGCCTAGGTTTCCACCTTACTGCGTAGATGTAGCCGCACTCCTAGAGAAGGGCCGGCTCGGGCCCGGCCAGCACCTAAGGTCGTGTGCACAAGGGTGCGCCCTTGCACGCACAGCCCTTAGGTGTGCACACCCGCCAGGCGCGCACGCCTAGCACACTCTGGTTCCTATACCTCGAGGGGGGGTGGGGCTTCTCCACCCGTCCAATGGGAGTGCCACTCAGCCCCCAGTCAGCACCCACTCACATGACCCAGCTGCGCCACGCCGCCATCGATCACCTCCATCCAGTGGTTCCAGGGAATGCCCGCGGCTGCGGCACGCCGGCTACCATCCACCACAGCGCTCTTTGTCCACAACCACCCGTTCCGTGCGCTCCGGTTCCTATACCCTCGAGGGGGGAGGGCTTCTCCACCTGTCAAATGGGAGTGCCACTCAGCACCCACTCACACGACCCAGCTGCGCCACGCCGACACCGATCACCTCCGTCCAGCAGCTCCAGGGATTCTCTGCAGCTGCGGCACACCGGCTACCATCCACCACAGCGCTCTTCGTCCACAACCACCCATCCCGTGCGCTCCGGTTCCTATACCTTTGGGGGGGGGCTTCTCCTCCAGTCCAATGGGAGTGCCACTCAGCCCCCAATCAGCACCCACTCACACGACCCAGCTGCGCCACGCCACCACCGATCACCTCCATCCAGCGGCTCCAGGAATTTTCCGCAGTTGTGGCACGCCAGCTACCATCCACCACAGCGCTCTTCGTCCACAACCTCAAACACCACTTCTTCGTCAAACTCCCAGCCTGTTACTTTGACCTGTGATCTATTGATGCCTGTGCTACCTGCTCATCAGTACCGACTATGCTCCCACAAGACTATGCCTCTATCTGATCCCATTACTGGTGTTTACACTACCTGCTCACTGGTACTGAACTACACCTCGTTTTTTACTTAGCCTGCTGCCACTGTTAAAGCAACTCCCAAATTGAAACGGGACATGTTTTTTCTCTGCAAGTCATCCATTGATGTCAGCTTCTTTTTACAGCTTAGCTTGCACAGGCATCATTATTTTTGCCCTGCAATAAATAATTTTAGGTTCTCATCGTTTTCTTATAGTGTTATCAGCCTTTATATTTATTCCCATCCATCAATGAGTGTTCTCTTACTGCTGCCAGGTATGTGGGCACATTTTTGTTTCAAAACATTGGCGGTTGGCTCTGCACCAGCCTCTGCTATCACTAGCAGTGTAAAAACTAGCTGCCTTGTGGGTTATTATTAACGTCAATCATTTTCAGTTGGCAGGGGTACAAAAGAAGCCTTCAGCCAACTCAGTGCTACTTTTAACGGAAGATTTAATAAGATCATCTTTCCTGTCCAGGGAAAGAAATTGAAGGGAAAATGAGACGAGTTAAAAGAATTAGGACAGGTAAATGCTTTCTGAATGCATTTCTGAAGAATTAGCTCAGAGTGCAAATACAGATTGATTTGTGTGACTGAACTGAATCACTGCTCAGGAGCACAAGGTATGTCTTCAAGAGGTTTAAGAGGTTGGTACTGAAAGCACAATTTTGGAGCAGATTTTAAAAAAAAATTCTGCATCTATTCCAGAGCTGAATTTTGAAATGTATGGTTTTGGTTTTATTTAGCCCCTTTCAGAATTTCATTGGGGTTGGAAAAATGCAAATAGTGATGGGATTGAGAAACCAGCAGATGTTTTAATTTTCATGCACTGTACTGCAGTTTAGCTCTTCTCCAGCATCTCTTGTGTCCCTAGTTTTCTGAAAAGGCTGGAGAATCTTATTGCACCAATTCTATACTTCACTGAAATCAAATACCTGTCCACACACAAGAGATGGGCAAAATCAATCTGCTCAGGTAAAAATAAGTTGTTGAAGCTGCTCTGTAGTCTGGAATTCTTTGTAAATTTGATTCTCTTCACTTTAGAATACAAATGTGGAGGAGAAAAAAATATTCCCATCCAAGACCTGTTAACAGATTAAGTAGCCTTGCCTTTAATGCTTTGAGATATGAAAAACTCAAACACAATTGACTTTTATCCAACAAAATTTGCAAGTCCTGTAAATGAAAAACTGAGGAATTTGATAAAACCTTAAACAGTTTAGAGGGGGTTCAATCTAATAACTAGGGGTGTGCATTTTGTTTTCATTATAATAAAAATGAAAGAGGTTTTTTAATTTTTGTTACTGAATAATGAAAACGAAAGAACATAACAAAATAACAAAATAATTTTGTTTTGTTATTCTGCATTGATAGAAAAATACTGAAAAACACATTTTTGGCTATAATGCTTTTGTTTCTTCTTTGATTTTGATGAAATTTGAGGAGCTTGTAACCCCAATGGAGGACATTATGTGTACCACATTTCAGAAATATTGGGTAATGGTACATTTATTCCATGTAAGAGTCTTGGTCCTGTCTATCAAGACTAATCAGTCACTAAAGTAGCAATTAGAGTTGTGTGTCGAGTAGAGTTTTTAGCTTATTTGACCACAACCGCTCTTTTTCTAAAGTTTGGACAATAGGAACCCATGTTTCTTTGAATCTCTGTGTCTTCCCATGTAACCCCGCTTGTAATTTTTCCATTTTCCACATGAATAACAGTCTTTGCAACCATTCCTCCATCTGCAGCTCTCCCTCATCTTTCCAGTGTCTGAGTATTATATTGATAGCCGCAAGAAATATCATTTTGCACGATTGAATTTTACCTTCCAGCGCTTCCCCCTTCGGATAGAGACCCAGAAGTGCCACCTCAGGCCTAAAGGGAACTATTATCCCAACTAATTGATTTATTACCTTCCAGATTTTACTCCAGAAGGCCTGCACTCTGCTGCAGAACCACCAGCAGTGTAGATAATCTCCCCACTCTCCGCAACCCCTCCAACAAAGTGCTTTACCCCCTGGCACCATGTATCTTGTTCTATCTGGGGTTAGATAGAATCTCATTGTTAATTTTATTTGGGCCTCTTTAATTTCTAAGGAGGAGGCACATTTATGCATGTGGTCCCACACTGTTTTGACTTCTTGTTCTCCTAGCTCTTTTTTTAGATCTTTGCTCCATGCAGCAAAGCCGGAATCACACGCACTGGTTATTATCTCTGACAGGTTATGTGGTTAATGTTCATAATGTTATTGGAAAAAAATGTATAACATGACAACATATGTAGTACTATTGAACTGTGTAAAAAACTGGAAATACCAATAAAAAGTACTTTAAAAAAAAAAAAAAAAGAAATATTGGGTAAAGGGAACCGATTGTATACGCACTTAAATGTGATTTTAAGAAAAGCTGCATACGCATTTCTGACTCCAGCTTCTTTGTCTTCCTTCCAGTTTTCATTGCAATTCGGTATATTATTCCCCTCCCCAAAGTTAGTATCTCTGCAAATTTCAGAAAGATTGGATAAAGGGTCCTGATGTTATAAGTTATTTACTTGTAAATACATTTCTGGCTGTGAAATTTGTTTTTTCCATCTATTTTACATGAAATTTGGCAGGATTGAATCTCCGACCTTCAGGATCATCTCTGCCAAATTGTAGAAAGATTTGATAAAGCTTCCAAATTGTATAAGCAATTGAATTTTCCCTCTTGAAGACTTTCCTTATTCAGGTAAATAGTATATGCAGTGCCATTGAGACACCTGCATGGCAGAGTGTAGAAGGGAGGGGGAGCGTCCCAACAGACTGACAGACACATTCACTGGCCAATTTCTGCATGCTTCCACGTTCACAGGAGGACCAATCAGTGGTGGCTTCGAGGCGGGTATAGAGAGTAGATATAAGTTGCTGGTCTTGGGGTCTGCTCTTTGGTTAGTTCTGTCTTTGGTCAAAGCGTTTTCTCAGACTTTGCTGGCAGGCTTTTGTGTGTGTGTGTGCTACAGCTCACTGCAAGAGTTCAGTTAGCTACATAAATCCAATCCCTATGCACCTGGGGTGCTGCCCAACATCCATCTGCCCCCTCCTGGAGCATTCTCTAAAAGTTGATGGACACCCCCACAGGCCTGGGGTTCCCACCCAGACTGAAGCCTTCGCCAAACAGCAGAGATGACAGATGCCACCTCTGGCCAATTGACTTGACATTTCAAAGACACCCTGGCTGGGACAGAGATGTTATTGGTCCCTCTTACTGCATGCTTTCAGCTTTCCAGGACCAATCCTGGGTGGCTCTGAGGTGGACATAACTGGAACTTCAGGCAGCAAGGTAGAGGGTAGGGGGATAGCATCCCAGAAATAAGAAGACATGGTTCACACATCCAGGCTGGCTAGTTGTCATCATAATCACATCCTGTGACAAAGAACACAAGAGAATCTCTTATTGACTCTTTCCTAAGCAGATGCTTCCAACTTCACAGTAACAAGTGAGGGTGAGGGTTTGTGGTGGACACAGCACAGAATGATATATGGGTGACATTTCTTCTGACCAATTGGCATCACAAACATATCTTGAACCACAGTGACAAACATAAGAGAATCCCTGGTATTGGGTCATTCTCTGTAGATGCTGTGCAGGCTTATAACATTGGTACCCTTTATCAAATCTTTCCGATATTTAGCAGAGATGATCCTGAAGGTCTGAGATACAACCCTGCCACATTTGATGTAAACAAGCTGGAAAACACAGATGGTACAGCCAGAAATACATGTACAGGTAAATTGCTTATAACATCAGGGCCCTTTATCCAATCCTTCTGACATTTGGCAGAGATAGTAACCTGGGAGAGGGGTATAACCTTGCCAATTTTTATCTGAATCGGTTGGGAGACAAAGATGTTACAGGCAGGATTCTGTACACAGATGTTTGTAAAATAATAAATTTCAACTGCTATACATTTGGATCCCTGTATTCAATCTTTCCAAGATTTGGCACACACAGTGCCCTCCATTGGGGGTACATGCCTGACAGGTTTCATCCAAATTGGATGAAAAACAAAAAGTTACAGCTAAACTGTTTTTTCCATTGAAACCAATGGAAATCAAAAAGAAAAGAAAAAAGGAAAAACGAAACAAAGACTAACGAAATATAACAAAACGAGATTAATAAGGAAAACAAAGAGAGTTACTGTGCAGATCCTTACTAATAACTAACATTGTGCACACAAACTTTTAATGAGCACCCGTGGTATGCACAGTAGTAGAGAATAGAGTTAAACTTTCAGCAGGTCATATTTAATTGAGAGAGTGAGTGTGGTTGCCATGTTGTTGGTCCTATGTGAAAGAGAGACAAATGCTGTTTTAAATGGGCATGGGTAGGGATAGGTCCGTGTGCACTGTGTGGAGCACCCACACACATTTGGTGAGTGGTGGTGGTGGTGGGAATCCAACAGGCCAGAGATGAGTGTGCGCCCCTACCCACACATGGTTTGGTCTGCCCCCACATGGAGTATCCTGGATTTTCCCCTGATGCTCCGTGAGTGGGCGGTGTGTGGGTCACAGAAATGCATGCCCACCCACCCTGCCTTCATATCAAATCAAGTTTATTAGTGGCGTAACCCCCGGGTCATTGCCAAAACTATAACATCTTATGAGGATAGTAAACAATATAATATACAAACTTTAAAAACAATCACCTAACATTTAATATGAAGATATAACATAATAAAATATTAGGGCTCAGCATAATCTAACATCCTTGGAATATGTACCCTGTAATTATAAAACCAAAACATGGCTCACTCAGGACTGAAATTTAAGAAAGAGCTCCCTCTTATTAAATGTCTGGACCATGACATTAGCTACTGCGTGGGTAACATCAGGTAGAGAGTCAGACATAAATAACAACAGGAGTTCAGAGTTCGGTCTCCCTGGGTACTTTAGCAAGTGTGGTAACAAATATTGAATCCTTGCTTCCTGATACAACTGGCATTCAAATAATATGTGGCCAACCATTTCAACTGCCATCTGATCAAATGGACACAGTCGCTGGTCAAAAGGGATGGCCAAATGGTACCCCTCCCGAAGCAATGTAGGAAGGGAATTCAAGCGAGCTAACAGAAATAGCTTGGCTTGAAGAGGGGTAAGCCGGTAGTGCCAATAGGCAGCCATCTTCCCAGGAATAGGAGCCAAGGCATAAAAGGGACCCAATTATGGTGTTGCGGCAGTCTTAGCTACATTAGATTGGTAGGCTATCACCCCACCTTCAGATGAGCATCTGGATGCGTGCTGGATAGGTGGATCTCTGTATTTGCATCTTGTCTAAAAATGTCCAAAGAGGTTCAAATGATATCTTTTATAGGCCAACAGCTGTTCTTGAAAATGAGAAAGCTTTTGGGCCCTGTTTTGAAATGTTTGGCATTTCTCTCTATCTTTTCTGCCTATCTAGTCCCTCTCCCATCAGTTACCTTGTCTTATCCACTTCCACCCATTCTATAGCCCCCTACGCTACACACCTAAGGAAGAGTCCCATGTAGCCTAAAAGCTTGCTCATTTTCACCAACAGCAGTTGGTCCAATAAAAGATATCATTCGAACCACTTTGTCTCTCTCCCCCTCCCCCATCTTTAATTTGGGAGCCTAGGTCACACTGATTTTAAAGTGAGAATTAGGTTTCAGATTGTCCCTTTTGAAAGTTGAGTTATGCCCCATGGTTAGTTGCATGAAAGGGGTGCCTACCATTTCAAAGATTGTATCTGAAAATCTGAACTTTGTTTTTTAACAATTGAAACTTTGCAAGGTAGACATTTATTTTATATTAGCTGTAAGCATGTAGATATTTTATCACAGATTTTATATTAATGAGAAATATATCCATAATCCATTTGCTTCGAGGCTGTAAGCAAGGGTAAAAAAATACCTGTGTGAGACAACCCCAAAGGCTGTGCATGCTTAATTTCCTTTGGCACATCTTCACTACTCACACAAAAATCAATTCTTTGTCCCAAGTAATCTTTCCCCCCCCTCTACCCAATCGAAGCAGTGTTGCTGAACCAAATAAATCAATACTCGTTTCATAATCAATGCTGGCCCTTCAGCCAAATGAAATTAAACAGTGCTGGTCTCCCATCTTTCCCCAGGTCTCTTCACCTAAGTGTTTAGTACTTTCCTTCCTTTCCCCCCTCTTGCCAGCTGAAGCTGAATCCCGATAAGACAGAGGTGATGTTGGTGAGAAGGGGAAAGGGAGTGGAGGCCCCCATCATTGATGGGGTGAGCCCCTCCTTGGTTCTTCAGGTTCAGAGTCTGGGAGTGCTCCTTGATGCGCAGCTCTGCCTGGATGCCCAAGTGGCGGGGTTGGCGAGGAGTGGTTTTTTTAAAGTTATATCTGGTCCGTCTTCTTCGGACTTATATCTCAGACTCCGATCTGACCACTGTCATCCGTGCATTCATCACTTCGAGATTGGATTACTGCAACGCACTCTACGTGGGGCTACCCTTGGTGACAATCCGGAGACTGCAGCTGGTGGAGAATGCAGCAGCCTGCCTCCTGACAGGGACGGGCCGCCGAAAGCACATAACACCGGTGCTCTGTTTTCTGCACTGGCTGTCTGTAGTCTTCTGGACCCGATTCAAGGTGTTGGTAATTGCCTTTAAACCGCTGTACAGCCTGGGCCCTGCATACCTGCAGGACCACCTCATCCCCCATGTCCTGGATCAGCCCCTGCGGTCGGCCAGGGATGCCCTCTTAGCGGTTCCCTGAGTTCGTTGGGCGGCAGCTTTCAGGGGGGCGTTCTCGGTGACTGCACCTTGGCTGTGGAACTCCCTCCTGATGGAGATCTGCCTCTCTCAGGATCTTCCCTCCTTCCACAGACAATGCAAGACCTGGCTGTTTTTTGGCAAAAGACATGGGTAGTGGGTGGGAGGGGGGGTGTCTTCTTTTTATGGGGGAAGTTGGGGTTTAGTCGGGCCTCATCTGTCTGCTAAATTTTAAATTGTTTTACATTGTATTTTTTATATTATGTTTTTATTGTGAATTGTATGCTGTCCCAAGCTGTCATTTGGCAGGAGTGGGCATGTAAACTAAACTAAAATTTAAAACTTGTAGGATCAATGGCTGAAAGGCTAATCTTCTCTTTCTCTCTTAGAGCTACTCAGCTTCTTGCTTCATACCTTTTGAAGAAATGTACCTGTTATAAATGTAATTGAATGCTTAATGCTAGAAACACACACATTTTCTGGTTATGGAAAAAGTCAGCTTACATTTACTTCTAGTTATATAATTAGAAACGTTACCTCTGGTTATGAGATTGATATTCCCTTTTTTAAACCTTTTGTAGAGTAGAAACCAAAATGGTGTGTTAAACATAAACACATTGCAGTATTAACTGCTTGCAACTTCTGTTGCATAAGAGCGGATTAGGACTGAGGTGGGAATAGGACAGAGGACCATCAATCATCATCATCATCATTACCTTTTATTTGTATCCCGCAACTCTCTCACCCATGGCAACTTGAGGCAGCGAACAGACAAAAGGAAAAATATACAACAATAACAACATATAAATCAACATAATACAAAAAATCAATCCTGCCAACAAAATCACCCGCCCATATTCTACCCCTGCTGCCACCAGGGGAGAATCCATAACCTGGCCCTACCCCCCCACTCTCACCGGGAGGGGGGACCACCTCCTTACTAATACAAAAATACTTAATATACATATCCATCAACATAATACATTTCAATATTCAAACCCCCAAGCAAATATACATTAATCTCAACATCAGCCTACTTCCTTCCCCCTACTCTCAGCAAACAGCCATCTAACAACCTCCTCTTCCTCCCCATCTTATAACAATAAAAATTAATCGCACATTAATATAATATACTAAATTAAAAAAACCATAACAATCCCCCATAACATACAATATGAAGATATCATCCCCCATGCTAAACCACTCAGTGCTAAGTATATTTCTGTAGTTAAAGGCGCACTTGGTTGGAGAATTCAGCAGCAAGGGAGTCTTTTTAACCAGGCTTAGACATGCCAAAACTTTTGAGAAGTTTTAAGAGCTGTTTCAGATACTGTCTTAGCCAGCCCACTGTGAAACTAAGTTAACGATACATGTATATATTGTTCCCTAAGTTTACATTTATCAACCCTACTCAAGGTGTAGTTTTCAAGTATTTCTTGTTATGTTCTTTCACAGCCAATTCTCTCTGGAATGAAACCATATTCTGATGCAAAGATTATTTTAATGCAAAACTGTAAATTTCACACCATAGCTGTTCTTATGCTAGTCCAAATCTATAGTGGGTAAGTGTATATTTTTTTCTCTCTTTCCCAAGAGACACTATTATCTCTCTCAAGAGCAGCTAAGTCATTTGCCAGAAAAGCTCACTTTGAGACAAAAGACCAAGCTTGGAAAGCTTAAGTTCTAATGATGTTTGTTTTTAAAAATTATGAGTACCTGAGAACAGAAGATTGTAATACAAAAAATAAAATAAAATTGTTCAACATCATTTGCAGCTATGATCTGAAAATACCACTTACCTTCTCACCTAGATTAGTAGAAACTTTCCCTTTTCCCTTTCGAAGTGGGCAGGCTGAGTCCAGTGAGAAACTTGCACCTTCACTGAAATGGATGGAAAGGACCAAAGATGTCAACTAGGAGAGAAGACATGCTCACAGTATTGCTAATCCCAAACATTCAGAGTTCTGCATCAGTCTTGCGAAAAATCATGACATTGGCTTCAAAATAGTGATTTTCAAAAATAGAGTTTTTATTTCCTACATGGTTCCTGAGCCTTTAAGTACATTGCAGTTATGTCTTCAAGTATTTCTCCACAATGATGAAACACTGGGTAAAAACACGTGATGGTGGCTCACTTAAGCTTGCTTGGCCCACTGTGGCCTGGGAGGAGCCTCCGACACCTATTCTGATGCGACCAGATGTTGGTCCGTTTCTGCCCTGGGGTGGGTAGGCAGCTATTCCAGCTGTGTCCTCGGAAAATCTCCCAAGGTCTCAGCCTGGGTTAAGGGCCACCCATGCAGGCCAGCATGGGCTAGCACATCTGTGTGATCCCACCATACCTGCCCCTGATCAGGGCCACCATGGCTGGCAACCATGGCTATCCTCGACCCTTGAATCTCTTGCCCCCCCCTCTGCTCGCCCCGTCCGCCCCCTCGACCCCCGCCCCTGGCTTACCCCTGCCATCCGCTACCTCCGCTCCTGCGCCCGGGCTGCCGAACGCCTCTGGCGCAAATCCCGCTCCCTCCCTGACTTCCTCCATTACAAATTCTCCCTCTCCTCCCTCTCCTCGGCTATCTCCCTAGCTAGGCAGCGCTATTATGCCTCTAGGATCGAATCTTTCTCCCGCGACCCTCGCCGCCTTTTCTCTACTTTCGACTCCCTTCTCAAACCCCCCTGCCCTCCCCCGCCCTCTTCCCTTGCTGCTCGGGATCTTGCGTCGTTCTTCACCTCCAAGATTGACAAGATCCGTCGGGATATTGCCTCCCGCCCCCCTCCGCCCCCCGCTCCCCTCCCGCCCCCTCCCCCGCCCCCCTCCCTCCTCGCATCCTTCCCTCCTGCCTCTCTCCAGGAAATCTCTGCTCTTCTCTCTTCATCCAACCCCTCCACCTGCCCCCTTGACCCGATCCCCTCCCGCCTCCTGACCTCTATTGCTCCCACTGTCGCTCCCCCCCTTCTGCATGTTGTCAATCTCTCCCTTTCCACAGGCTCCTTCCCCTCTGCCTTCAAACATGCCACTGTCTCCCCCATCCTCAAAAAGCCTACCCTGGACCCTTTCGATCCCTCTAGTTACCGGCCGGTCTCCCTCCTTCCCTTTGCTTCGAAGCTCCTGGAACGTGTCGTCTACTCCCGCTGCCTGAACCTCCTCTCTGCCAACTCCTCCCTCGACCCTCTCCAGTCCGGCTTCCGCCCCCTCCACTCTACTGAAACTGCCCTGGCCAAGATCACCAATGATCTACTTGTCGCTAAATCGAAGCGCCACTACTCCGTTCTTGTCCTCCTTGACCTCTCTGCCGCCTTTGACACTGTCGACCACTCGCTCCTCTTGGACTCCCTTTACTCTTTGGGCTTCCGTGGCTCTGTCTTTGACTGGTTCTCCTCCTACCTCTCTGACCGCTCCTTTAATGTCTCCCTCCCCGAGTCGACCTCCCCCTCCCTTCCCCTCTCGGTTGGGGTTCCCCAAGGTTCTGTCCTTGGCCCTCTCCTCTTCTCTATCTACACCCGGTCCCTTGGTGAAATTATTGCCTCCCACGGGTTCCAATACCATCTCTATGCTGATGACACCCAACTCTATCTCTCTACCCCCTCTCTCTCCTCCTCTGTCCGCTCACGCCTCGTCGACTGCCTCTCTGATATCTCCGCCTGGATGTCCCGACGCCAACTCAAACTGAACATGGCCAAGACTGAACTCCTCATTTTTCCTCCCTCCCCCTCCTCTCCCTCTGACCTGACCGTCTGCATTGACGGGGTCACCATCCGTCCTGTTCTCCGTGCCCGCAGCTTGGGCTTCATTTTTGACACGCACCTCTCCTTTAAACCTTACATTGACTCTGTGGCCAAATCCTGCCGATTCGCTCTCCTCAACATTGCCCGCATTCGCCCCTTTCTATCTGTCTCCTCGGCCAAAATCCTTGTTCATGCCATGGTTATCTCTCGCCTCGACTACTGCAACCTCCTCCTTGCTGGCCTCCCTCGCTCCCACCTGTCCCCCCTTGTGGCGATCCAAAACTCTGCCGCCAAGGTCATTCACTCTGCCCGTCGCTTCGACCATGTGACGCCTCTCCTCCTCTCCCTTCACTGGCTCCCCCTTCCGGAACGTATCCTGTTCAAACTCCTGGTTTTCACGTTCAAATCGCTCCATGACCAAGCTCCCCCTTACCTCTCGGACCTAATCGCCCTACGCGCTCCTGCGCGCGCTCTCCGCTCTTCCGCTGTCCCCTCCCTCGCTCTCCCTCGCTTCTCCTGCTCGCCCAACCGCCTTCGTCCCTTCTCCCTCGCTGCCCCGCATGCCTGGAACTCCCTCCCTGCCGACGTCCGCCTCGCCTCCTCCCTCCGCTCCTTCAAATCCCTCCTCAAGACCCACCTTTTCCATGCTGCCTTTCCCAATGCCCTCTAGTCTTTCCCCTTGCTCTTACTGTCAGCCCTCCTCTGCTGACTGCTGCTACCGACCACCTTGTAACCAAGCCAAGTACACGCACCTGAGACTTCGCATCCGCCTGAATGTTTGTTTGTCTTCTCCCATGTCTCTCCCGCTGTCCCCTCTCCTTGTCTCCCCCTCCTTGTCTTTTAGATTGTAAGCCACAGGTAGGGACCGCAGCTGATTATATGTTCTGTACAGCGCCAGGTTGTTACTGGCGCTTTATAAATGTTTAATAATAATAATAATAATCTGTCATGGCAGAGGGTGGGCACTGGGAGCAGAGCACAGGTGAGTCTAGCCACCTACATGTTTATTGTGCTCCCCACCCTACTCAGGCCATGCAGGCAGCAGGATGGCTTTTTGGTCACGGGCACATTAATTCTGTGCCCTGACCCAGCCAGGGGCTATGTAGGCTGTGATTTCCTGGGCCAGGCTGGGGAGCCACTGCCCACACATCGTGGCTGCTTACTGGTTTAGGCAGCCATGATCATATTACGCCCACCCTGTGTTCTCTACATTGGCTGCCTGTAGAGCAACAGATTGAGTTTAAGATTGTGCTGCTAGTTTTCTGGGCCCTGAATGGTTAGGCCCTGGCTATATTAGAGACCTTCTTCTGGAGCCTCACACTGATGAGTATCTGCGCTCAGGAACCACCTGCTGTTTGGGGGTTCTGCCATCACATCTTAAGTTGGCGGGCGATCAGGCTTTTGCTGTGGCGGGCCCCCCAGTGTGGAACTCGCTCCCTTCAGATGCTTATCTCAGTTTCTCCCTCCATACCTTTAAAATGCACCTGTAAACGTATTTGTTTTCTAGGTGCTTTTAAGATCAACTGCTGGTCCCCGTAATGTATTTTGTCCTCCGCTTCCCCATCCTACAATTTGTTAATATTCTTTTAATTACTTATTTTACATTTTTAAAAATTGTTTATATTGTGCTTTTATGTACGTACAAAGCGCTCAAAGTGCCATGTAGGCGGGGGGGGGGGAGTGCTATAAAAATAAAATTATTCATATTATTATTATTGTTGTTTGTTATTATTCTCATTTTTTTTCCCCAGAAGTTGTGGCTTTAAAAAACCACTACAGTTGGTAGGACTATCGGTATCTGAGTACTGATAATTGTCGGTATCGGAATATTGGATTTTTAACATTGCCAGTTTTATCGGATTTTTAACATTGCCCATTGAAGTCAATGGCCACAGTGTTAAAAATCTGAGAAAATTGGCAATTTTAAAAAATCAGATATTCCGATACTGATAAATCTGATATCGGGAGATCCGATACGAATAAATCCAATACCTGATAATCCCCCTGGAGCCCCACCCCTACCAGTTGGCAACACCAACACAAATTTCACTTAAAGCATAACATAGTAAAGTAAATGGAACTTTCTAGACTGGAAGTCCCTTGTAATAGGGACCTGTCTGTTATTACAACTGTTCAACACCAGGCACATTGCTAACACAACATAAGTCACGAATAATAACAACAATTTAGGACCATACCTAAAGAGAAGCATATAGTTTGTGCTTTCCTGAATTGGCGATTGGTCTTCATTCACATTCTATCTTGGCTTCCTTTTGAGTGTCTTTTAAGAGTGCCAATTATAATGTTGGCTTTTGTCAACTGAACTGAACACCTGTATTTATAATTGGCTGAATGCCAGCTCCATTTCTTGTAGGTTACCAAACAACTGTCAGTTAAGTGTTTCAACCACTGTCTAACTAAGCTAGATTGGATTTAGAGGTAGACGGATCCATATCTCATTACTAGTCAACTGAAACTTCTTGCTCTGATTCTGCCCCCCAGGCCCCTTTGGCTTTGAGTTTATCTTCGCTATCTAAGTAGCAGTCAACATTACCTGCACATTTAAAAGGAGAATTCTGTGCTGCTGAGGCAGCAGCCTAATAGATCTAATATCGGGGTCCTGAGAGATGTATGTACCATGGTAGATATGTGGGGTACTTCTATCACGCTGTATCATTTTAAAAGATTTGTTGTCACTACATTTATAACCTTCTTAAAAAAAAAAAACCAGCACCAAAGGTAGGCTATATAATTTCTTTACATTAAGAACAAAGTAATTAAAACAACTTATGAATAAGCTGATTTTATTGGGGGGGGGGGTGTCAGTGTGCCAGCTTTTGGATAATGTGTTTTGGCAGGGAGATGTAATTAAAATTGTAATAGCAGTCACTGGGAACAGTAATAAAATAAATAGCCAACTTGCCAGACAGTTTTACATATATTTTTTCATTTGTGCGCTCAAACCTTAATATTGTGTTGCTTTGAATTTTGCATGTATATTAGAAGCTTATTTTAAGAGAATTCCTGTATAGTTTTAACCACTACCTGTCTGAGGTGTACACATAGGTGTAAAACAAAACATTCCTTCTTAGGTACTGAGATTTATTTATTTTTGCCAAAGACTTGCTATGAAAGAATAGTTGGCTTCAATAAAACCATAGTTGGCTGATTGTTTTTAATGGATTTACTCTAAATTGCTTATACTAATAATAGTATTTATTTTTATATAGCACCCCTCTGCCATGGCACTTGGAGCTCTTTACATAGAACAATTTAACCCAACTTTTAATCCTCACAACAACCCTGTGAGGTAGGTTAAGCTGATAAAATATTGTGACTGGTCCAAGGTCAACCAGTGAGTTTCTGGCTAGGCGAGACTTGAACCAAGGTACCCCCAGGGGCAGCTGGTGGGTTTTCATCTTGGAGGGGCACTGGGGCAGTAAGGCCAGTGGGCCTAGGGGCGGAGCCAGGGGGACGGTAGGCAGAGCGAGGGGGACGGTAGGCCAGTGGTATGGCATAACCCAGGAGCAAGGAGTTCCCAGGGTTAACATCGAATGGAAGAGAAAACAGTCTACATGCACATCAAGCTTAAAATAAATAATTTATAAAGCCAAAACACAGGGAAACACCCAAAACACTGGCAAAACCCAGCAGCAAGGAGTTCCCAGGGTTAACATCGGATGGAAGAAAACAGTCTACATGCACATCAAGCTTAAAATAAATAATTTATAAACCCAAAACACAGGGACCCATCCTTGTAAAGCACCCCAGTCACAGCCTGAGTCCAATTTTACCACGCATATCCCATTTCCAGCATTTTGAACACAACTGAAATCGCATGACTTGCAGTGACATCTCTCTCAAGATTTCCAAACCTCCATTTTACCACACACACTCCCCCCTGCACTAACCCGCTAGTCCCCACTCCCCTCTCTGAGAACCCAGGAGTCCTGGCTCCCACCCGGACGGGTAGGTGGGAGCCAGGACTCCTGGGTTCCCTGGGGCATTCCCCTGCTCTAACCCACTAGTCCCCCACTCCTCTCCCATGGAACCCAGGGGTCCTGGCTCCCACCCACCCATCCCCCAAAAATAGAAACCCACTGACTCAAGGTAGGAAATGGTAGAATAGGCTCTTGAGCAATTACAGAGTCAGGTTTGGGGCTTGGTGGCCCATTTGTATCGCATCTAAACTAGACTATCCTTGGTTAGGCAGGCAAAATAGTTCCTTGTTACTCATAGTTCCATCTCCATGTGCTGGGCCCAGGTGAGTGGCAGCCACCTGGAACACTGTTCTTCATTCCAAACTGGCAGGAGTCCAGAGTGGTTTAAATTAGGATGAGAGAGAGTGAAAGTGAGCAGTCCCTGGCATTTTATAGCCTTTCCAGTCTCTCCAGGGATTGGTTCATAGCCAGGGAGTTAGTCAATCACAGTGGAGTCACCTGGGGATACCTGAGCCATGACTTCACCAGCCAGGAATGTTTGCTGCGACAGCCCCGCTCAAAAAGGTCCCAGCCTGAGGTTCTGAGTGAGCCCCCTGGAGCAGCAGCAACCCTGCCAGGAGGGAAGTTTTAAGAGTTTTTACATGTTCATTTTAATATCAATAATAATTTCAAACCTCTCTGGCTTTAGGTCTCCAGTGTGGTACTCTTATAGCTAGAGAAATTATAGATGAGAAAGGACTAAAGACTATCAAGTCCATGACCACTGAAGGACTTGTATGACAAATAGGAAACCATTAAAATAGAGGAGCAATGCGCATCATGATGCAGAGATGAGAAGTGCTAAGAATTTTGGAACTGTGTTGTGTTTACTTTTATTCTTAGCAGAAGTGTTGCGTTGTGCCTGATGGACCTGTTAGCAGTGGCAGACATTAGCCACTAATTATTAGCACTGTTTGTGTAACTATTGATTCACTCTTTCAGGCATAGTGAGAAAATAGAGTCAACTGTGTAAATAAAGATTGCATCGTGATTCATTGCAAAGCATTTATCAAAGTATGAATAAGCCTCCTGCCTAATGTACACATCCCTCATTTTTCACACAGTAGTCACTATCTCTGTTGGATCAAACTGTCTGACCCTACTCATATCCTGATACAGAACTGAAAGTTTGGTGGTATAGTTTCAGGGCTACCTTCAGCTACCTTCCAGATTGCACTGATAATAATCCTAATCAGAAAATCATAGAAGTTAGAGAAGGAAAGGAGAAAAAATAGCTTAGACAATCCTGTGCTTCGCCTTGATGTGAGCAGTAGCTGTCAGAAGTATATGAGAATGTGGGGTGTGACTGCAAAACTCCAAGGCCATTATCTGCCTTGGAAAAGGGGGATCACAGCTGCAGGAAATAGACTGTAGCTGGTTGGGGTTATAGATGGCTGTCACTGCTGTTATGTAATATTTAACTAGAAGTGCTTGGTGTTAAATCCAATTTCTCTATGCATTGATAAGAGCAACCACACATCTGTCAGTTCCAGATTCTTCTCTAAAGTGCAGTTTTACTCTTCCACGTTTTGTCCACTCTTGATTTTATTACTCTTCATCCTTGGCCCCTACACCATACAAATTTTTTCAGGTCTCCCTTTGGTGTTTGCAATCTTTCAAATAACTTCAGTGGGAGATGAAAACATGCGTAAGGGCTTTGCTAAGTAGGAATTTGATGTATGGAAATGCTTAAAACTCAACTAGGTTGCTTCTCTTCATTTTCTGATTCCATGTCAAGGAAGCAGCGACCACACTTTTTCCTCTTTCTTTTGATTTGCATGTATTGGTATGTATGGTTTTGCTTTGCAAACAAAAATGGATATGTTTTTATAAACACAAGCTCATTTTTGCTTTGTCTTGCTGAACTGAGCTCTTAATGACAGCTCAGGATACAATAGGTATGTCTTAATATTTTCATACCTTTACTGTTATGGCAAGTGGGGAAAGTGTGTTAAATGCTTCATGATATGCTTTAATTATAGAAGAACACGCAGCAGTGTATGCCCATCACATCTGATACTGCTTTACTGATCTCAATAGTCTGCTTTACTGATCTCAATAGTATGCAGTCTGTTGGTTTATACAGCACATTTAATAAATGATACAAATATTTAGAGATTGGGGGGAAAATGAAAAACAAAGGTCCAGGAGCAGCACTCATATTTTATCTTGTATGTTGAATAATGTTAGAGTAATAGTGAGGCAGTACTTATAAAGTGGCTTTTTATTATGCTGCACCACTAAATTTATGCAAGGAAAATAGATCTCACTTATTCTTTTTATTTGCAAACATACCATCAAATATAAGAGTTTCCAATTCTGTGGAAGTAAAATTTGCTGATATCAAAGCATGGGCGGCCCCTCCCCCAGGGTGTTGGGGCAGATACCCCCCAAGCCCCATAGGGGTCCCCCCATGCTTGCTGGGGAGCCAGGAGCTGCTCCTCAGATGATCCAGTGGCAGCGCTGTCAATTTCCCCTCTTGTCTGAAGGCTTTGTTTACTTTTTAACTCTCCTCCTGGAGAGCCAATGAGTCATATGTAAACAAAGCCTGCAGGAAAATAACTCTGCAAGGGGAGGAGGGAGAGGAGACAAACATCCTCCTCCTGCTGCTCCCCCCTCCCTCTAGTTTTCCACTCACTGGCCAGAGAGCTAAAAGGAGGCGGGGACTAGAGGATCTCCCCCAAGCCCTCAGGGAGCATGCGCTGGACATCGGCCCAGAAAACCACTGTTTTCTGGGGGATTAGGGAGGGAGTGGGGGAGGTGCCATGTGCTCCTTGGCAGGGTTCCTATGGAGAAACCCAGCCAATCAGCAAGGCCTAGGGGGCGTGTCAGGATGCCTTTTCTAAACGCTCTGGCCGCCCCATAGCTCCTCTTTCTCCCACTGGCCTCTCCTCTACCAGAGTGGGAGGAGGGAAGGAAAGAGCTCACTCTTCCTTGCTCCTTCCTCCTTAGCTTCACTGGAGGGGAGGGGGGAGAGAGAGAGCTCCCCCCCTCCCCCCTTTTTTTTTTTTTTTTTTTTTTTTACAAAAGGGGAGATACCAGGGATTTGTTTGGAGTTCCATGTCTCCTTGTTAGGAGGGAAGAACAACAGAAGGTGGTTATCAGAGTGAGACTAGAGCGATCAGGAGGTCTCATCCTTTCAGAAACCTGGTAAGTTTTGAAAAAACAAATCCCCTGCCCTGATCTCTTGTACATTGTTTGTTTGCTTGTGCTTTCTTTTGTCCTCTTCTCTCCCTCCCCACTCCCATGCATTACAGGCAGAGGTAATTACTAATTTTGTGAGCCCAGTTGGAAGGACTGTGTTGCCTCGCCTTCTATTCTTTAAAATATTTTCTTGTCCCTTGCTGTTTTAGTTTTTCACCCTGTGTGAGACCCTGTCACCCTAATTGTCTGCTTTCTGGTTGTTGTTTTTTGGGGGGGTGGAGGGTGGAAGGGGATGGATGGAAGGGTTTCTAATCTTTGCTTGGAATGTTCACTGCATTTAAAATGGCCCCCTTTTTCAGTACCAGTTTCAAGGCTTTTTTACTGTGAGAAGGCCACCATGCCACATATTGGTTCACTATGACTAGTGTTTTCATTAATGTTTGTTCCCTGTCTGATAAGTTTAGTTTGCAACAGAACTACATAGCATGTTCTGGGGGGCAAGTGGAACTTCATGCTGCTGCTTTTGTGGTATGCTAAAGACTTAACATAATATTGATGGCTTGAGATGGTTTGCTTTGCTTGCTCTCTGTTTGCATGTCCAGAAGCGCTGCGTTGCCTCTCCTCATATGTTTTAAAATATTTCCTTGGCCTCTGCAGCAGCTGCCTTTTAAATTGCAAATCTAGTTTGCAATAGAACTGTGTAGCAGGTTCTGGGGGACAAGTAAAATTTTGTGCTCCTGCTTTTGTGGTGTGCTAAAGACTTAACATAATAGTGTTAACTTGAGATGGTTTGCTTTGTTGGCTCTGTGTTTGCATGTGCACTGCTGGGGTTCCCCCTCCTCTCCCTTTGCCTGCAGTAGGATCCCATCGGACTGGGAGTTGTAAACAAACAACTCCTCCCCATGTGAGTGATCAGAAGGTTGTTGCTTTGTAAAGAAGATTCTTCGAGATGGCTTCTAACATTATCACAACTGGGTTGTGCATGGCATGCTCACCATATTCAAATAATAGACCATGTGATGGTCTTGAGCTCCTCTAGTATAAAAAGTACTCTTCCTCTCAGAATGACAGTTCCTTCCAACCCTTTCTATGAATATTCCATATGGGGCTGGAAGGGTGGGTGATGTGAGAATGTTTGGAGCCATCTCGAATAACCTTATTTACAAGACAGCAACCTTCTGTTCTTCTTTAAGTGGCTCCTCACAGGCCATTTTTACACAGCTCCGCCAGGTGGGGGATCCATGGTCATGCCAGTGTGTGGGTGGGGTGTGCACACAGCCGCACATGCATCCCCACTCACGCCCACTCATCCACACCCACGGAGCAATCGCCATTTCCCCCAGTTTCTCCATGCAAGGGGAAGAGATGGGGGGTGAGTGGGGATGCGTGTTAGGCGGGCACACGTAGACACCCCCAGTCACTGTGAGTGTGTCTGCTGCATCGTTCACACGGGGCTCCACCACCAATGAATACTCAGAAATCTGCATGTTCATGGGTAGGAGAGGCCTTTGTAAAAAGGGCCACATTATCACAACTGTCTTACTTATACTATCTTAGGTAGAAATTTAGGATGTAAAGCAATATCTATTCTATCTTGGATACTAACTCTTCTTAATGAAGTTATTGCTAACAGAAATACTGTCTTTAAACCCCCACCCCATAACCAGTTAATTTATGCCCCCCATATAATGAATTCATGCTTCCCCAGGGGTGCAAATGAACTGGTTATGAGGTGGGGGCAGTGTAAATTGATCATGGAGGAACAACTGAACTGGTTTTATATATATATATATATATATGTCTCTTTTCATGGCATAATCCGCTTAATAGGCTGGCTTCATTTTGGGTGTCTTTTGTGCTTGATAGCACTACCCCTAGGCCCGCTGGAGAGGCGAGCCCATCTTGGCCAGGGGCCCATTGCACCCTAGCTACACCCCTGCTAATGGCTAGTCTTTGCATGAATGGCTGTTCCCTCTCTGGTTGCAGCAGTTGCCTTTTACATTGCAACTTTAGTTTGCAATAGAACTGCGTAGCATGTTCTGAAGGAAAAGTGGAACTTCATGCTGCTGCTTTTGTGGTGTGCTAAAGACTTAACATAATATTGTTGGCAGCTTGAGATGGTTTGCTTTGCTTGCTCTGTGTTTGCATGTGCAGAAGGGCTGTGCTGCCTCTCTTCCTATTCTTTAAAATATTTTCTTGGCCATTGCTGTTGTGCACCCTGTGTCAGACCCTGTGTAACTGTCTGCTTTCTTTTGGTTTGGGGTGTTTTTTTTGGAGGGGGATGGATGGAAGGCTTTCTAATTTTTTCTGCAATGTTCGCTGTGCTTAAAATGACCCCTTTGCAATGTCAGTTTCAAGACTTTTCTGCTGCAAGAAAGCCACTATGCCACATGTTGGTTCACTAATGGCTAGTTTTTGCATGAATGTTCCCTCTCTGATTGCAGCAGATGCCTTTTACATTGCAACAAAACTATGTAGCATGTTTTGGGGAAAAGTGGAACTCCATGCTGATGCTTTTGTGGTGTTCTAAAGACTTCACATAATATTGTTGGCTTAGGATGGTTTGCTTTGCTCGCTATGTGTTTGCATGTGCACTACTGACCCTGCCTACCGTTGACCAGGCCCCGCCTACCATTGGCCAGACCCACTTCTGGCTCTGCTCTGTGCCCCACCAGCCTTGAAACCCACCAGCTGCCACTGTATGAAAGGAATAGTCAGGGAGTGAACATGGGTCCCTGGGAACAGCGTGGGCTTGTTTTGTTCAAAGTAGTCAATAAAAAACAAGCAATATATATTTCCTTTCAACAAACAAAATGTCTTTAATAGAGGAACAGGGGAAAGAAGTCATTATTTTTTTACCAGACAACTAATCATTATCCCTTTGCTTTGGTAAACAACTAAACATATATTTCTCTTGGTTTAGCTGCACTACATAATAAAATATTCTGGTTTCAGCTAGTGCAATTTCTGCTGAGCATTGTGAAATTTAATTCAGAAATAATGCTTTATTGATGCTTAGTAGTTGTGACCTTTTCCATCTTCTACTAGTGACATATTGGTCCTCTGTCTCCAGTACTATGGGAATCTAATGGATAGAATGGAGTGGGTCAGATAATGAAAGTCCCTGGTACATTAACTTTCAATTTCATGAATGTCTGAATATTGTATGGAAGATGAATAACAGGCATTTCCTTGCTTTTACATTTTAACATTGATAAGCTGGTTAAGTTTTCTACTGTATGAACTTAGTACATACTATATGTTATGATATTTTAAATGTGTATTTACACTTGTGACAAGGATAAGATTGCATAATAGCTTGTGATTTATAGGGGCGGGAAGTTAACACTAAGTTAGATATTCTAATGTAGGTTTTGTGCTTATTGGGTGCAAACCTTACATTGAAATCGATCTTCTCTATTGGCTTGGGAGATTTTTCCATTTGCCTGATGTATTGCTAGCGGGATAATATCCTAAGTAACAACATAATTGTTATTTATAAAATGGCTTTAGAGTGCTGTGACAATGTAACAGTAGACAAGGCAAATACTATGGTAGTGCTGGGATTAAAATTTCATGATGAATTGAAATATCGGTGACAAAGTTGGTTTGGGATGTATCTCATTTGTCATTCAAATTTCCTTCATTTGCTACAAATCGATGATTTTCAGCTTGCCCTAGGTATGGAGCCCTGCATTGTAGCTGGTGGCTGCAGCCTGCCTGCCTTTGGATCAGGAATTCCCCCCCTTTCTCCTGCCTCTTCCTTGGCTGAGGCACTGTAGAGGACAGGCATGTGAAGGAGGCAATCCTGACTCCAGGTAAGAGGTCTAGAGTCCTCTGCTGGGTTCAGGGCTACAACTTAAACCCAGGAAACTAGCTGTCCCAGTTCAAGGGGGAACAGTGTCCCAGAGTGGTGAAGCAGCAGGGACCCCACAGAATGGAGTGGCAACCCATTTCCCAAATGCTGAGTTCTGCCATGTGCTGACTTGGCACACCAATCTTATCCCTAGTCTTGGGCAGAAGGCCAGGGGGTGTCTGCTTTCAAGTCTAGACTTGGGGTCGCCTTAGACAAGATGGGTAGGTGGGTGGGGTCCATGATTGGTGTAGGGGTGGGGTGCATGGGTGCCATGCATGGGAGAGCACTTCACACGAACGGCCACACACACAGCCACCCTGTCCGTGCACGGGGCACTCCAACTTTTTGCTGAAAGACCCGTACGTGGAGGGGGAGAGCAAGATGCGTGGAGAACCGTGGGCGCAGGAGCACGTACCACCAGCACTCTAACATTCAGGTGAGACGGGCCCCATGCAGGAACATGCAGTCTTTGCGTGGGGCCGTCTCATTTAAAAACACCCAAGTGAGAATGACTGGGGTCTGCCTGACTCAGTGAAATATTTCGTAGTATTTAGTGTTATTAAGTGTTAGTTTTTCCTACTCTTCACTATGGTCTCTATCTCGCTACATTTGGGTATCCTTTTTTGCACCATAGGAGACAATATGGGTGATAGGAAATTTAATTATTTTCTTTTAGAAGTTTCTCAAGAAAGTAGATAAACACTTTCAAGATTTTAGAACACCTTTCAGAAGTCAGATTGGAAGTTCCTTGGAGCAGAAACTGTTTCTTCTCAAGATGCAACACTAAGTACAATGTTGTTGTGCTTAGTAGTAAATAATTATATCAGTGCAGAGTCATCAAAATCTTCCTGTTAAGAAGAACTTTGTAAAATATTTTCCGAACAAGAAAAGGGGGGTGGGGGAGAGATTCTATATGAAAATGTTCAACTGCATTTACTATACTTCCATTTAGCAGCATTAAAACAACAACAACTGGAAGCAGTGTTATTAGTGTTGGTACTTCACTTGTTTCGTCCGATGAGAATGATGGATCTGGACGAATAGGTTAGGTTAACAAATCATTACAGTTTGGTTCTTGATTTCTATTGCACATTCTAAAATAGCTCTGAGAAGTGATTTCCAGAGAGATTTTTTTTAAAAGAACAAAACAAATCTAGACTCAAAGACTTACATTAAATGAGATTTTTTTCCAGGAAAATATGAAACATGATGCCAACAACAGGGTAGGTCACTTCAGAATGTTTTATCATTTTATGGCTCCAGCAGCTGAGTCAGTTCACTATGCATCTCTGAGACAAATTATATGTCAAATATTTTTCATTTCACAGTATCAACATTATTTATGATGCTGAGAAGGAAGCTTTCAAACATCTTGTGGTTGGACTGAATCTGCTGCTCACTACAGCAGGATCCTATTCTTTCCAAGGAACTCTATCATGTTGAAATAATTCAATATGGTATCATATATGTCATAAACTTTTATAATGGATTTAACCTAAAGAACGTCGACATTGCATATAATGCATTTTAAAATTTAGGAGACAAGATGAAAGGAAAGAAAGGAGAAGACAATAACAAGCTACAGCATATAATTTATAAATGCTTCTCTTAGGCAGAATTTATACAAAGTTGGCTATGAAAAAAACACCATTTCAGTTGTCTTGCAGAAACTGCAAAGGCAATGAGATCTTGTTCAAAGAGTTTCCATGGAGATCTTTTTTTAAAGAAACAAAGGCAGTTAGTCAATGGGAAAGATTATATTGAGCCTTCTAAGTGTGGTTACAGACTTCAGCCTTAAGACACTTGCATGGGGGCATAGTGGCCCACAAAAGAGAAATTAGTGAATATATGGTGTCCCTCTCTGCTGTGCATTCTGCCACAGGATGGCATAAGACTTAAGAGGAACCTCCACAAGGGAGGCTTACTTGTCTCCCCTGCCAGTTCTAGTGCCGCTCAGAGCTTCAGACTTGAGATTGCCAGTTTAGTTAACCAGATTGTAGATCTAGCCCAAGTTTTAAATCCGGGATTTCCATCACTACTGAGAGCAGCCTTGTCCCACTTCGGAATCCCCACTGCAGCGTATGGTACACACTCCTTCCAAATTGGGGCTGCGACCTTTGCAGCCGAGAGTGGCATGTCTGAACAGGGTTTTCAGGAGGTGGGCCGCTGGAGGTCAAGAGCATTCCAGACCTATATTTGGTGTGCCCTTCCCCCCTACCAGTTGTAATTCTGTTCTCCCCCCCCAGGTGGTTACCTTCGCTACCGAAGACAGATCTTGATCGTTGGCCACAACTTAGTACATTGGGCAGGCAAGACAGCCAGGCAGACCAGATGGGGAACCCAGCTAGGCCTATCGGCCCAGGCCCAATTATATTGGACGGGTCGCAGAGGCATGAGATGGCACCAACTCTTCCAACCCTGCGTGCTCTTGCCCACGACCAACTGCCTGATGTCATCGTCATTCACTTGGGCAAAAATGACATCCCTCAAATCAGCTGATTAAGAACATAAAGGCTGATCTCTGGGAGATTAAAAAAAATTTCCCAGCCGCTATGATCGTATGGACCGATCTGGTTGAGCGGATGGCATGGGGTAAAGGGGTGCACCCCAGGAAGGTTGACAGAACCTGAAAGACGATCTTTCGGGATGTAGGAAAATGGCTTACAGGTTTAGGGGGGTACCGCATAGATACCCAGGCCCTGATGCACAGGTCTCCCTCTTTATATAGAAGGGACGGCGTCCATTGGTCGCCGCAAGGTAATGGGCTTTACCTGGAGGGTACACTAGAAAGGATCTTACTCAGGTTATAGGGTAGGGTGGGGGTCGGGCTCGTCCGGGTAGCCCGGCGATCCCTTAGTGGCAGGGGTTCAGTACAGAAGTTAGTAGTTAGATTTACATAAGTAGGAGTCATCTTCTTAAGAGATGGGGAGGCCCACCCGCCGGAAAGCAGGGTATGGCAAGTGGCGGGGCAGCCTCCCTGGGAGGGGTGTCGAGCAAGGGCGGTAGGAACAAGTGTGGTCCCCCGTCTGTAGGCACCTTTATCCTTACTCGCATTATAAGGATTGGGTCCCTCTCGCCTGTGGCTTGGGCCACTGAGAGGGGGAAACGTGATGTTCACAGTTGGGGTGGTAATCGAGGGTACATCGGAACCACCCCTGATATGTTGGGTTACTGTTACATAAGTTATTGTTCGAGTACTGGACCGCATTGCACTAGGCGATTTGCCCCCACCCATTTGGTTGATTGTAATTTGATGTTAATAAAGAGTGTGGCCGTTTAAAACCCAGCTATTGAGTCCTGTCTCCTTCGGTGCATCGGCAACGGAGGCTTACTTGTCTCCCCTGCCAGTTCTAGCTCCGCTCAGAGCTTCAGACTTGAGGTTGCCAGTTTAGTAAACCAGACCAATTGTAGATCTAGCCCAAGTTCTAAATCAAGGATTTCCATCACCCATGAGGTCGCTTCCAACTCTGACATTTTATGGCTGCATGGAACAATTGGTTCTGACCCCAAGTGGGATCACGTCCTGTGATTTTTATTCATAATGATTCTTTGTTTCTGAATCTGAATAAATCAGCAGTCTTTGTTGCTGTCTGGGCACACAGGATTATATTTAAGCCTCAAAATGGGGGGTCCTTTTTGGAAGTTTGGAAACAACTACCCTAGAAAATTCCTGCCACATCATCCATTCAGGGTAGCTAAGAGCTAACCACATTTTTGGGTACTGATGAGCTCTCTCATGGGGTTGAAAACAAACAAGATAGTAGCTCACAGTAGCATGCGAGTCACCTCCTCATCAGTTCAGTGGCCACCAGCTGTTTGCCTACTTCCTTCTCGGGGCGGGCAGCTGAGGCTAACTTGCGCCTTCCCATCTGTAAGACCCTGCCTAGCCCCACTGCAAGGTGATTTCCAAGGATTGAGCCTGGCTACTAAACAGCTGATGGGGGTGGGTTGGGGCTAGAGGAGCGTGCTCATGCTCTACACAGCTGATTGGAGGGACACAGAGGAGCATCAGCTGTTTGGTGGCCCAGGTGAGTGCACTCCTCCAGATCACCACCCTCCATCAGCTGTTCGGCAGCAGCGCCTCCTGGGGACCTGATCCTGCTGTTCAACAGGGGTCTGAGAGTCCTGCCCTGTGTGCACAGGTCCTTGGCTGACCTGTGGCATGGAGGGACTTGTAATAGCAGACCCCCTGCCCAAATTCCCCAGGGGGCTGCTCATTTGAGCTGCCGTCCCTGCCAGCCCAAAGTGTGGTGACTGCAATGGCCATTTTTCATCCATGGCCAGAAATGCCAAAACCAGGTACTGAAATCAATAACTGAAGTGCCCCTAGGGTGAATTTGATTTACCTGCATTTAAAATCACAGTTTATTTTACACAGCTTTGGTCTACTGCTACAATTTTATATGCAAAGCAAATAAAGTGTTAAAAATCATCATTTGAAAGCTCTGTCATAACACCTTCAAAGAAAGTAATATTTTCTTATGATTTCAGAAGGAATCGATAGAATCAATGAAAGAGATAATCTACAGTTTCATTTCCATTGGCTTTAAAGTCAGTGCAATAAACACCAAGAAGGTACACATCTTACAGAAACAAGGTTATTATTCAGTAGCACTGAATATAAAACTGGGGAGAAAAGAATTGGCTAGTTATCATTACATTTTGTATGCAACCTGCAACATATATTAAGAAGTCGGTGGTGGGGAGGGGAATTTTGAAGAATGAGTCAGACCTTCTTCACTCCAAATCAGGATGGCATTGACCACCCAGTTTTACAGTTCAGTTAAGAAGTGTGATCCATGATGCTATCTTGGATTGGGCAGCTGACCTCGTGTTTATGACAGAGACCTGGCTGGATGAGTGTTCTGGGCCAATTCTGGTGGATCTCATTCTGGCTGGGTATTCTATCCAGCACCAGCTCAGACCAGAGGGTTGGAGGGAGCAAAGCTATTATTTTTACGGATGGGTTGGTCGTATGGAAGTTTTTGGTGCAGACTTGAGTCTGGAATAGAGTGACTCCAACTTGTGATTGATTTGACTGGGGATGGACCAGAGGGAGGGAGTGGTCTGGCCAGGGACAGATTAGGGATCCTGCTTGTGTACCATGCACCCTACTACACAACAACATTCCTGTCTGCTCTAGCAGCTCTCGTCTCGGACCTGGTCTTGAGGCCCCCTAAAATTATTGGTATTGGAGACTTCAGTATCCACGCCGAGACGGGATTGTATGGGGTGGAGCAGGAATTCATGTGCCTCTTCCAGGTGGTGAGGGGCCTGATATATGAGCGGGGGCATACTCTGGACTTGGGTTTCTCTACTGACCTTGAAGTGGTGTGTGTGTTCCGATGATTGGGGGTGTGTGTGTTGTGTTTACCCTTGCTATGGTCGGACCATTACCTCCTGCAAACCTCCATCCTATTGCGCCTGCCTGACAGTAGGGGTGTGGGACCAGTTTGGATGGTCCGCCCGAAGACTTATGGGACCAGAGGAGTTCCAGAATGCTCTTGGGGAGATACCTGTTGACCTCGATGACCACTCCATCAATGACCTCGTGGTCTCCTGGAACAGTTGGTTGGCTGGGGCCATTGATCAGGTGGTTCGTAGGCGTCCACTTCCAGCGTGTCAGCTCTGCAGGTTCCTGTGGTTCACAGAGGACCTGGGATGTGTTAAGCATGAAGGGAGGTGGTTAGAGCGATGGTGGCACCGTATGCGTGCCCAAGATGATCAGTTGCAGCATAGAGCATTTTTGAAGTCCTATGTCATGGCAGTGAAGGCATCAAAGAAGCATTTCTTTGCTGTACTCCTTACGTTTGCTCAGTCATGTCCAGCGGAGCTGTTCCAGGTGGTAGAGGTCTGGTTGGGTCAGTCTGTCTCCTCCTGGAACCAGATTTGTCCACAGCCCATTGTAACATGTTTTTAAAGTACTTTGTGGACAAAATCACTCGCATCGAGTACGACTTGGGCTCCACCATTTCAGAGGCAATGGTAGAGCCAGAGGTTAGGAATGCCCTGTCTGGTCAGGTTTTATGGGATAAATTCCAATTGGCGATGCCGGCTAATGCGGCTGATGTGCTGGGGTCTGTTTGAACCATGACTTGTGAATTAGATCCATGACTGTCCTGGTTAGTAAGAGCTACCAGGGAGAAATTGGGGCTGGTGCTGGTAGGAGTTATTAACGCCTCCCTTCAGGAGGGGGAGATGCCAGTTTGCTTCAATGAGGCTGTGGTCCAGCCCCTCCTCAAAAAACCATCGCTTGACATTGGTGCCCTGACTAGTTACCAACCTGTCTCTAACCTTACCTTTTTAGGGAAGGTTATTGAACGGGTAGTGACTTGCCAGCTCCAGGTGCATTTGGATGACATCGGTTTTCTTGATCCCACACAGTCTGGCTTTTGTCAGGGTTATGCACGGAGACAGCACTTGTGGCCTTGGTCAACAACCTCCTCATAGAATTGGACACAGGTCATATGACCCTATTGTTTCGATTAGATCTCTCAGTGGCCTTCGATACCGTTAACCATGAGTTGTTGGTGACACACCTGCGGGACCTGGCAGGGGTGGATGGAACTGTTTTGCAATGGTTCCGTTCCTACCTTGAGATAGATCTCAGCAGGTGGTGCTAGGGGACTGTACTTGGTTCCCTGGTGACCTGTTATGTTGGGTCCCGCAGGGTTCTGTTCTGTCCCTTCTCTTGTTTAACGTGTATATGAAGCCGCTCGGGGAGGTTGCGCGCAGCTGGGGGGGGTTCATTGTCATCAGTATACTGACTACCCAGCTGTATTTGTCATTTTCATCTGACTCAGGCCTTGCTGTCTCGGTACCTGGCCACTGTAGGGGATTGGATGAGGTCGAGCCGATTGAAGCTCAATCCTGATAAGACAGAGGTGATGTTAGTAGGCTGGACCAGTGATCTGGCTGAGGAAGTTTCCCCCATAATTGGGCGTATCTGTCCACCTTTGGCTTTATCTGTGCGGAGCCTAGGTGTGCACCTGGATTCCCAGGTATTGGCTGTGGCCAGGGACGCCTTTTGCCAATTACGTCTGGTGAAGAGGCTCCACCCTTATGTCTCGGACTCGGATCTTGCCACTATCATCCATGTGTTCGTCACCTCAAGGCTAGACTATTGCAATGAGCTCTATGTGCGACTGCCCATGGTGATGATTCAGAAGCTGCAGCTAGTGCACAATGCAGTGCCCCGCCTCCTTACTGGGATGGGCTGCAGGGAGCACATGACACCTGTGCTTCGAACACTACACTGGCTGCCTATTGTCTTCCAGGCCCAATTCAAAGTACTGGTGTTGACATTTAAAGCCCTTCACAGCCTAGGCCCTTCTTATCTGTGTGATTGCCTCATCCCTTGAGCCCCTGGGCAGCCCCTGCGATCATCTGGGAGTGCCATCCTGAAAGCCCCGCATTATTGGCAAGTTCGGATGGACAGGAAGACATTCTTGGTGGCTGTGCCATCACTCTGGAATTGCCTCCCAGCGGAAGTTCGGCTCAACCCAAATCTTCTCGCCTTCCCACGAAACTGTAAAACCTGGTTCTTCCGTCAGGCATTCTGCAGGAGAGGGTGGGATGGGTTGGGGGGAGGGTACTTTTAAGACAGACAGAGTTTTTTAGTGTAGTTTTATACTGTTTTTATCGTATGTTTTGAATTTATATTTATATTGTGTTTGTTGTTTTATTTAAAATTTGTGAGCTGTCCCAAGTTGCTTTTGCGAGAGGGGTGGGGGTAAAAATGCAAGAATAAATAAGTATATTAGTGGGAGAATAGAATACCTGCTTTACTCTCATTTTTGTAAAAAGTTCTATTAAACCATGTTAAGATCTCACACTTGTTTAAAGGGATATAATAAATGAAGTCATACAAGGAGTTTGGTTCGACTGAAATTGAAGATTTAAAATGTGCAGCAAAATTAATATGGATGTATAATAGCTATTTGCAGCCTTTATTGATTTATGTTGAAACGGCTGATGAGTCCCTATGCATGCATGCTTCTGTAAAAATAGACTATTTTTCATTATATAAAGGACTAGACATGTCTAGAGGTTATTTATTTCAGTAAAATTATTGATAATGCTAACTGTTGATTAGTATCCTTGATACCAGCCAGATGCATTTTTATTTTATTTTTGTTTTTCTAGGGGTGAATCAGAAATAGAAATAGGTAATTCCAGTCAGACAGGAAAACCCTTGGGTTGAATTAACATTGGGGGGTGGGGGGGGGGAGGGCAATGCTGAATTGGAATATAGTTAAAAATGTAGCCTAGGTCAACTTTCAGGAAAACTGATAGACTGTCCACTGCCAGCTTCTGTGGGCTTGGTTTGAATTTCTTTTTAAAATAAAAAAGTAAACCTAGTTTGTGTGGTTTTGGAGCTCTTCATTAAGGGCAGATTATTTTTAGATTGGTTGGCAAATTTTGCAGAGTAAAATTGGGAGGTGGGGAGGGTGTTCTGTGGGAAATACATGGTCTTTGGCAGTTGCTGTTCCTAGGCCAAAAGGTCTTAAACATAAATCTGCTTGATCCTGAGCAGTGCTCAGTGCTCTCAGTGCAACACCAATTCACACTGACCTCACAGAAAATAGGTGCTCTGTCACCTCACACACTGGCTTGTTGAAAACTTGCTAGCTTTCAAGCCTGAAGCAACTGCTCTTATACCTTGTATAACCAATCTTACACACACACAGAAGAGTGGTGTTGCATTCAGAAAAGAAGTTCAGATATTTATTTGGTCTATTGTTAAAAGGCTTACAGGTCTTGCCATATTTACATAATTGGCTTGGCTGAAAGATTTAACCATTACATTCATTCATGTCTTAATACAGAACATTGGTTATTCCTTGATCATCTGCTGTTTAAATGTGTACCTGTTGTGTGTGATTAACCTCTTTCATGTTTGGTTTTGGGGTTTTCTTGAAAGGAAACTTCAAAACTAGGGCTGTAGCTCAATCTCGTTTTTTTCTCAATTCTTACTGAGAATCACAGTTCTCTACTTGTTTTTTGTGATAATCAAGAATTAGCTGAGAAAACCCCCAGTTCTTGACACTTTCAAGTATTTTCTTGATTTACATTTACTGTGTGTGGCAAGGTTCCCCTTGCGCACTCCTGATTTCCCACAGCCCCACAGAGTCCATCAGCATCCACCCCAGCATGCCTCTGTTTTCTGCCCAAGGGCAGTCCTCTTAAGAATCTGATTAAGTGCTCATAAGTCTCTACCTCCGCTCTGTCCATCCTCAAGGCATCCCGGCTCTCTCTCACAGAGGTTCTTCTTCCAGTTCCATCCCATCTCTCCTCCAGACGTCTGCTAGACTCCATGTCCATTCAGAGTCTGCTTCTTTCAAGGGGAGTCTCCCGCTCTAACTGGCCAATGCCAGCAACTACGCTTTCCAGCCCTTATAGAGCCTCTTAGCCCAGGGAAGCCCAGTCACTTCCCAACCAGCCCCGCTGGCTCAGGGTGGTTTATCCTAAGCTCACACTCGCTGCTTGGCCTTCACTCTGGCTCTCCCTCTACAGAGTGAGAACCTAATCAATTTCCCCTCACACTCTGGCTCTATTGACTTCAACACCCTTATCAATTCCAGAGGGCCTTCCTTCCTGTTCTGACTCAGCTCAGCTCACCCTGAGCCAGCTCCCACCTACCTAACCCACTGCTTGCCTGCGGCTTTCTGATGTTTCAAATGGCCTTCACACCAGGCCACGTGATGGCCACATCAGCGCTGAAACCAGTGCTAGCAGCGGCGGTGTTGTAATCTGCCCTGCATTTCTCTACCTGTGTCTCTCAGTGCTACCAGCAGCGCCTGTCAGCAGTGTTTGTGCTAAGCTGCTTCCTTCCTGAGGAATCTTGGAGCAGCTGAGCACCACTTCCTGCCACGCTGTGATTTACCATGTACCGTATACTGATTTACTGTGCACCACTTACTATGTACTGCGTTCATCCCAGTAATGCACATGATCAAAATGTCTGTCCTTTTCCAAAATGGCAGCAACATTGCTGGCGCAATCTTGGAAGAGGGCTGTGTTTGTGGAAAACAGCTGCAGCAGCTGTTTTATGCATGTGCATTACCAGGATGAATGTAGTATATGGTAAGTGTACACGGTAAATCGTGGAAAGCAGAAATCTCACTGAGATCTCGAACCGTTACCGAGAACACGCTGAAATCTTGGTAACAGTTCTTGATTACCGTAAGGTTCTCGTGAGAATGAAAACCCATTCTTGCTTCTGCCCTATTCAAAACCTTCTTTAAAAAAATTTGAAAAGGAATTAAGGACTTGGCCTCTGATTTACTTAGATGTAATGTCAAAGGCCATGTATTAGTGCTGTTAGTATTATGTAACAGAGCTAAAAGTGCTTAATGGAAGTTATTAAACTATTTCTTTTTTACTATGATTTAATATGGCACAAAAAGTTTGCTGATCTACAGTCCTTTAAGATTAATTGTCCAGATTAGTAGTATAGATTGTATGGTTGAAAGTAGACATGAGCGTATGAAAGCTCTATAACTACATAGGTTAAGGTTACCACAGACATAGGAAAAATGATTTTTATAGCTGCTGCACAACCTTTCCAAATGAAAGATTGTCACCTCTTATGCATTTCCTCCTGTTTCTTCATTCACAAATGCATTAAAGTGCTTTGGTCGCTACTGTCTGTTAAATATTTTATCATTTGATACGTGTAGCCCCATAACTCTGATCAAGTAATAGTATGACACACACTGACAAAAGCTATGGTACAAAAAGCTATAACTGATATTCCACCTTTAATTTATGTTGTGGTCAATCAAAAGAATACTTTGACTTAAGGTAGATGGAGATAATGTAGTGCAGATGATATTTTATATTAGACAAACAAAAATCTACTGTTTTACAAACTTAATTAAGGCAGTTTCATATGAAGCAAATTGTATATTTTAAGGCTCCCGCCTTAACTTGCACACCTGTAAGCAGTAAAGTTGTTGTATGGTGTCGCATACTGTGCTCACTTACAACTTAGGCTCCATGCACCCACACTTTGCCTTGGTCTTTCAGCCCCAATCCTCTTTCTTTGCAGGTTGGGGGCAACACTAAAGCTAGAATGGACTCCCTGTCCAATATTACATTGTTACTATACTTTGAATATGGCAATAAATTATCTTTTTTAAACTTGTATTTCAAATATACGTTCTGTGGCACCGGATCAACTGCATCTCCTGACTGCTCAGGTGACTAACAGGATGACTGGTCAAGACGGAGTCTTGTGATTTTTTGGGGAAGGTAAGTGGTGTTTATTGGGTAGTATTAGAGTCCAGACTCTGTAGTTGGGAGCTATTGGGTTAAAATGGGGTGGGGTGGGGACGCAGGTGAAGTCAGAACTTTTTCATCTTGTGAGAGTGAAATGTTGGTTAGTGGGTTACAGGGGAAGGGCAGAAATCAGTAGTGCGTTACAGTAGAAGATGGTAATCCCAAATAAAACAAATTGAAATGTAAGAACCACACAACTGGTCCATGTAGTCATTTGATCCTGGAATATTAGCATCCTGTTAGTCACCTGTGCAGTCGGGAGATGTAGTTGATCTGGAGCCTAAGTTGTCAGTGAGCACAGTATGCAACACCATACAACAACTTTACTGCTTACAAGATGTGCAAGTTAAGGTTGGAGTCTTAACATATACAATTTCCAGGTTTGTAACAGTTTGCTTCATATGAAACCACCTTAACTAAGTTTGTAAAAAAGTAGTTTTTTTGTTTGTCTGATTTATTTGGGGTTTTTTACAACACACTCCAAACTCCCAAGAGTGATTTCAGGGAGTATATAGATGGGAAGAGATTGTATTACATCTATTGTTCAGTTACATGATGTTTCAGAAAATCTGCTACAGAGAAAGGGAACTTCAGGCTTCGTGGCCAAATGTGGTCCATGGTGCATTTTTATTTAGGCAGTTTCCAGTCCCTGGATCCAGTTCTTATACCCAAGCAGTGAGAGACTGAGCTAAGGAAGCAGAAACAAGGGCAGGCACTCTAGGATAGGAGACAGATCTAGGATCTAAACCCTTCTGTTGCTGAGTGCACCACTGCCTCGAACTTCTACACACTCAGGCTTTGGAGCTTTTACTAATGATCAAAGTGACCACTTGGAGGAGAAAAGAGTGTGTGTTCATTTATTCTCCCATAATCAATTAATGCTGCTCCGCAAGCCAATAAGCAGTTAATTTGTGCCTCCAATCAATTCATGGTGCCCCCAACTTCATATCCAGCTTATTTGTGCTGTTCTGAACCCCATAACAAGTTTATTTGTGCCCTAATATTCATTTGTGCCCCCCATAATCAATGAATGAATGAATAAATAAATTTTATTGCATAGCCATTGGCCTTAGCAAAAGAACATACTTACACATAAAAGAAATAAAAAACATAAAGTAACATACACACACGAAGTAAATAAATTTAATAAAAAATACCAATAAGAAAATAGTAAAAGACATGAATATCATAACACTCGCAAAACATACCAAAGTAGACCATACACTTCAACAAACACTGTAGGAAACCCATCCCGGGCGTTACTAAAATATTGGCTTGGCTAATAAAAATCAAAAATCACACACCCACACCCAATGCCCTTTCCTTTAACTGATGCTAAGACAATCTGAGTCTACTGGAACTCTCATTAGGGAGTAAAAAAATCTACTGGATCAATCATACAAGAACCTTGCCCTTCAAAGGGCACCAGAAGATAGAAAAACCCAGCCCTGCATGCCAACTACTGAAGAACAATTAGGGTAGCTATTGCTAAATTCATACCTTTCTTCCTTTCAGTTAAATTTACTTTACCAAAGTCCATTGCAGATGTTTATTAACAAACTACAGGAAGGTTAGCATGAAAGTTTAAACTAAACATTAAATTTACATATCAAATGCTATGCCCATAACCAAATATACAACGAAAGTTTCAAAATGTTCATATATATGTAAGATCCTTACTTCGCCATATAACATCCATTCTGCCCCCCAACCCCATAACCAGTTTATTTGTGGCCCCATAATAATTTGTGCTCCTCATAATCAATTCATACTGCCCCAACCCCATAACCAGTTCGTTTGTGCCCCCCATGCTCAATTTATGCTGCTCGCAACCCAATAACCAGTTCATTTCTGCTCCATAATCATTTGTGCCCCACATAATGAATTCATGCTGCCTCCATCCAGGCCTCCTCCTTCACGCCCAAGCCTCCCCGTCCCTACCTGGTGGAGCAGCCTCACAGAGGAGCACTAGAGGCAGCTTGAGAAGAAGGTGGAGGCTGCTGGTGTCACCAAGCGAGGGAGGGCGGGGGTGGTGCAGCGGCAGCAGCAGTAGTGCGCTTAACCGAGCACAGGGAAAAAGAATTTGAGGGCGGGAGCTGCAGCAGCCAACAGCCCTGCCCTCTGCTCTGCTCCATTCCATTCCTGAGGCCAGGCCCAGCTCAGCATAAGCGGGCGCTCTGAGGGATTTGAATCTGCTGAGCCTTCAACAATGTTGATTGCTGGCCATGGGAGAGAGAAGGGGAGGGGTTAGGGGATGGGGCTGTTCAGGCTGGCCGGCAGGCGTTCTTAGCTGCCACCGGTGATTGAGTGAGAAAACAAACACAGCCACCATGAAACCACACACAGGCAGCGCGAGCAGCCACCAGGGGCATATTTTGTCCCTTTAGTCATGTATATGTGTGACACAAGTCCTGTAAAAGCGCGCACACATGAATTAAAACATAAAATAAACATCTTCCACTAGGCCATTTCACAATGTGAAACTATGGCACATACCCTGAACATTTCCTGAGTCCTGTATGCAACCAGATTCTCTCTCACTAAGAAGATCAAAGAGAAAACACTGTCAACCTCAGTTGCAAGCCAGAGGAAATTGCCCCGAGAACTCTCATTGAAATCAGTGGGCCTCTTACTGAAGAGAGTTAGCTCCGCCTTAACTAAAGGAACCTCTATTGCGGCTCCTTCATTGGTGAGACTGTCACAAAGAGATACTAGACTTATAAGTCTAACAAATATGTAAAACTAAAACTTAAACATGTATGTAATGTGAAAGTTGAGAACTCGAAACTCTCTTCATATAATCATGTAATGTAAACTGAGAACAGGAAACTCAATTAATGCAAGCAAGACAGACAAAAGCCTTGCTAATTTGTATTCCATGCAAAGAGCCAGACAAACATTTGAGTTGCAAATAAAGTTGCACTGCGGACGTGATGGGGAACACGAAGGCTCCAGGTTTTCTCTAGGCAGGAAAGTTAAAACAAAGGGACTGAAAAACATATAAAAGGCGAAGATTTTTGTGAGAGGAGGACAATTAGGAATGGAATGTAACCTCTGAATAGCTGAGCTTCGCATGAGCCTGCTTGCCAGAAGATGCGCTGAGAGAAAGGACTTTGATTCTAACCAACCTAAGAATTGGTGCCCAGTCATTTACATCACTGACTGAGAATGGACTCAAGCTTATGGATTTTCTGTAGGGTAAGATATTATGTAGGGAATTACAGTATAGAGTATACCGTTATTTTGCAGTTTAGTTTATTAGCCACTCTGGGTCAAATTATTCTTATGTAATCATTCAATAAACTTTCTTCTTATCTTTATTAAGAAGTGTCTGTGGTCTAATACTGGGAACACAAGTGAGCGCCTTGAGTTTTCAAGCTCTTGCGAACCAGAGAGAGAGAGTGTGTAAACGGGAGGCTCCCTGGGAGTTTGGGTGGCAAAAGGATTATCCCCTTTGCAGAACTGGACCAGCCAGAGAGAGAATTGGTTCAGGTGGGCTGCAAGTGAGGGAAATTGAGCATCCAACCCAGGAAAGTGGGATGTTGGACCCCCCAAACCCGTGACAGTGGCACGCACCCAACAAGAAGGGTTACGCTCAGACTTGTGTACCAATGTGTAGAAAGTAGAGGAGGATAACCAAGCGAGTGGTATCCTCTGAGGGGAGTAAATCCCATATCTAGAGAGAGTAAGTACCAGTGCCATCTGGAACTCAACTCTGAGAGTGGAATAAGCAAATCTTTGAACAGAGTGCGCTGTTTGTTGTTTTGATTTTGATTTCGGGTGTCAGGGACAGTGAGCAAAATAGGGCTCCCGAAGGACTTTCACCACCTGAGAAGGTATAATGGTCAGATGAGTGTAACAACACATTTGACAAACTAAAGAAGGCTCTATCTGAGGTACCAGTGTTAATCAGCCCAGGTTATGACAAGGAATTCCATGTCGGGACTGATGCCTCTAACACTGGCCTGGGAGCAACACTCACGCAAAAGGGGGAGGATGGGCTAGACTGTCCCATTGCATACCTGAGCAAAAAACTGCTCCCAAGGGAAAAGAATCTGGCAACCATTGAAAGAGAGTGCTTGGCCATAGTGTGGGCTGTCAAGAAACTCAAACCTTACTTATTTGCTAGAACTTTCACAGTATACACTAGGGGCGGGCCCGGTACCGGTACCGGTACACCGGATTTTACCGGTTACCGGTTTCACAAAAACCGGATTCACGGATTGAATCCGGTATACCGGTACCGGATTTATTGCATTGGTTTCAATGGGGCGCTGTGTCCCCATTGAAACCAATGCAATCAATTAAAATTAATTCCCTCCCCCTCCCAGGCTGCGCGGGTGGAAGGGGGGACACCCCCCACCCACCCTGCCCAGCCTGGCTTTTTGTTGTAAAAGAGATAGAACAGCAACAGAGTGAGACCCCGAGGCGAGCCCCCCCCCCAGCACCAGCGGCCGCGGCGTCCCCGCAGCCGCAGGTAAGTATGACCCGATCCCTGGGGGGGGTGGGGGTGTTTAACACCCCCACCCCCCCCAGGGATCACCCCTACAGCGCGCTTGCCGCTTACCTTGGGGAGCTCCGGCGGCGGCGGGCGGCCCGGCGGCTTCAGCGCCGGCTGTGGCTGCCGGCGTCAGGACGCTGTAGGCCTTCCGGTGCACTTCCGGGTTTCACCGGAAGGCCTAGAACGTCCTGAAGCCGGCAGCCACAGCCGGCGCTGAAGCCGCCGGGCCGCCCGCCGCCGCCGGAGCTCCCCAAGGTAAGCGGCAAGCGCGCTGTAGGGGTGATCCCTGGGGGGGGTGGGGGTGTTAAACACCCCCACCCCCCCCAGGGATCGGGTCATACTTACCTGCGGCTGCGGGGACGCCGCGGCCGCTGGTGCTGGGGGGGGGGCTCGCCTCGGGGTCTCACTCTGTTGCATCTATCTTTTACAACAAAAAGCCAGGCTGGGCAGGGTGGGTGGGGGGTGTCCCCCCTTCCACCCGCGCAGCCTGGACTCGGGGAGGGTTTTTTTTTAAAAAAACTGTTTGGCTGGGGCTTTAATTTTTTTTACATTGCAGCCATTTAAAAATGGCTGCAATGTAAAAAAACCGGAACACTGAAATCCGGCACCGGGCCGGAATACCGGGGCCGAATCCGATAATGCCGGTACGCCCGATACCGGCATTATCGGATACCGGATTGTACCGGTTTCCCACCCCTAGTATACACTGACCACTCACCTCTGACATGGCTCAATAGTGTTAAAGACTCCAACTCAAAATTACCGAGATGGAGCTTGTTTTTGCAGGAATTTGACATGAGAATTGAACACATAAAAGGTAAACAAAATATGGTAGCTGACTCACTCTCACGCAGGGACACATCAGCCTAATCATGTTATGGGACACTGTCATGACCTCTCCACATGATTGGAAGAGGGGGAGCTGTCACAAAGAGATACTAGACTAATCCAATGCAATCCAATATTTATTGCTTCCAGCACATGGCTATTCCAAGTAACATACAACACATAAATATCAACATAAAATAAAATAACAGCCCGTGCGGAGCAACAGAGAACCCCAACTTGGGGTTAAAATAAAACAAAAGTACATAAAATTAACAGCTAAAACCACCCAGGAGTGAGTTGAAGGAGACTCAAACCCTCCCTGTCGAGCCTAAGAGTACTAAGCCTTTCCACTAGAATTAGAAAACAGGCAACCGCTTTCGATACCTCGGGGTCCGCAGCCTTCACAAGCATCATCAATTTATTATTTTCGGGGAGATGCATACTGCTAAATAAGGGCTCTATCCAAACCTGCCTAAGGTTATCAAAAATAGGACACTGAAAAAACAAGTGGTCCAAGGTCTGAACTTCGCCTAAGGAACAGGTACAGATTCTATCATCATACTGGATCTGCTGTCGTCTCCCCAAAACTACAGTGGTCTCAAAAAGGTTAAATCGTGAGAGAGTCACCATCCTTCTTAGTTTAGGATTTGAAATTTGTTGTAAGTATGGTTCAAGTGCACAGTACAGAGGGGCTATCTTACGTTTCTGGCTTAACGCCATCTCCTGGTTCAAGGCCCACTCCCGCATTCTCCATCCAATTTCCACCTTTTCTATAGGGGAAGCATTACAATCCAGGAGGATCGCAAAAGTTAAAAGCATATTTCGAATTGCTCTCCACCATTTAAAATCAGTAGGCCCTTGATGCAACACCTGCTCCTGGAGACAGTGGGACACCAGAGAATCGGGATCTCTACAGCATAGTCCATGCCAAAAATAAAGGGCTCTCAGTTTGGCATGGGTTTCCACAGATAGCGACCCTGTTTCCAGGCGTAGCCTGACCAAGGGTGTTGATCTTGGGGCTCTCAGAATGGTTCGAAGAAAATGATTAAGGGGTAATTCCAATCTGCTAGAATAGCTATAGAAGGTAACTTCAGCTCCATAAAGGAGTTGGGGGAGGGCTTGGGCTGAAAAAATATTTATAATTTGCTCAACCGGGGCCAAAGGAGAGGCATGAAAAAGTTTTAATACCCTTGCTGTCAACTGCTTAACTTTTGCAATCCAAAGCTCCCTATTGGCCTGTCAAGTCCACGAGGCCAAGAAAACCAGACCTAAGTACATGTAACTAGAAGTCTCTTCTATTCCCTGTTGACCCAGAGTCCATCGATATTTTGTGCGAGGGGCACCAAATGAAATAATTTCGGATTTTTGGACATTTATCTGTGTATGTTGGCAAAAGAGGTTCAAAGAGTCCAGACATTGCTGGAGACCTTGTTTGAATTGGGATACAAGGACGATATCATCGGCAAATAGTAATAGCGAAATAGGCCTGTTCCTGACCTTTGGAGGAGTAGTGTGGCCTCAATCAAATGTACAACCTCAATCAAATGTACAACCTCATTAATAAAAAGGTTAAATAAAAGGGAGGTTAGAAGGCATCCCTGCCTAACTCCACGATTCATTGAAAAAGGGCTGGTCGTTCTACCCTCTGGTCCCACCCTCACCACAGCTGTATTATCCCTATGGAGGGACTTAACTAAGGCCAGTAGGTGTGGATCAATTCCCAGGCTAAATAACTTAGCCAAGGCATTCAATTCTGTACCGAGAGAACTCTTCTGGGCTAAGTCGATAAACGTAACAAATAGTTTTTCCTTCTTAATCTGGACATATTTGTCAATCAAGTGAGATAGAATGAAACAGTTATCAAGTGTAGACTTCCCTGGCCGGAATCCCGCTTGCTCCTCTGCAGTTAGCACCTTAGCTTGTGGCCACTCCATTAGGGCAGTAAGTATGACTCTAGAGTATAATTTGCTCAATACTGATAAAAGACGGATGGGTCTATAACAAGCAGGGTCTAAAGGGTCCCCCTTCTTAAATATGGGTATTAGTATTGCCACAGTCCAGGAGCTCGGGATGGTTTGAATGGTGTTTACAGTTGTAAAAAAATTGGCTAAAACAGGAATCCACCAGCCAGAATTGTCCTTGAACAGTTCTGGTTGGATGGCATCTACTCCAGGAGCCTTCCACAGCGGACTTTATGGATATACTCCGATACATGGATTTCCCTCACTAACAGGGGGAATATATCTGAACTGGTTGAATTGCAAGGGAGATCCATACACTCCTCACTCCGCTCAAAAAAAGGCTCCTGATATAAATCCTCATAGAAGGCAAACCAACGCCCATCCTCTAGGGGTGGGTGAACGCGGTTTGGAAGTTCAGAGTTCGGACTTAACTCGGCCAGTTGACCGAACCGAACTCAATTTTCAAACCGAACTGAATTTCCAAACTCGGTTCTGTTTGCCCATCCCTATAAGATAATATTCCATTTAGTTCAATGGGGTTTGAATTTCCGAACTCTGTTCGGAGTTCGGCCTGAACTCGAATAGTTTGGTTGACCGAACTGAACTTCTGAACCGAACTCGATTTTCGAACCGAACTGAATTTCCGAACTTGGTTCTGTTTGCCCATCCCTACCATCCTCAATCCGAGAGAACCCAGTGGCCCTCCTTGTCCCATACCAGGAATTAATCAGCCTCCAGAACTTGGATGCATCACTCATTCTAGCCGCAACTTCCAGTTCCACCCAGATCTGAGATAGCTTATTAAGCCTCTTGGCCTGCAAAAGTTTGAAATATTCTTTTCTTTTGGACACATATAGTTCCCAATCACGGTGCAGGTGGAATTGATTCCAGGCTCGTCTAGCTCTAAGCAAAGCAGCCTTGGAAGATCTGCATTCCTGGTCGTACCAGATGTTACTAGAGCTGGGTGGTTTCTGTGCCTGTAGATTGCGTGGCTTTCTAGTTATAACCAGGAGAAGATAGTCCAAGATGCTCTGGAAATGGGCATATACTTCAGCATGATCATTAGCTGTTAGGAGAGAGTTGTGTATAGCCAATAGGTATGGGGTATATAACAGAGGACACCTGCAAGGAGACAGTAGTTGTCCATTTTACTGGGAGATATGCCAAAAAGGGAGATGGATCTAACAACCTCGATTCCTCTTTGGGAATGGGAACAGCCAGTTCTAGTTGAAGAGGAAGATGGTTCCTTTCAGGTCTTGTTAAAATTATAAGATCTTTAACAAGTGGGAAATCCAAAGTGGGGACAATGGCATAGTCGATGACGCTGGCCCCAAGAATAGAATCAAAGGTGACATAGCCGAAAGGGTCGGAAGGTGTCCTGTCGTTTACAATCAGCAGGCCCTGCTCTTGGATAAGTTGTAGTAGCCTCTCTCCGTGGCTATTAAGAAAGGAGTCCATAGAGGCCCGTGCAGGGATTTTCAAAAACGCTTTTAAATGAGGATCTTCAGGTTCCTCAGATTGATTCTCCAAGCGGGCGTTAAAATCACCCATAATAATTGTTACCGAGGTAGGATGTTCCTGGGCTAAAGTATCCAATAATTCACTAAACTGGTCCCATAGAGTAGGTGAGTAGTAGGGAGAAGCAGCCGGAGGAAAATAAACGTTGTTAATAAGCAAAGGGTCAAAGTCTGGGCATATAGCCTGGAGAACAGAAGTCCCCCCTTTGTGTGGGGATCCTTTTCAGTCCAACATGACATTTCAAAAGCCATTGCTGTCTCAATGTGCTCTGGATGTCTCTGTGCCCTGCTCCATCTGCCCTTTGTTTCCCCATAGTGGGGACCTCCACCCTATCCCATGACAGCGGGATTCTGTCAATCTGTGCTGCCTTTCTTGGAATATTGAGGGTTTAAGATTGAAACTGGGGAACCAAGAGTGGTTGGAATTTTTGAGTGCTTATGACATCATCTGTTTCCAAGAAACCTGACTAGTACAGGGTGCTGAGGGTTCGCTCCACTTTGAGGATTTCCACCTTTTTGCTGCTCCAGGCATGAAAGAGGCAGCGAAAGGTCATTTGTCTGGTGGAATTATTACCTTGTTAGCATCTAGGGTTTTGGGCCGCATCAGGCATACTAGAATATAGATCTAATAAATATGTAAAGCTAAAACTTAAACATGTATGTAATGTGAAAGTTGAGAATTCGAAACTCGCTTCATGTAATGTAAACTGAGAACAGGAAACTCAATGCAAGCAAGACAGACAAAAGCCATGTTAATGTGTATTTCATGCAAAGAGCCAGACAAACATTTGAGTTGGAAATGAAGTTGGTCTGCGGACGTGACGGGGAACACGAAGGCTCCAGGTTTTCTCTAGGTGAGAAAGTTAAAACAAAGGGACTAGAAAACATATAAAAGGTGAAGACCATTGCGAGAGGAGGACAATTAGGAATGGAATGTAACCTCTGAATAGCTGAGCTTCAGATGAACCTGCTTACCAGAAGATGCGCTGAGAGAAATGACTTTGATTCTAACCAACCTAAGAATCTAGTGATGACAACCTAGTGATGTCATTTACATCACTGACTGAGAATGGACTCAAGCGTATGGATTTTCTGTAGGGTAAGATATTATGTAGGGAATTACAGTATAGAGTATAGAATAGGAATGCGTTATTTTGTGGTTTAGTTTATTAGCCACTCTGTGTCAAATTATTCTTGCTTATATAATCAATAAACTTTCTTCTTTATCTTTATTAAGAAGCGTCTGTGGTCTAACGTTGGGAACACAAGTGAGCAACTTGAGTTTTCAAGCTCTTGCGAACCCAGAGAGAGAGAGTGTGAACAGGAAGCTTTTTGAGAGTCTGGGTGGCAAAGTGATTATCCCCGTTGCAAGAATGAATCAGCCAGAGAGAGAGAACTGGTTCAGGTAGCCTGCAAGTGAGGGAAATTGAGTCACCCAACTCAGAAAGGGGGGTAGTGGACCCCCAACTAATGACAGAGACTTCTAATAACTTATATTGATAACTTCTGTTGGTGATAGTATGCAAGTTTTAGGACCACACTGGGCTCTTTATCAGGCATGAAAAAAGTCAGAACTATAGACTAGTAAGTCAGATCTAATTAAGCAGTTGTGGTTCTAATAAAAGGCCAGTATAAATATGAATGAGGACAGTCCACAACACATGCACATGATGTGTGTGTGTGTGTGTGTGTATTATGTACTGTCCTCATTCATATTTATATTGTTTATAAATATTTATTTATATTTATAACTTTTGATTGTACAATTGATAATGCCGGATACATGGCTAGCGCTATATAAATACATAATTATATTAACCAAAACAAAAAACTTAACAGTTTTTAAAAAACTTAAATGCACAAAAGTTTTCTTCAAATCCCCTCCCCCCACACAAAAAATCTGGACAATTAAAATTAAAAAAAACTTCAACACCCTACATTGCAACAAAACATAAATGCCAAAAAACATTGAAATTATTACAGAATTTAAGCAGTATTTAATATTTTATCCTCATCAACATACATGTAATATATTTACTTAATTCCTTACTATACATACTTATATTCATGTTCATCAATAACTAAACTTTCACATTTTTCCATTATTAAACTTGAATTTCTTATCATAATTCGATAACGTACCATTTTTTCACAGTGCATTAAGTCTGTACACAACTGCATTGTGTAGAACGAATTGCATGATGTTATGTACACTCACATTGTTAACACTTTATTGTATTAATTGTATTAAATTTCTATACATGTAAAGCACAGACTTAATGCATTGTGAAAAAATGCCGGCGGGGGCTGAGATCGGGGTTGGGGGGGCAGGGGGATATT
>QEPC01001533.1:8808564-8825155 GCA_003113815.1 Sphenodon punctatus
TCACAACTGTCTTACTTATACTATCTTAGGTAGGAATTTAGGATGTAAAGCAATATCTATTCTATCTTGGAAAATCTGCAAATATGGTTCTGAGATTATTATGGCTGCTATTTCACTAACTCTTCTTAATGAAGTTATTGCTAAAAGGAATACTGTCCTTAAACCCCCACCCCATAACCAGTTCATTTGTGCCCCCCATATAATGAATTCATGTTGCCCCAGGGGCACAAATGAACTGGTTATGAGACAGGGGCAGTGTGAATTGATTATGGGGGCACAACTGAACTGGTGATAGATATAGATATAGTGTGCGTGTGTGTGTGTGTGTATTTATCTACAATATGTGGACAATATGCAGACGATTTAGTCCTCTTCGCAGATGGAAAAGGGACTTACAGGTGCTATTAAAGAACTGATTAGCTACTGCCACTTAAATGGGTTCACAATCAATAGTGGGAAATCAAACATAATGGTAGTGGGAGGCAGAACATCATCCACCAAATGGAAGGTCAGAAAACTAACCATTAAGTTAATGAGCACAGTGACGTACCTGGGAGTTATCTTTACCTCCAGAGGTACATGGGCAGCCCATATAAAAAACAGAGCCTCTATGGCAGCCAGATCTGTGCACAGCCTTCTGAAAGCTGCGAATGTTTCATCAGGTGTATCTTTGTCAGCATTTTTGCAAACTTATTCCTTGAAAATCCATCCTATGTTAATGTTTGGATTGGATATTGTCCCTTTTCCAGATATTATTGTTCTAGAAAGAATCCAGAACTACTCATTATGCAGACTGCTTAGGGCTGGTAACAGCGTCCCAGGTGCAGTGTTGCGAGCGGAAACAGGCATACCTCCCATTGAGCATTTTGGGAGAATGGCCATGCTAAGATTCTGGCTGAAACTATTAAATCACCAACCAGCGATGCTATCAGCACCATGTGCAATGGAAGAGTCTTCACACATTGGTACCAGAGTGTAACCCTGGGTGAAGTATTTACTTTCTACCCTGAGTAAGCCTCCTGATTATTTTCAGTGGAAGTCTACTGACCATATTAAAAAGGAACTGGATCTCAGATCTAAGGACATTGCTGCACAGCAAGATCTTGGCTTAATTAAGCAATGCAAGGCTGCTCCAAATTTTGGTGTAGTTAAGACCACCTTTTTTTAGCCTTATCTGGATATTCTATCTAATAAAACTCTGAGATGGAATTTTACCCTTCTTCGCTTTCAACTGATTGAGACAGCGGTCCTCGCGGTACTCGTTTTGCAGGAACCCGATATGAGCTCTGTTGTTGTTCCTGTTCTATGCAAGAGGTAGAAACAGCGGAACACTTTACTTTGAGGTGCCCTTACTGTCACTCAGGTCTGTTTGGCTAACTCCATTATTGGAGAAGGCACGGAAAGTAAATGAAAATAGTGTTTTTAATTTTCTTGTTAAATTGTCTGCAGTAGAGGATGTTATAGCAGTAGAAATCTTTGTTGTCTTGGCTTCAGAAAGGAGGAAATGTATACAGCTACAAATTCAAGACTGTTGCCAAGCTAGGAATGGTAAATTTTCCGATAATTGAAGTAGGATATATTGCAACAAGTTTATCTGTTGTGTGTAGTGTTGTGATAGGTGATATTCACCGTACAATGTTAAACTTGGGTATGTATATTATTCTCAAATTTATGAGTTGAATATGTATAATTGTTTGTTTGGGAATTTGTTTTTTGGCTATGGCAAAAGCCAATGCCACTAATAAATAAATACTACTACTTCTATCTATATCTATCTAATCATGGCATAATGCCCTTAACAGGCTGGCTGCATTTTGGGTGTCTTGTGTGTCTGCAAGAAGGCCACCATGCCACATGTTGGTTCACTAATGGCTAGTCTTTGCATGAATGTTCCCTCTCTGGTTGCAGCAGATACCTTTTACATTGCAACAAAACTGTGTAGCATGTTTTGGGGACAAGTGGAACTCCATGCTGATGCTTTTGTGGTGTTCTAAAGACTTCACATAATATTGTTGGCTTAAGAAGGTTTGCTTTGCTCGCTCCGTGTTTGCATGTGCACTGCTGGCCCTGCCTACCCTTGTCCAGGCCCACTTCTGGCCCTGCCCTGTGCCCACCAGCCTTGAAACCCACCAGCTGCCACTGATGCGTGACAAAGGTGCCCTGGAGTATCCATAGTGATAGAAATCCCCAGTGTCAACAAGGAGATACATTCCTACTAGGAATGTGCATGGGGGTAATTTTTGTTACACTCTGCAGAGCTTAGCTGGAACCCATCAGTAAGTTATCTGAGTGGGGAGGGGAGCAGGGAAGCCTCTTCCCAGTTGTATGCACACACTCTAATCAGTCCGTTTCCAGGAGGACTGATACAAGGGCAGCACACAGTGCATCCCTGATTTAGCCCCCTTGGAAACAGGAGACAGGGACAGGAAACAGGGATTAGTTTGGAGTGTTGCACACAACTGGGAAGAGGCTTCCCTGCTCACATCCCCACTCAGATAATGTAGTGTTGGGTCCTAGCTAAGCTCTGCATCCTAACGTGGAATGCACACCGCTGATTTCTACCTTGCAGTGCCCTAAGCTCAGCAATCTTAGAGCTCCTGCAACCAGAGAAGGAGACTCTGTGATAGTTATCCTGATGACTGAGGCAGATACACAGCATACTTTTTTTTTCTTGGTTCCATATAAAACCTTTTGTCCCAGAAAAAATGCAGTCTACAAGAAGTCATTACTGTACCTCTCTCTCTGCACTATACGACTCATGTTGAAGCCTCCTGTTTGTGCCTTTGAGATTTTCAGTGCAAAACCCATCTTGTTGAAAAAATATTTTTTAGTAGTGAATCCGAAATCTGAAATACTATCCAAAATTAATAAAGAACCGAAACAAAAAAATTCAAAACCAAAATCCCCCCCTGGAGTCCCATCCCTAGGAGAGACTTTCCCGCCTCTCCCCCCACCTACCTTTTGCTTCAGGCGTGCTTGTAGATGCACCTGCTTGTAGAATCCACTTTCCGTTATCCTTTGTGAAAATATAAATCTCTGAAGTTCAAGCCAAGCAATGCTAAGAATAGAATCCTTAAATCCTGATATATCCTTCCATTCCATTTTACATTTTTAGAGGAAGGGAAGATGAAAAGTTATATCCTCTGAAGATCAGATCTGTTCAAATCAACTGAAAAAGACTGAATAATTAATGTTGAAAATGTCACTCAATATTTCTGGAGAACAATAGATAAGAACCCTGCAGTAGGTTGATGTGAAATACTAAATCCCTAGTTAGAGATTGGCTCAGACCCTGGATTATAAGGTTCTATTCAACTCGGAAACTTTTTAAAGCCTGCTAGAAAGTCAGTTGGGCCATTAGATTATTAGATGACCAGGGGGCGAAAGGGGAACTTGGGGCGGATAAGACCATTGCAGAGAAGCTAAATCAATTCTTTGCTTCGGTCTCTTTGCAGAGGATGTTGGGGAGGTACCCATGCTGGAACCATTTTTTGTAGTGATGAGTTGGAAGAACTGTCACAGATGAATGAAACTCTGGAAGAGGTTCTAAAGCAAACTGAGAAACTAAATAGTAACAAATCACCAGGACAAAATGGTATTCACCCCAGAGTTTTGAAGGAATTCAAATATGAAATTGCAGAACTCCTGTTGGTAATTTGTAACCTATTGCTAAAATCTGCCACTGCCCCTGAGGACTGGAGGATAGTGAATTTAACACCAGTATTTAAAAAAGGACTCCAGAGGCAATCCTGGAAACTAGAGACTGGAGAGCCTGATGTCAGTGCCATGCAAACTGGTGGAAATAGTTGTTAAGAACAGAATTATTGGACATCTTGATAAGCACAACATAGTGGGGAAGAGTCAACATGGTTTTAGCAAAGGGAAGTCATGCTCACTAATCTTTTGGACTTTTTTGAGGGTGTAAATAAGCATGTGGATAGGGGTGAGCCACTCGATACACTATATCTGGATTTACAGAAAGCATTTGATAAGATCCCTCACAAAAAACTCTTGAGGAAATTAAATAGTCATGGGATAAAGGCAGTGTGGTACAGTGGATAAGGTGCTGGATTTGGACCTGGGGGACCAGGGTTCCAATCTTACCCTATCCAATGAATTCACTGGGTGGCCTTGGGTCAGTCACAACCTTTCAGCTTCAGTTCTCCATCTGTAACATGGGAATGTGTGTGTGTGTCTTTCCCTGTGTGTTCCCCTCATCCATGTCCATCTTAGGCCATTTTCATATGGACCCCGGTGCCTTCACGGTCCATGGGGGATGGGTGGAGGTTCAAACTCTGCCTAAGAATTGACAGGAGCTGCAGCGTGGGTGCTCCTCACCCAGCGCAACTTTCGAGCCCCTTAGACTCCCTAGGAGGGGGGGGCTCCTTCAAATTGTAGTTGCAAACGAAGGGACATCCCTTCCTGAACTGCAAGCACCTGGCGGCACCATCAAACCGAGCTGCTTTTCCCGCTCCGACTTCTTCCCCTTGGTGCTGGCCCCCGGGTACGGCCCAGGGCAGAGCAGGTGCGGGGGATTGACCCATGGGGTATGCCCCTCCGCTTTGGGGTACCTGCTTCATGGCTGAGACTGCCAAGACTCGTAGGGCTGCGGCCCTCCGAGCTGCGACGCAGAAGGAAGGCCCTGCAGCAGCGCCTCCAGAAAGGTAAACTGCTCCGACCCCCCACCCAAATCCAAGCCGCGGCCTGCATCCACCAGCAGGAGGAACCTCGCAGCCTATCAGAGGTTGAGAAATAGGTTGAGGAGGCAGCCTCTTCTGCCTCCCAACAAGTAAGAGGGACCCCTTCCATTGACCCTATCCAGCAGCTTCAGCTGGATGTCCTAAAATCTATGATAGGGGTACTGGTCCGCATAGAAGGGAACCAGACCCAGGCACGGCGATCCCGCAAGCATGCCCGCCCCTCCTCCCAAAACCTCTTTCAAAGGGGCATCTAAGTCTTCCGGAAAGGGCAAGTAAAAAAGCACCCGCAAACCTTCGCAGAAGCGATCCCTTAAGGATCTCATCAGCTCCTCCTTGAAGGAAGACGATGTGGGCTCCTCCCTCATGGAAGAGGGCAAACTGCCACCTGAGGAGGAGTCTGACCCCGGCTCCACCACCACCACCAAGAGGAGAAAGGGAGCCAACACCAAAACCCTGCTGGTGACAAACGCAACCTCAGAGGAGGATTCGGACCAGGCATCCTCTAACCGCTCCCCTCATTCATCAGACAGAGAGCCGCCTGAATGGGAGAACATCCAGTCAAGGGAACCTAAAGAACTGGGTAGGGAACTACCTTCTGACCAGGGCCCAAAGCTACTAAAACAAGCGAAGAGGGTCTCAGGATCACACCCAGAGCCCTGAAGAAAAGGGACTTGGACTCTCCCTCTGATGAGGAGGATTCCAACAGGAATTATATCTAGGGATGGGCGAACGCGGTTCGGAAGTTCAGAGTTCAGACCAAACTCGAATAGTTCGGTCGACCAAACGGAACGTGTGAACCGAACTCGAATTCGAATGTTCGGTTTGGATGCGTTCGGTGAGTTCGGAATTTAATTTCTATTGGTTTCAATGGAAAACACATTATTGGCTGTAACATTTTTTTTTTATGCTATGTGGCTGAAACATGGGGTGCCTATACCTCCAATAGAAAGTGTTATGTGTACCAAATTCCAAAACGATCGGATAAAGGAATCCAATTTTAGACGCAGTTGAAGTATTGTATTTTGCAATATTCTACATATACATTCTTAGCTGTAAATGCTTTGCCTCACTTCTAATGTAGGTGAAACTTTTCTAGTTTATACCCCTTCCCATATTTACTATCTTTGCCAAATTTCAGAAGGATTGGGAAAAGGGTCTTGGTGGTATAAGCAATTAACATATAAATGTATGTCTGACTATAACATCTTTGTAGTCCAAGCAGTGTACATGAAATTTGGCAGGGCTATATATTACACTTTCCTGATCATCTCTGCCAAATATCAGAAAGATTTTATAAAGGGTCCCAATTTTATATGCCTGTACAACATATGTAGAGAAGGGGCCTATGCCTGGGATTCTCTTATGTCACTGTGGTATAAGATCGGTTTGTGATGCGAATTGGCCAACAGAAATGTCAACCAAATATCCTCATTCTGTGCTGGGACCATCCCAACATATCTCCCCCACTTGTTTCTGGGAAGTCAGAAGCATCTGTTTAGGAAAGAGTCAATAGAGATTCTCTTATGTCCTCTGTCTCAGTGCTGCAGGATGTGATTGTGATGATAATTGGCCAGCCTGGATGTGTTTAAACTATGTCTCCTGACTGCTGGGATGCTATCTCAGAAGTCCCAGTTATGTTGCTTATGCCCGCCTCAGGGCCGCCCCCTATGCCCACCTCGAAGCCACTACCAATTGGTCCTGTAAAGCTAGAAGCTTGCAGTAATGTGTTTGGCCATTGAATGTGTCTGTCAGTCTTTGGGGTTGCTCCACATCCTTCCTCCTACAGTCTCTCTCCCCCTGCCATGCAGGGTGCCTGCCTCTGACTGGCACTGAATATGCTGATATTCATCTGAATAATGATCTTCACAGGGACAACATCAATTGCTTATATAATTGGGGCCCTTTATCAAAATCTCCTGTACATTTGCTGAAATGGCAGGAAATTCTTGCCAAGTATCTTGTAAACAGAATGCAATATCAAAACGTTACAGCTGGAAATGTCTTTTCAGGTTAATGTCTTATACCCTTGGGACCCTTTATCCACTCTTTCTAAAAATTGGCAGAAGTATTAAGCATATGGAGGACGTAATATGCACAAGTTTCATGAACATTGGATGCAAGATAAAGAAGTTGTAGCCATGAATGTGTATGGAGCTTTTCTTAAAATCACAACCTTCAATTGCTTCTGAAATCGGTTCCCTTTATCTAATCGTTTTGCATTTTGGTACAGGTAGTGTCCTCCATCGGGGGTATAATCTCCCCAAATTCCATCAAAATCGAATAAGAAACAAAAATGTTATAGTGGGAAATATGCTTTTTGGTTTTTTCCCTTTATTTCAAAAACCAGATGTCATTTTCAGTTCTCGATTACACCGAACTAAAGACCGAACCAAGCCCGACCGAACCAAACACCGAATCCGAACTCAAGTTTGACCCGAACCACCGAACGGCCAAACATTCTAACATGGTTCTGTTCGCACATCCCTAATTATATCCCCAAATTAGATCGCAGATCAAGGGGCGCCACTCTAGACAGGGCGTTCAAAAAAATAATAAAGGCACAATGGAAACAGCCCACCAAATCCTTGAAGCTATCCAGGGTTCAGCAGTCCCTGTATACCTTCTCCAAACACAGCAACCCTATCTTTAAACCACCTCAGGATGATGCGACAGCTGCCTCCTTGGCCCAACAGTCCGTATTCCCCTCTGAGGGAGACCTACTTCCCAAAGACTCCACCAACAAGGGAGTAGAGATCGGGCTTAGGAAGAGTGATGAGGCCTTAACGAATATCTTACAAACGGCCACTGCAGCTTCCTATGTCTCCAGAACCATAATGAAGTGGTCCAGACTTGGCAAAGACCCCGATATATTGACCTCTCTCTCTCGTAAACTTGCCACTAATGTTACCCTCACCCATGCCTTTTTTATAGACTCATCCATGGATATCATCACCTGGGCTGCCAAAGACATGGCGGCCAGAAGACATAAACTGTGGCTCCGCTCCTGGCGTGCAGACCCCCATGCAAAGAACCTCCTAGTTAACAGTACATTCAAAGGAGGCAAGCTGTTCGGCTCTGCCTTGGATAAGGCCTTGGCCGAGGCGTCAAATAAGGAAAGGAAGCACTCCCTCAACCAGGTTCAAAAACCTTTTTTGCCCCTTTCAACGCTTCTTACAGGGACCCAGACGAGGCCATTCTTCAGGCAACTCCTGGAACTTCCAATCACGTGGCAGAGGCCAGCAAGGACTCGGGGTGAAGCTTAGCAGATTCCCAATACAACCCTCGTACTCCAGGCGCTCCGGATCCCATACCCGCAACCAAGATTCCTGACTGCTCTGGATCCTCTTTCTGAGCCTCTGCTCCACTTGGTGGCCAGCTACTACGCTTCGCTCACAGGTAGGAGCAAGCAACCACAGATGCCTGGGTTCTACAAACAGTGGCGATGGGATACTCGATTGAACTCAAATACAAACCCAGGGAGTTCTTTCGAGTATCTCTTTTGATCACGTATCGCTTCCAAACACACAGCAATGTGCATGGAATTACACAGACTACAACCGATGGGAGCCATAGAAAGGATACCGTGGCACGAAAAAGGAAGGGGTCTCTACTCCATTCTATTCCTCATGCAGAAAAAGAACAGAGAGTGGAGAGGAGTCCTCGACTTGAAGCAGCTGAATAAGGCACTCAAAGCGCAGCGATTCAAGATGGAGACCCTGGCCTCCATTTCCCTTTCTCTGTCGAAGGGTGACTGGCTGGCCTCGTTGGACCTCAAGGATGCCTACCTTCACATCCCCATCCTTCCAGCCCACAGACGATGGCTCTGCTTCTGCTACGAAGGCCAGCACTGGCAATATCGAGCCCTCCCTTTTGGCCTCAGCACGGCACCGTGGACGTTTACCAAGGTACTCATTCCACTCATTGCAAACCTTCGCTTAGAGGGCATAGCCATATTCCCCTACCTCAACGACCTGCTCATTCGGGCCCCGTCATGGGAACTCGCCCTGCTTTACTTCCAGCGCTCCATCAACTACCTAAAGTATCATGGATTCCTGATCAACGAAGACAAGAGCCACCTCACTCCCACACAATGGCTAGAACACCTGGGAGTGATCATCGACACCACCCAAGACAGAGGTTCATTCTTCCACGACAGCAACACAAGATCCTGAAACTCATGATGCTGGTATGGGCGCAACCTCGATCCCCTCCCTACGGTCACTTGCATCTCTATTAGGCCTCATGGTGTCCTGCGTTTGGCATCTACAGAGGGCACGATTCCACTCACGACACCTTCAGAAGTTACATCAACCATGGCAGGCGCACGCACATCATCAACAACTCACCTGCTGACCTCCCAGTCAACCCGAAGACCCTCCTGTCCTTCAATTGGTGGGAACACCCTCACAGATTCGACCACGGAGTCCCCCTGATGGAACCCACAAGAGTGATACTCACGACAGACACCAGTCTGTCCGGCTGGGGTGCCCACCTAAACTCAAGCGTAACGCAGGACACCTGGTCTATGCTAGATCACAATCACAGCATCAATTGGCTGGAGCTCAAACTTGCCCTTCAGCACTTCACCCATCATGTACAGGGGAAATATGTCTTAGTTTTCACAGACAACACAACATCCATGGCTTACATCAACAATCAGGGGTACTCATGATCCCAAACACTCCACAAAGAAGCTGTGCGCCCGCTACGCTGGGTGGAAATTCATCTCTTCTCTCTGTCTACTCTGCACATACAGGGAGTGGACAATGTGGAGGTGGACTGGCTGAGCCGACAAGCAGTGGATCCAGGAGAATGGTCCCTCAGCCAATCAGCATTCCAGCTGATTGTACACAGATTCGGTCCTCCAGCTCTGGACCTGTTTGCCTCCCTTTCCAACACCAAGGCAGCCCGATTCTTCAATAGGAGTCCCCACCCCAAAGCAGAAGCACACAACGCTCTCCTCCAGCAGTGGCCCTCGGGCCTCCTATACACCTTCCCCCCATTTCCCCTCCTCAACCGGGTGATCCACAGGTGCAAACAACAATGAGCCACCGTCATCTTGGTAGCTCCCTTGTGGCCCCGCAGACCGTGGTTCACAGACCTGATCGCATTATCCGCCTGGGAACACCTGGAACTTCCTGTCACCCCGGATCTGTTGTCCCAGGGTCCCCTGAACTACAACCAGCCAGGGTTCCTGAGACTGACAGCCTGGCTGTTGAGACCGTAGCCCTTTGGAGGTTGGGGAACCAGTCCCAGGACAGCCACCTACCTGGGCTGGGGCAGCAGCAGGCCCACATCTGGCAGTCCGGGAACTCACGTGATGGTGAGTCCCCAGCCCAGGCAAGCCATAGCAAGCCCTCGTTGTGTCTGTTATCACCCCTTGTAGTGTCTTCCGACCAACACTTTTCAGATTTGTCAATGGAGATCTCCTGTAAAACTTTGTCAAATGCTTTGCTGAAATCAAGATAAATTATGTCCACAGCAGTCACCTGATACACTAAACTAGTTACTATGTCAGAGGAGACAAGATTAGTCTGGCATAAATTGCACCTGACAAATCCATGATGACTATAAGCAGTCACTGCATTGACATCTAGGTGCTTACTGTTTTATAGTCTTTTCCAGTATCTTCACAGGCATTGAAGTTAAGCTGACTGGTCTGTAATTTCCCAGATCTTCTTTTTTCCCTTTTTTAAAAAAAGGGATGTTTGCCCATCTCCAGTATTTTGGCACCTCACTTCTTTTGCAAGTTTTCTTTCTCAAAGATAATTAACAGAGATTCTGAGAGTAGTTCAGTGAGTTCTTTCAGTACCTGAGGGTGTAATTAATCTGGCTCTGAAGACTTGAATTCATTCAATGTAGCCAGCTATTTTCTGACCAGCATTTTGACTTGTAGACTTTCCTCCTCTTCATTAATATGCGCCTGTTGTAAGACTTGATGCAGTTTCCCTTTTCTGTGAAGAATGAAGCAAAATAGGAGTAGAGAAGTTCTGGAAAGCATAAACTTCCCATTGGTATCCTGATCTTCCGACCTTCATTGCTTTCGTCAACTCCTGATGATTCATGATCTGTTCTCATGAATATCTTCTCCAAAGATGTAACCATTTAACTTACTTTAACGCCTGCTTTATTTAAAACAAAACTGGAGTAGTTACCTCCATGTGTAGGTGCTCTGCACTTATTGCATAGTAGCTTACCCCCAGGCAAAATGATGTCGTCAGCAGGGAAATGATGTTGATTTTAAGTAATAACGTATTGAACACCTAATTATTCACATGATCATTAACTTTGTGTTTTGTCTAAATGTTTTAATTTAGTCTCATTTTTCCTGCTTACTACTGGCTATACTATCATGGGCTTTGCTAGGGTTACAATTCCAAACTTCGAAGAATTGCCTCCACCTGTCCTCCTGATATGGGGGTGGCAGGCGGCAGGTCCCTTGCCGCGCCTGCCTAGCAGGGAGCAGGACAGCTGGAGAGTTTCCTGCCACTGGGGATTGCACAGGCACCTGCGGCGGGGAAAAAATGGCACGAAACAAATTGGTTAACCCAGCCGGGGTTGCCTAGGCAGCCCTGGCTGGCGCTGATAGGTCCAAAACAGTCTTGTGGGCCCCGCTCGGTGGGCGGGGCCCACACTTCAGTCCAGGTTCTGCTCTAGCTCAACTTGCAGCCGGAGCCTTTGAATTGATTGGCACCCACCCAGCCCTCCCCCTGAACTGTGGGTTTTTACTGGTTGCCGTTCAGGAACCAGGAATGAATTTTTGCGGGACCCGTAATTTGGCCCAAACTTGGGTTCTGTTTTTCGCCTTCCTTACAGTGCAGTTAATTGGCTAATTGATTATCTCCTAGGAAGAGGGTGGTGTTGTGCTCGAAAATTAGTCGCACTCTTGCAGGGGTCCAGTACAGTAAGCTAGATTAGGTTAGGTTTTATAAGGAAGAGTCATCTCCTTAAGAGATGGGGAGGCCCACCTGCTGGAATGCTGGGTGTAGCAAGCGGGGCTGCCTCCCTGGGAGGGGTGTCGAGCGAGGGCGGTAGGGACAAGTATGGTCCCTCGTCTGTAGGCACCTTCATCCTTACTCCTAGTTTAAATGGTTGGGCCCCTCTCGCCTGTGGCTTGGGCCACTGAGAGGTGGAACGTGAGGTTCATGATGGGGGTGGAAATCGAGGGTACATCGAAACCATTCCTGGTTTTTGTTGAGTTATTGTTCACCTGTTCGATGTCATGGTACTGGACCCGCATCGCACTAGGCGATTTGCCCCCACCCATTGGTTGATCAATTTTGATTTGAATAAAGAGTGCGGCCGTTAAAACCCAGCATGGTGTCCTGTCTCCTTCGGTGCGTCGGCAATCTCCGTTTCAAATAATCTCATGAACTCCGTTTAAATAATTTCTGTTTCAAATAATCTCTATTTCTATAGCCTGGCTATAGAAATAGAGAGTATCCTAACTCCAAGAGACCTGCTTTGTTACAAAAATATTATCTTTTCACGAGACCTGGCTTCCTGGCCGACACAACTTTATAACTATATTTCTTTCACTATCAAAAAATATTTCTCTGAAGAAACTAGAAAGGCATTAAGGCTGCATCAGCGATCAGCAGATTCTCCCCTCATGTCTGTTACATAAACATCCTCTTCAAAAAGAATACTTCCTCTTTGAAGAAGAACTTAATAATATTTCAGGCTTCCAATAAGATGCATGAAGCCCCGTTTTCCTGATGAAAAGCTTGAGAGAACAGCTCCTTTCAGAGAAAAACGTGTCCATCTTATCCACCACCAAAATGACAAGAGAGAGAAAAAAAATCCTGTTTGGTTCTCCTCCTCTCTCTCCAAACATCTCCATGCTGAGCAAGAGGCAGAATCTAACAACAGACTTGAGAACAGGAACACTTGGATTCCCAGACACCCTGACTTCTGCCCTTGTGGTCACCCACAGTCTGCCAAGATGAAAGTGTACCTTGCGCTGCTGCTAGGGCCTAGGGTTTCTCCCACTCCTAATGTTGGGGTCGGGGGGAGCTATGGAGGTGCCAAGGAAAGTTCCTCCACAGCTGGGACTGGGAAAAACCTACTTCAGATGCTTAAATAAAATTTGAAGGACACTTTTTAAAAAGCAGTTTCTGCATATTTAATTGGATTTCAGAGCTACAAATAGATCTGCAATCAAAGGGGAATGGTTATATTATGCCATCTGTACCTTTTAGAAACCTTGAAATTTAAATATTTTCTTTTGCCTTAATTCAGCAAAGCATTTAAGCATGCCCTTAAGTTCTACTGAAATCAATGAAATCAATGAGACTTAAAAGTCCGATGCGGTGGAGGCAGCCATCATCATAACCGTGAGACCCATCCCTCCCCCCCTCTGTAACTGACCCACTCTCATCCACGCCCTAGTTATCTCACACCTCGACTATTGTAATCTCCTCCTCGCTGGCCTTCCCTGCTCTCACCTTTCTTCCCTTTTCTCTGTTCAAAACTCTGCTGCCAGGATCATCCACCTAGCCCGTCGCTTTGACCACGTGCAGCCTCTCCTCTCTTCTCTCCACTGGCTCCCTCTTCCTGAGCGCATTCTGCACAAGCTCCTTGTATTCACCTACAAAGCCCTTCACAACCTCGCTTCCCCCCTACCTCTCTGCCCTGATCTCCCTCCGAACCCCTGCTCGAGCACTCCGCTCCTCTTCCATCTCCTCCCTCATCCTCCCACGCCTCCCCTGCTCCCCCAGCCGCCTTCGTCCCTTCTCCCTCGTTGCCCCGCACGCCTGGAACTCCCTCCCTGCCCTCGTCCGCCTGGCCCCTACCCTCTACACCTTCAAGTCCCTCCTCAAAACCCACCTCTTCCACTCCGCCCTTCCTAACTCCTGCTAACCATTCCCACCCAGGATTATTCCCCACCTGCTATCTGTAAACTCCCAATTTGCCAAGAACGTGTACCTGAGCTCTCGCATCCTCATGAATGTCGCATCCCTTGTCTCTCACTCTGTTCCCCATCCCTGTCTCCCCTCCCCCGTCTTTAGATTGCAAGCCCTCGGGCAGGGACCGTGTCTATCTTATTCTTTGTAAAGCACCAGGTACATTGCTGGTGCTATATAAATAATAATAATAATAATAATAATAATAGTGATTCCAGCACTGTGATTCAGAACCTTAATTTTTTTATATTAAGTGTAGTATTGCTGAAATTAGAAGCCAGTTGAAAGTAAACTTCTGGCACTGCACAAAGAAAGTAGCACATAAAGGGCAAATCTTGGTGTCATCGGTACAGTAAATGAAATTAATGCTGGCCATTCACTGCCCACCAGAGGAATCTTGTTGGCCATAAATGGAGCGTTGTCCAGAAATAAGCACACATTGCTGCGTTTCTAAACAGGAACACCGTGGACCCCTAGCTAGCAATTGCTGTTAACATTAACAAAGCTGCTATGATGCTATATCTAGCCTACTGCTAAACTCTTCCCTTTTTTTTTTTTACATAAATGGTTCCCTGCCTTGGGGGCATGCGTGAACAGGCAACTTAGCTTGAAACTGCCTTAACGCTCTGCCAAGTGCTGTGCAAACACCCTTTTCATGCTGCTTACATGTGGGGAAGAGCTCTGCCTTCTTTCGTTTGCCCCACTCCTCAACCAGCGGAGCAAAAGGCAGAATTTTGTATGAGAACTCTTGTTGCCTTCAATTAAATACAGAAAAATGGTAGCTAAGAGATTAGATCATGGGTTTGAGATTAGCTTTATAAATATTCAATCTCTTGAATTTTCACTAATTGCTCTTAAACAAGAAAAATGTTAATTCTTAATCAATAATACAGCATCCTTGAGAATATTTGATACATTAGGAGTTCATTTAAGTCCCAGCATATGTTGGCAGTGTTGGTTGTCACATGTTAATTAGTTTGGATCTTTATAATAAGGAGAAGCACTGGAAACATTATTTATGGAGTTGGTGTTGAGCAAGAATCCTTCCTGTCCAGGAGGTCAGGGGATAGCTGGTTTCCGCAGACAACAAAACTTGGCTTTGATTATCAAAATTAGTTGATAATGAGGAAATTGTTTTTTGTTACAGTGTAAATTAACAATCTGCATGTGGAATACTCAGGATTTTCCACTGATTAGCAATTTCACTGTTTTAAGACACGGTGATTATAAATTGATGGGTATTTTTGAAGGTTAAGTATTTTAAGGTACAGAGTTAGCTTTATTTATGCAGACTATCAATTACTTTGATATCCTTGGAATTAGCATTAAGGCTGAGGGTCTTTGAACTGAAAGGATTCCATTAATTGCAGGAAAAAGATATAGGATCCATAATTCCTTTGAATGGAACTGTCATGAATCTTGAAGCTTGGCACAGAGTCATTACCAGAGTGCCCCTCACTTTAGATCATCAGAAAAGGAGTTTGATGTGATTGCCTCAAGCAGAATACGGAAGGTCAGCTTCGGCCAATATCCTCAGCTAACAAAAATATAGACAGTTCATAGAACTGTTTGACAGCTAGTGCCAATAATCCTGACTCCTCCGTTTGGATGAGTTGTTTCTTTGGGAGAAATTTATTGTCAGTTGCCTAAAGCATTTTCCATTTAAACTCCTAGAGCAATTTTACTTTTTATCAGGTGACATTCCTATAATATTCTCCATGCCTTGATCACTTAGTGGTAGGGGTATGGTTCCGATACCACGGAACAGTTAGAAGCAAGCAGATGATATGTAAAGTATTTATCATAACTTTATTTTCTCAGTGCATCATTATTAGAGCATGAGAGCACTCTAATAGTTAAGGTTGTGTTGCATGCTACATTATAAAGCCCCCAAATGCTATTTGTTCTAAAATCAACATGATCAATGTTAGTATTGTGAAATCTATTTGGGAGTATCCCTGGTGTAAACAGTTCGTGCTGTGAAAATTTCAGCTGCATCCATTGGATATATGCTGAGATATCACAATTTGACTTTCAAGCCTGATTTTTCATTTAGTCAGACTGTCTTGATCTGGGCAGGGGAGAGTGGTTGAGTGTTGGTGGGAAGGAGGAATTAGCCTTTTAGAAAATTAAAGGAGGCTGCCAGGGAGTGCCTTTGGGGGTTTATTTGTAAATCTGATTAGTAGTTTTAAAGTTATGGGGTTGTGAAAAACCCCATGTTAGCCTATGGAGAGGGGCAGGGCTGCTTTGAAGAGGAGCGCTGCTCTCCTCCTCTTCTCCTGTCTTTCCCTTCCCTGAGCAAGGTTCAGGGCAATTGTGCCTGGGGGTTTGGGGGCGCCGGGGAGAACATCCTGATGACCCTAGCCCCCTCCCCCTTGCTGCTGCCTGCTTTGCCCCCCGATTGCCACCGCCACCATCTCCATCTGCAGGCTGAGAGCCCGGCCAGCACTAGAGTCTACTATCTTCCCCCACCCCTGCTGTCGCCTGTGCCAGCCCCCGCCTCAGCAGCAGGAAGTGGGGAGGAGGCACAACCCATGCGGCTGCTGTCGCACCACTACCTCTGCTGCCGCTGCTCCTACTCACCACCATCACCACCAGGATAATTTTCAAAGTGCCCGCAGTGCACACAAGCGCTTTGTGGAGCCACTGCCATGTTCCCTAGTAGTGTGGCATCCTGGGGCTATGCTTCCCAGGATGTCACACTACTAAGGAACATGGCGATGGCTCCACAAAGGGCTTAAGCGCACTGCAGGCACTTTGAAAATTATCCAGGTGGTGGTGGCTCCTGAGTGCTGGGGGGGCCGCTTCGAGTGTGCGGGGAGCAAGGGAGCGAGGGCAGGGGAAGCGCTTTGGGTGGGGGGGCAAAGGAGTGAAGTCAGGGGGGTTCTTTGGGTGGGGGTGGGCAAGGGAGCGAGGGGGTGCTTTGGGTGTGGAGGAGATAAGGGAGTGAGGGCACGTGGTGCTTTGGGTGTGGGGGCAAGAGAG
>QEPC01001533.1:8826706-8873464 GCA_003113815.1 Sphenodon punctatus
CTTGGTTACGATGAGAATGACAGCAGGCAGGTCCATGTTGCAAGGATAAGGGTAAACCGATCGTAGGTATAGGAATAGTCGCTCAGCAGGATAAAGAGGCAGAAAGAGCAGAGCGAAAGAGGTGAGTTTTAAGGAGAGATTTGAAGGTATGAAGGGAGGGGGCAAGGCGGATGTGGACAGGGAGGGAGTTCCAGGCATAAGTACTTAGTTCCAAGCAGGAAGGACCAATCTCTCAGCACTGATTACCAACAGTGGAAGCATGCTGGTGTCTCTCCTTTAACCCCTAAGTCCCACTCCTCCAGGCATGTTGCTCCTGGAGGCATGCTGAGCATCGGGGTTGCTTCCTGATGTTCCTTGGAGCCATTTCCATCCTTGCCGGCTGCTGTGTTGGCAGGGCTGTTTGTTCAGCGTTGGTTGTCTTGGCAACTGAGCACTGTAGCGGTGGGGCTTCAGCCGCTTCCCTAACCTGCAAGTGTCCCTGGTATCTGTGCGGGTCGGGGCCTGCCCACGGCTCTTCCTAGCCCCTCAACCCCCTTGTGGCGCCGCTTGATATCCATTTACCATAGCTGACAACCTATCCTTTGAGTCCCAATAGCCTCCCTATTCCACACAATAGTCATTCCACACACACCTACTTCTGTTCCATATGACACACACAGATAAACATTGTATTTATCCCAGAGCTTTTGAGTTCTCTGTGAGGACAGTGGGGCTAGAGGGTTAGAGGGGTGACTTGGACCCAGGACTCCTGGGTTGTTTGTTACAAGGTTGAGAGCTGAGCAAAGGAGAGAAGAATAAGCTAGGAACCAGGACAATTGAGTTGCTTGTGAAGGGAGTGCAGCCTACTGAATTAGAGTAGGGTGGAGAGGCTAGAAACCAGGAGTCCCAAGTTCTCTGTTAAAGGGATGGGACCAAGTAGATTAGACGGGGAGAAGGGGCAGGGGCCAGGACTCCTAAGTTCTCTTTCTTAAAGAGGAAACAGAGGGTGCTTGGCCAGCTCACGCCCTCCTGTTTCCAGCTTCAGTGTTGTCCCCAACCTGCAGAGGAAGAGGATTGGGGTTGAAAGACGAAGGCAATATGTGGGGGCATTCAACCTAAGTTGTAAGTGAGCACAATATGTGAGTCTGTACAATGTCTTTACTGTTAACGTGGCATGAAAGATATGGCGGGAGCCTTAACTTGCAATTTCCATGCTTTTTACTGCATGATTGAATTTGCAAGAGCCTTAACTCTGCTTGCAAACCAGAGGTTTTTTGACTATGGAATATCCAGGTTTTTTGATAAATACAAAGCAATCCCCCTGCCCTCGCTCCCTTGCCCCCCCCTCCAAAGAGTCTCCCTGCCTTTGCTCCTTTGCCTCCCCCACACCCAAAGCGCCCCCTGCCCTCGCTTTCTTGCCTCCCTACCCAAAGCTTCCCCCTGCCCTCGCTCCCTTGCCTGCCCCATACCCAAAGTGCCCCCCTTGTCCTTACTACATTGCCCCCAACACCCAAAGCTCCCCCCTGCCCTCAATCCCTGGTGCCCCGACCATTTGCTGACCATGTGAACTGTGGTGCAACTGGGGGTGGGGGACGTGCATGCATACTCCCACACACACCCATCCACACCTATCACCCACCTACGGAGCTGTCTGAAAAAAACAGAGGAGGGTGTGTGGATGCATATGGGATGGGTGGACCTGCAGGGGTTTGTCTTGTCTAAAAACAGCCACAATCGTTTCCACCACTCTCCCAAAAGTGGACTGGCTCAGCGCCACCTCCTAAACAGGACTTCATCTAACTGGCACAGTCTTGCCCATAAAAAACACAATAGATAGAAGTGGAACAGAATTAACTGATCAATGAATCCATTCTTCCACCAGGGCAGTTGAATATTTAGTCGTAGGTCTAGATGTTGCCAAAATTCATATTTTCTGATTAAGAACTTTAAAAAATATATGAGGAGTGTTTAAATAAAGGGTTTTTTAAAAAGATAGAAAGCTTTATAATTATTGCCCAGAGATTCGGGAGAGAGGGGTAGAATCATTCAGCAGCTTACATAGGAGGAGGAGGAGAAGTGCATAACTGAGCATCTGACACATGAGACTGGTGGACAGAGAAGAAAGGAGGAATAAAGAGTGCGGAATTGTCTGTGGAAAATAGGTTGAGTTGAATGAACTCTGTGGGCAGCCAGTAAATAGCTGGAAGTATAAACGTTACATATATTACATATTAATGGTCCTAAATGCAAAAGTCCACACCCAGCTGTTATACGGGGCGGAAATATGGACCCCCTACCTTCAGCCTAAGTTAACTGAATTGAACAGTGTCCAGGCCCGTTTCATTCAAAGGCTTTTGAGGATTCCCTGTGCCACTCCATTTGTGGCAATTAGGTCAGAGGTAGGACAGTATAGGTGGTTGACTACAGCGTGGTTGAATGTTCTAAGATTTTGGGCCAAGCGAAAGATCTTGCAAGCCCAGGGTTTGGTGTCCTACTGGAGGAATGACTCATTTAAGAGTACTTGGTGTCAGGCCATGGAGCTCTTCCTTCACCAGTTGGGTTTTCATCCCGGCTGTTGGACTGGGAAAGAGTTGACCGTGGTCTTGAGGGACCTCAAGTGTAGGTTGGAGGATAGGAATGTCCAGGAGGCAATGGCAGCAATTAGATCTTCTCCCCACCTGGCCGATTACCTATCCTACATAAAGCCTCGACCTTGCCTGTCTGCCTACTTGCTTTTGTCCATCTCGCCCAGGGGCAAGCATTTAATTATGTGTGCCCGTTTAAATGCTTTGCTGACGACGATTTTGGAAGGTCGTTACCAGGGGGTAAATTTTTCAGATAGGCTTTGTCCGTTTGATCAGCAGCAAGTGGAGACCGTTTCCCATATCTTAACCAATTGTCATTTGTATGATGACATACGTGGCAGGTATCTGGCAGATGTTCCCCACAGATTCTCTGACCACACTGACCATAATATCGCCATTCAGGTTTTGGCTGATGTCGAGCCATCTGTCACCTTGGTGGTAGCCCACTTTTTTGTAGCAGCCTTAGCCAAACGAACTCTTTTCTTGCAGTTTAAGAATTTTTGTCCAATAACGCCGAGTGATCCTTATCTGGTCTCTGTGTGATTTCTTGGAGTTACTATGTTATGTTCTGTACTCTAGTATATTTAGTTATTAGTATTATTATTATTAACAAACATGCGCCAGCAGTGTACCTGGCACTTTACAAAGTAATAAAATAGACACGGTCCCTGCCCCTAGGGCTTATAATCTGAGAGACAGGAACTGGGGGAGAGACATAGGAAGGGGAACAGAGGGAGAGAGACAAGGGGGTCTAACATTCATGAAGATGCGAGGTCTCAAGTGCACGTACTTGGCTTGGTTACGATAAGAATGACAGCAGGCAGGTCCATGTTATAAGGGTAAACTGATCGTAGGTATAGGAACAGTGGCTCAGCAGGATAAAGAGTCAGACAGAGCAGAGCGAAAGAGGTGAGTTTTAAGGAGAGATTTGAAGGTATGAAGGGAGGGGGCAAGGCGGATGTGGACAGGGAGGGAGTTCCAGGCATGGGGGGCAGCAAGTGAGAAGGGACGAAGGCGCTTAGGGGAGCAGGGAAGGCGTGGAAGGGTGAGAGAAGGGACAGAGGAGGAGCGAAGTGCACGGGCTGGAGTATGGAGGGCGATAAGTGCAGAGAGGTAGGGGGGAGCAAGGTTGTGAAGAGCTTTATAGGTGAAGACTAGGAGCTTGTGCAGGATTCGTTCAGGAAGGGGAAGCCAGTGAAGCGAAGAGAGGAGGGGCTGCACATGGTCGAAGCGACTGGCGAGGTAGATGACCCTGGCAGCAGAGTTTTGGACAGAGATGAGGGGAGAAAGGTGGGACCGGGGAAGGCCAGTGAGAAGGAGGTTGCAGTAATCGAGGCGAGAGATGACCAGAGCATGAACAAGAGTTTTGACAGACGAGACAGAGAGAAAAGGGCGAATCTTAGGAATGCTATGGAGGGAGAAGCGACAGGATTTAGCAACAGAGTCAATGTAGGGTTTAAAAGAAAGGGGTGAGTCAAAGATGAAGCCTAGGCTACGGGTTTGGGAGACAGGCAGGATGGTGACTCCATCAATAGTTATTGACAGTGAGGAAGGATGAGGGGGGAAGATAAGGAGTTCAGTTCAGTTTAGTGGTGCCAGTTTCAATTATTTGTATTTATCATTTTTATGAATGACTTCTTTTGTTTTGAATTCTGTTATGTGTTGTATGTCTTTTTTGGCTCCGGCCGCAATAAACTAAACGAAACTATTAATGATTTGATAAATTGAATTTTGGATTTGTTAATGAATTCATCTTTACTTGGGCTTTCAAAACAGAATTTAATTTTTGTGTGAAAGATAAGTGTTTGTTTTTTTAGTGGGGGGTTGTATTTTTTAATTTGTTTTTTGTTTTTTATCAGTCTTTCTTGTATGATTTTGAGAGTCTCAATTCTGGCTACATGAAAGTTTTTACATAGCCTCTGGGGCTTTTGGAAAGATTCTGTAGACAAATGTTAGGTCACTTGCTATTGATTGTAATTTCATCTTTGCTGTTCTTGTTAGGAACCATTATTCATGTCTTAGACCAAAGACATTCCACCCCGTCCCCACCTCCTATCCCTGCCGTACATTCTACTTTTCTTGTCACAGAAACAAAATAGTCTGAAAATATTTCTAGTTTCGATTGCTAGACTTAATTTAGTTTGCACATTGTCCAAGGAGTTCTCATGTCTCCTCTTGCCTTTGTACTAGTAGTACCTTTCTTCCTCTGGCCTACTGGCCCACCCTCTTAAAGGCAGTAGTTTTGAAACTGTATCCAAAATGTCAGTCTAAAGGTTTGATTTTTTAATTTCCTTTGAGCCTATGCTCATGAAAACATGGTCTTTCACTTCATTCAGTATAAACGTTATGACAAGTTTGGACTTATTTGTGTCCATGTTGCTTACTCCTCTGTTTAACCCTTTGAGTCTAAGACATGCTGAACAAAACATACACAAATGGCCTTTTTAAATGAGCAGGATTTCTCTCGCAGTTTAAAGCTATGGTGCTTGGAAGCCCCCGTGTGTGGGCTTTAGACGCACCTCTGTAAATCAGAAGTCGCCCAGGTGTCATTAGAAACAGTGATGCTGCGTGACTTCCGGGTGTTTTGAGACACGGCGTAGGTAATACCATTGGGGTTTTATCTATCGGGGTCGGCTGCGTGACGTCCAGTCAAGTTCTGGAGGCCATTGAGTACTGTGGCAATAATATTTTCATCTTCAGAATGGATAACTACTTTGTGTTTACGTACAGTGGATCTGACAAACGTAATTGCACCAGTGATTGAAACTTGTCTGATTTCCTAAGATGCTGCCAGCTAATTTTTAGAGGTGTTTAAATATATTTATGCATAAAACTGACATGAATTGGTGATGGATATTGGCCTAAATATAGATATTAACTTAGTGGTTAATATCTATATTTAAATATAGATACCTAAATATCTATATTTAGGTATCTATATTTAAATATATAAATATAGATATTTAGGTATCTATATCTATATTTAAATACTTAAATATAGATATTAACATATTTATGAAAATTCAGGCCAGTAAACTTCAGATTGTGATTAAAAGCCATTAAACAAAATCCAAGTATTCAGGGTATTATATGCGGTTCGATGGAAAATAAAATCTCCATGTATGCAGATGATAAGATGGTATTTCTTTCTAATTTAAAACATTCTATCCTGGTGTTAACAAAATTATTAGAAGAATATGGAGAATCTATGGATATAAAATTAATATAGAAAAATCACAGATGTTAGTTTTTAGCGAACATAAGATCCTGAAAGAAGAATTATTACAGCTAGCCCCTTTTAATATAAAAAAGAACTTTATAATATATTTGGGTATTAACCTGACCAAAATTTTAAAAATAAAACTTTCTTCCAAATCAAATAGTTTTTATTGTTGAAGCCAATGGCCATAACAAAAATACAAAAAAACACAAGCAATATAAGTAAGAAATATAAAATAGCAATAACAATATCAATATCAAAGGCAAAACCTCTCCTAAATACCCTAAATTAAAAAATATAATATATAAATTGGTCCAAAAACAATTACATAAGACCACCTAAATCCAAATCTTGAGAATAAGTGTGGAATAAGTAAAAAAATAAAATAAGATCGGCTAGATTCCGATTCCGATTGCTTAACACGATGAAATAGCGCTAGTTGCCAAATAGGACTTCCTATTTAGTTCTAACCTTAAAGCATAAAGAGTGATCTCCTTCACGATCTGTTTACCAGGATTAGCCAATAAGAAAGTAATTAGAGAGAGTGAATCCCAATGTTCTTTTCCAGTGAGATGGGCACCAATTGTCTCCTCCCTTATCCGAGCGGACAAAGGGCAGTACAGAAGATAATGGGTGATTTCAGATGTGACGTGGTGAAATTCACCCCGGGGTGAATGCCCCCACCGCGGGCCGTGGTGAGATGCGCGGCCCCAACAGACATGACAGGGGTGGCACCACCGCCCGGGGTCAACCTGAGCGAACACGGACCAGGGGAACCCAACAGACGTGCCGTGGTGGCAAGAACCGCGGTGGGAGACCCACAAGGCCCCGGGGTTACAGGAAAGCAAACATGGCCACCTGAGGGCAAACGAAGCCACAGAGGGCGGAGGGACCCGCCCACAGAAGGGAAACACGAAGGGAGGGGGTGGAGGGAGCAGCAGCGCGAGAAGCGCTCACTAAAAGCGGTCGCACGGAAGGCGTGTGCACACGGAAGGCGTGTGCACACGGAAGGCGCGCGCGCTTCAAAATGAGAAGCGCGCACACACACAAACGAAGCAGCACACCCACACAACAATGAGGAGGCGAGCAGGAGGCCGGGGGAGGCACACACCGGGGGGGACAGGGAACCGAACGACAGGTTGGATGCACGGAAGGAGAGGGGGCGGCGAGGGGCAGGCACGGCCAGCCCAGCAGGAGGGGGAGGGGGCAGGAGCCCAGCGGGCAAGGGGAAGGGGGACCCCACACCCCAAAGAGACATGAGGTAGCACAAAGCACCGGGAGGCGCAACGGGAGTTTATTGAGGACACGGGTGGCACCAGCCAAGCGCAAAGGCATACACAGCAGAAGCGCCAGGGGTCAGGGTGCGAGAGCAGGGGGAGCAGCAGGGGGGCCCAGGGCCCAGTCCGGGAGGGTGGGTACCAGCACAAGGGGCCACCTCGGAGACCACACGGAGGGGCCGGGGCGGCGGTAACAGGTCCCAGGCGAGGGGGCGACAGGCAGGTGACCGGAGGCGGACCCAAGGAGTCCAGCAGTCCCGAGGAGGCATCTGGCTGTCAGAAGGGCCCAGAGCACCCTACACCCAGGTGCAGGGGCTCCCATCAGGCGGAGGGGGGGCAACAAGAGCAGGTGCACGTAGCGGGGCCATTGCCACAATCCCTGGCAGAAGCCGCGCCCGGCCATGTGGAAGCAAATCAGGTAGAAGGCCTCGAAGGGATCCGCACAGCTCATCCCGACTTGCACATCAGAGCGTCCGCACACATCCAACAGGGCAGTCAGCTCTAGCCCGGGGGGGCAGGGGGCATGCCATAATCAGCCGCAGGGGGCCAGGGCAGGTGGGACAGCTCCAGCAGATGGTAGTAGGCAGCCCCACGGGAGCGCGGGTATCCACGGGCATCCTGCATGCTGATGATGAAGGACATGACCACAGCAGGGCCACCCTTGCACAAGTAGGTCGCATATCCCGGGAAGGCACACACACACTGTGCGGAAGCTGTCTCGGCGGGACACCATGCTGCAAGGCCTCCCAGCATGTCAGGTAAGCGCCCCTCAGGGAAGGGGGAGAGCCCCAGCTCCTCACTGTGCAAGCGACACTCACCAGCGGTCATGACATAACCAAAGCGCAGCATACCATTGCTCAGGCACCTATAGGCATCCGGCTGGGTGGACACAGAGCGCAGGCAGCGCTGAATGATGGGCAAACACCACAGGTCGCACAAGGCCATGCTCTCGCGGTTGCTCCAGGTTTGGACAGAACCCCCGGAGCCCCCGACCGGGGCCTCGGGCAGGGAAGCTGCTGCCATGGTACAGCTCCAGGAGGGTGTGAGCCGAGGCAGGCGCGGGGGCAGCATGGGGTTCCCTGGTGTCGAACCATGGCCGGGACCCCGGGGTGGTGCCCATGACCGCCCCAATCACGGAGTGGGACGTGTGCGAGGCTGAGGAGGGCGTGCTCCTCGACAGGACCATCCAGTTCCTGGACCAGGGCGCCGTGATGGCTGGCTTCACGGCCGGAGGCTTTCCGAACTGCATCGTAGCCATGGACGGGACCCACATCGAGATCCTGCGCCNGAGTGGGCAGCGCACAGCTGCCAGCATGCAAGGCCGGACAGGCCCACGCATACACACCTGCTAGAGGAGATGCCATGCATGCACACAGGGAGTAGCACGGGCCCTGGGGCAGAGGCCCCATCCCGGGGGGCCACGGAGGGGTCCCCTGGTGTCAAACCATGGCCGGGACCCCAGGGTGGTGCTCACGACCGCCCCACTCACGGAGCGGGACGTGTGCGAGGCTGAGGAGGGGGAGCGCGCTCGATGGAAAGAACTCACACCGAAACAGGTAGGTGGGTGCAACTACATTTTACTGTGCTCCCCCGGTCTCCCCCCTGACCCCGTTACACCCGTGTGCCCATGTGCCCCTACCCCCTCCCACCCGCACAGCTGTTGCTGCCACCCCCTTCCCTCCCCGGTCCCTATGCTGTCCGGCCCCTGCCCCTCCCCTGTCCCCTGCTGCCCCTAGGCTGGCCCCTGCCCCTCCCAATAGGGATGGCCAAGGCCACTGACCCCCCCTCGTCAGAGGAGGAGGTGCTGTCCGGCGGGCTGGCTGGGCGATGTGCCCCTGCCCCCTGTACTCCGCCCCCTGGGGGCCCCTGTCCAATCCCCCCCTGCTGCCGTGTGCGCTCTGGGGGCATGGGCCCCCGGATCCGTGGTCCTTGCTGCTGTTGGGGGGCCGGGGGGTGCGGTGCAGGGTGGTCCCATGGCATGGCCGGCAGGGGTGGAGGGTGCACCTGTCTGGGCGCTGGCATGGCACCTGGCGGGGCTGCTGTCACAATGTATGTGCTCAAGGCCCCAGCATGCAGGAAGAGGGATGTGCCCTGGGGCAGGGACCGGTCCATCCACCTCCCGAGCTCCTCGCACCTCCGGTCCTGGTGGTCCGAGTGGGCCTGGACTCCCTGGAGCGCCTCCATCTGTCTCTTCATGTCCATTCCGCAGCAGCAGCCGGTCCCTCCTCAGTTTCGCCACCAGTGCCCGGTCCCTCCCCTCCACCTGTTGCAGGGCCCATGTTGTGCCCTCCTCCAGTCGGTTGACCGCAGCAATCATCTCCTCAGTGTTCCGGGTGCTTGTGGTCACTAGCTCCTGTGCGAGGTCTTGCCGGTGCACCCGCGCTCGGTACTCCCGCATCCTCTGCACCGGGGGGACTGGCGACCCCTGGTCACGGCCCTTCTGTGCTCGTTGTGGGTCTGTTGGGTGACACAGGGTTCCGTTAATCATGTGGGGTGCCCTTCCCCTGGCCCCCCTCCAGTCTCTGGGGTCCGGCCAGTTTGGCCCCCGGGGATGGGCACCACCAGCCCCAGGCCTGCCCCCTCTGCCCAGGCCCTGTCCCCATCCCCATCCCGGTGCCGCGGGGCATCCCCTCCCTCTGCCCTCACACCCACACGTCATGGGGTACATGCGTGTGCCCTGGCCAGCCATGCCCTTACCTGCTCCCTCTGTGTCCGTTCCCTCGGAGGGCGCCCGGTCACTGGGGCTGGTGTTGCCTCGTTCCCCGGGTTGGCAGGCCATGAGGTTGAGGGTGACCGTCTCCTTCTCCCCCTCCCTCTCCTCCGAATCTGCAGGGACGGTTGTGCCATTGCCTGGGGTACGGCTGGGGGAGTGTTGGAGGCATATTCCTGAGGGCCCCGGCATCTCCTCCCTGTTGTCGGTGCCTGGTGTCGGGGCTCGCTTGCTACTCTGTGGATGCAAGGGGGGGGTCCTCATGTGCGGGTCGGTCCCCCCGGGTGCCCCCTCCTACCGGGTGCGGGGCAACTATTGACCCCTTCCTTTGCAGCACCTGGCTCAGGGCGTCCCGGTAGGGGGAGGTCCGTGTCACACGCCCGGAGTGCCGGTTGTTATCTACAATGTCCTTGTAGCCCATCTTGTGCTCCTTGATCTTGGTCCGGCACTGTGTGGGCATGTGCTCGTACCCGGCCTCCCCCATCTCTGTGGCTATCTGGGCGAACACCTGCTCGTTCCAGGCATTTACTGCCAGCTCGTCCTGCATCTCTGGTGTCGCCCAGATAGCGATGAGGTCGTGTGTCTCCTGGAGCCCCCGCTGACCCCCTCCTGCGGTACCGGCACCTCGTAGCCGGGCCCTCCGCTGCCTCCCCCTCTTCCACGACCACCGCCACCTGTCCCTGGCTCCCTCTGACCTCAGGCTTCTCCAGGGCGCGTGCCCTCTTGCAGGTCTGTGTGGGGGTACATTGGGGTCCACTGGTTAGGCTCCAGGCACCTGTCTTCCCTCCCTCCTGTGCCCCTCCCCAGCTCCGACCCACCCGTTCCCGACCTGTCCCCCTACCTTCTTCCGGGGTGGGCCCATGTGCTCCTGGGTGTCCCCAGCTGGGCCAGGTTCCCCCTGCAGCTGCTACTGCTGCTGCGCCACCTCCTCGCCCTCTCTCTCCATCGTCCTCTCACGTTCCTCCACCCTCTGCTCCATTGACTTCTCCACCACGTTCCCCTAATGCTGCCTGCCCTTTAAATCTCCCTCCGTGTTCTGCTTGTTGTTGATTGCCTAGCAGCGACGCTGCATGCTGTCACCACGGCCAGTGGTCATTTCCATTCACCGTGGCCGTTCACCGTGGTTTCCCTCCAGGCATTACATTTCCTTCACCCCTGCCGTGGTGGACATTCACCACACTTCTGGCCCTCCTCCCACCCCGACCTTACGAAACGTGGTTAGGTTCACCCCGGGCCGCATTTGACTGTGGTGAACATCTGGTGGCGAGCAAACAGACGTGCATGGCTCTTTCACCCCCACCCGCGTTTGACCGAGGTTGACTGTGGTGAATGGCGAAAATGTAACGTCTGAAATCACCCAATGAGAAAGATTTTCCAAACTTTCTTCCAATAATTCAAGAATTTAGTCACAAGTTGTCCTCCTGGCAAAATTTACTATTCTCATGGTTAGGCAGAATAAATTTGATAAAAAATGATGCTTCTGTCAAAAATATGAAGACTTCTTCCCTTTAATCAATAAGATTTTCTTTTAATTTATCTGGGGGGGGGGAAGAATCCTCGGATCAGATGCAGCATTCTTTTCACTAGATCTGAGGTTGGTGGTTTGAATTTTCCAGATCTTAAGCTTTACTTATGGGCTTCAGCTCTCAGAGCCATCAAATTATGGTACAAATAGGGTAGTGAACTAACATGAGTCAACATTGAAAAAGATGTGATCTAACTTCTGACGAAAGTCAGAAATATAAAAGAGATACTGGTTGACAGTCAGCATATGGTGCAATACTGACCACCCTTTTGTCAAGTTTGCTTGGCAGATCTGGACCACGTGTTTAAACAAGCTAGAAATATGTCCAGGGAAATCTCCATTTACTCACATATTTGGCACACAATTACAAATAGGTGGATACAATAAAGTTCTGGATAACAGATGGAGACATAAAGGATTTTTTTTAGCAACCATTTATTCTCTGGGGGAAATTTAAAATGCAAGATGCAATTCAAACAGTTCTTCAAGAAAGGGTGGAGATTTTACTTCTTTGTAAGATTCAAAGCATTTTTGACAATCCTAAAGATAGGAAGCACTTAGAAAATGATATGGTTGCTGTGACTCCGGATATGGAATTGCTATCTAATATTTATAAAATGTTGCAAAAGATTATGCTGCTCCCTGATGCCGGATAGCTCTCTCAATGGAGCAATGATTTGAATTTGGAATTTACACAAAAGGAAATTTCCCAAATATTGAAAAATATATTTAAATTTTCCAAATCCCTTTTGGTTTAGGAACCTTAATTGAAGTTAACCTTTAGATTATATCTTACTCTGCTTAAAATACACCAAATTAACAACTCGTATTCTGATAAATGCTGGTGGGGCTGTGACCAGCAAGGTTCTTATCTGTACTGTTGGTGGCATTGCCTGAAAATTAGCAGTTTTTGGCATCAGGTGTGGCCATATTTAATTAAAACAGTTAATGTAGTAGATCTTTCTTTCCTGCTTCAAACTGCTTTGTTAGGGATTTTTCCTGACACCCCACCCCCCCCAATTCTAGAAAGGAGATTAGCTTGCCAACTACTTTTCTTAGCAGCCATTCATACTATCACAAGGTAGCTAAGGAAGGGGCCCAAAATGGTTGGATAATGGCTATGTATAAACCAAAAGGTAAATGAGTTGGGCTTCTGCCCAGCAGCCCTTGCTCCCTTGGGCTATAAGGCTGCCAAAAGATTGGTGCTGAGGAGGTTGGTGCAGACATCGAGCGACAGAGTACGAGGTCAGCAATAGGGGAACTTGGTTCCCAAGCCTCCTACCTGCAATGGGCAAATGACACTGCTGCCTTATCCTCCTATTTGGATCAGGGTCTCGGCCTCCAGAACAGAAGACTGTTCTTACTTGCAAGGACAAATCATTTTCCATCGGCCATGGTAGAGGGGCGCTACAAAGGTACCCCACTAGCGCAGAGGGTATGCCAATGCCACCTTCAGCACGTGGAGTCTCTGGCATGCATCCTACTTGAATGCCCTCTTTACGAGGATGCACAAAGGAGGTATATTCTCGGGTGATAGCCCTTTCCCCTGGCAGACCTGGAACCCTTTATATGCGATTACTGCTGGAAGACCGCTATCCAGAGGTGATGGATAGAGTGGCCCAATTTTTGAGACAAGTTCTCCTCACTAAACATCAGTCAAAGTAAGGACGGGATGGGATACAGGTCCATATTTCTACCCTGGTAACTACGTAATACCCCCAGATTCCCTTAGACGCTGCTGCTTTAGAAACCCTTAGGGAATGGGTTACCTGGGGTATATCCAATCCTTCACTTTGGTGACTATTTTATATTTTTGATTCCCTTCTTCGATGTCCACCCAGGACCCTTATGTAATAGACCTAAATAGATATGTGATTAGAGTTTTTATTTTTCTGAGTTAAAGGTAAAGTTTCTTTGCTTTAGGATATGGTTAGTTTAATTTTGTTGTTTTGTTGAATTTGGTTTATCTCCACAATTGTACATTCATGAGTTTTATATTTGTTATGAGATGAATATAATGCTATAGATTATCCAATAAAACATAATTAAAAAAAACAACTGACATGAATTGCACACAAGCTAATTCTAAAAGGGATGAAAATGCTGACAGAATGTTAGAATGTGTGTATAAACTGTAATATGTTCACTCTATTATGTGTGCATGTAAGCTGCTTGCTTCTCTGTTAAGCCATTTCCTCCGGAAAAATCACTGGGCTCACCAACCTTTTCTGTAGTTTGTTGTTGGGGATGGGTATTGCCAACAGGATATAGGCCGTTTTTACATGGAACCCCCCACCCCCACCCCCCACTGGGTGTGTGCGAGGGCGTTCCACCAGAGGGGGCGTCTGTGGAAATGGCATGGCAGCAGGTGGGGGGATGGGTGTTATACCGGTGTTTGCCCATGTGAACACCACGGGCAGTGAGTGGAGGTGCGTGCGCGCTCCAAACACACACCCATCTCCACCCATCACCCTCCCATCTCCACCCACGGAGCCATCCGACAAAATGGAGGAGGCTCTGTGGATGGAGGTGGGAGGAGATGGGTGTGTGCCAGGGTAAAGGACACACACCTACTTCCACCCACCATGGAAGCAGCACACCCATCCCTCCACCCACCACTGTCCACGATGGTGGGTAGGGCTGAGGGGGTGGTAGCTCCTATTATCGGTGGGGTCTGCCCCCCTCTGGCCGCTCAGGTCTGTAGTTTGGGGGTGCTCCTCGACCTGCAGCTCTGCCTGGATTGTCAGGTGGAGACTGTGGTGAGGGGAGCATTTCGCCAGTTACATCTGGTGCAATGGCTGCGGCCGTATGTCTCCAACTCGGACCTGGCAACCATCATCCATGCTTTAATTACCTCTCGATTGGACTTCTATAACGCACTCTACTTGGGGCTACCTTTGAAGATGATCCGGAGGTTGTAGCTGATGCAGAATGCGGCAGCTTGTCTCTTAACAGGGACGGGTAGTCGTGAGCATATTACACCTCTGCTCCGTTCTCTGGCTGCCGATAGTCTACCGGGCCCAATTCAAAGTGTTGGTGATGACCTTTAATGCCCTAAACGGCTTGGGGCCTGCTTATCTGCGAGGCCACCTCAGGCCCCAGGTCATTTCACGGCTCCTGCGGTCAGCCAGGGGCGCCCAACTTGAGATCCCCCGGGTATCCCAGGTGGTGATGGCGGGGAGGGTGTTTTTGGTGGCTGCACCAGGGCTGTGAAACTCCCTCCCGATGGAGGCCCATTTATCCCCGGACCTCCCCTCTTTCAGAACATTGTGTAAGACCTGGGTGTTCCGTTGGGCCTTTGGGGAAGGGTGGGGTGGGTGGTGTCTTTATTGCCTTTTAGCATTCTGCCTTTTTAGTAATTTTTTAATATTTTACTTATTTAGTTTTATTGCTAGATTTTATATGTTGTTCGCTGCTCCAAGCTGCCATGGTGCGGGAGGATGCAGGGTAAAAGTGTATTTTAAATAAATAAATAAATTCATTCATTAATTATTTTTTTAAAGGCTCCTCTGTTTTCACCAAAACTAAACACACACATTTAATAGAACCCTCTTGCTTTAAACTCTCTACTCTGAGCTGTATTTCTGGTCAGTCCAGTTCTCGGTTGGGTAAGGACTGAGACTTGAACTGGTTCCTGGAGCCAGTGGCTAGCTCCACAGTGCCACTACCACACTTTGACCAAGCCTCAGGGATTTCCTGTAGGGCTCTCAGTGCCAGTCAGGCCACTTTTGTGACCTAGCCTCCCAAAAGTACCCCCCAGCCTTGTCCCATGCCCCCAGCTTCCTCATTGACTGGGTGGTGTCAGGCGCCTCGCCCCGGGACGGGGTATCGGGCGCCTCAACCCGGCGCAGGGAGAGAGGCGCGGCCTGGGGAGGAGATTGGGGACACCCCCAGGAGACGGTCACAAGTCACGGGGCTTGGCTCCGCCCCTACCTATTCCCTCCACGCCGGCTAACCCAGCCCCGCTGCAGGGAATCACACCGCAGGTGGGGGGACAGGCCCCGCCCCGACGCAGCAAGCGCATCGCGGCGCAACGCACGTCGTAGGGGGCGGGGCTTAGGGCCACACCCATTCCCTGGCCTTTAAAAGTACCGGCGGGGCTTGGGCTCCCCGCCGGTAATCGTGAGAGAAGCTGGCCCCCTTTACCTTAGACCCTGCCTGGAAGCTAAGTACTTGTTGTTTATTCTGAAGAAGTTATTGCCTGTGGATTGTGTGTGTTTCCCTTTTGTGCTCCTTCCAACCTGAAAAGTGTGGATTGTTGTATTGTACATACTCTGGTCACTGTGGTTACCTTCCCCGTTCCCCCCCCCCTTGCCAGTTAGAAAGATAGCCCCTAGCCTCAGCCTTTGGTGTTCCTACGAGCGGAGCTTACAGCCCTGCCCCTTTTGGGTTCCTGGGATAGCCCGCACTTCCATCCCTCCTCCTCCCTTAACCCTCGTCCCTTCCTCACCCATTGCCCTGAAGTTCCTATCCCCAACACTGCCTCACAGAACTCCCACTCTGGTCCACTGGTGGGGGATTGATTTCCCCAGGGTTGATTCCTACTGGAGTGTGAAACGCCTGATTCCCTCCCATTGTTTGTCTTCCCTTTCCTTGGTTGGCACTACCTCTCTCCACCCCTATGATGATAAGGGTTGCCTTGTAAATAGCAAGGAAAGCCCACCTAATATCCTGAGGGGAATACTGGAAGCCTCGTTTGTGTTAAAAGAGAGAGAGAGGGATTGCCAGCCACCCCATATTCCCCTAACAAGCCTGATAGAATTACCGGCACCTATCACCCTTCCCATGGAACCCCAGGACCCCGCCCAACAAATTCAGAAACTTATGCATGCTGTTCAAAGCTTAACAATGGAGGTTCAAGACCTTAAAATACAAAATCAAGAGCTCCATGAACGTAATCAAATCCTGCAAGAAGCAATGGGGGCAACGGGGGGAGTGAGGGACCTGGATCCTGCAGTTTCCTCATTTACACCTGGTGGGGGATCCGGTCCTAGCTATTCCCCTTTGGGGCCCCGTGAACCTAAAGCCCCTAAACCTGACAAATTTTATGGGGATAGACGAGCCTGTCAAGGGTTTTTGGCCTTGTGCCAATTGGTTTTTCAGACCCAGCCAAGTACCTATGGGTCCGACCAAATGAAAGTAGCTTATATCGCTGGGTTGTTGGGAGGAGTAGCTCTGGATTGGGTTACCCCATTGTTAGCTCATAATGATCCCATTCTAGGTAATTATGCCGCATTCATAGATCAATTTAAAGCCCTTTTTGATTACCCTCACCGAACCCGAGATGCAGAACATATTATTCTGCAGATCAAACAAGGACGGTCCTCTCTCCTGGACTATATTACTCGCTTTCGCTGTGTGTCTTTTGATCTGCAATGGGGTGATGCAGCACTTCGAGCGCTATTTCGTCAAGGACTATCGGAAGACATTAAAGATCAATTAGCAGGAGCTGCTACCTCCCCTGCAACTCTAGAGGAATTGATCACCCTAGTCATCCATATTGATGATAGATTATCAGAAAGAAGACATGAGCGACAGAGGGAGCAGGGTAGAGGGGGAGGATACAGAAGTCCACGCATCCCAGTACCGCTCCCCATTCCGAGTAAAGAAAGCCAGGATGGAGAACCAATGCAGATTGGGGCCGCTCGAGGGCCACTAAATCCCGCCGAGCGCGAAAGACGGCGACTCCTTCATTTATGTTTTTATTGCGGAGACAAGACTCATTTTTCACGGGAATGTCCCTTGAAAACATCACGTTTCCCCCCAGGGGGAAACGACAAAGGCCGGGAAGGACAGGGGGCCTCCCGGTAACTTCTTCGTTCCCCCTTTCTGAATTACCAAGTGACCGTCGTCAGTTATTTGTACCCCTGTTAATCCACATAAGCCCCTCGACCTCTCGGGTCGTAAATACCTTGATAGACTCTGGGGCCTCTGGAAATTTTATGGATCTTACCTTTGCCAAATCCTGTGGGCTACCCTTCCAAGTTAGACGACAAACAGAACTAATTCAGACAATTGATGGTTCTCCTATTTCTTCTGGCCCAGTATGTAATTGCACCCCTGTATTAAAGTGTTGGGTAGGTAAACATCAGGACATGATTCAATTTGACCTTATCAAGTCCCCCCTATTTCCCGTAGTTCTAGGATTTCCTTGGTTATATTCCCATAATCCTACTATTGATTGGGTACACCGGCGTGTACTATTTACATCTCCCTATTGTACTGACCATTGTGATCTTTCTCACCCGGTATCAACACAGGTAATACCCGTAGTATCTACATTAGATTCCTCCCAAATTCCTAGAGAATACCACCAATTCCAAAATGTGTTTAGTGAACAGGAAGCTGCCGAGTTACCCCCTCATAGGCCGTATGATTGCCCTATCGAACTGCTTCCCGGTGCCGAACCTCCCTATGGACGAATTTATAACTTAACCCCAGGAGAAACAACCACCTTACGGCAATACATTGAAGATAATTTAAAGAAAGGGTTTATTAGGCATTCATCATCTCCTGCGGGAGCCCCTCTTTTTTTTGTCCCCAAGAAAGGGGGTGACTTACGCCCTTGTATAGATTATCGGGGTTTAAATAGCCTCACCATTAAAAATCGATACCCCCTACCCCTTATTTCTGAGCTATTAGGAAAACTACAGGGAGCCCAGATATTCACTAAATTGGACCTTAGAGGGGCATATAATCTTGTTCGTATTAGGGACGGTGATGAATGGAAGACAGCATTCTGCACCCGATTTGGACATTTCGAATATTTAGTAATGCCCTACGGATTAGTTAACGCTCCAGCAACATTCCAGCACTTTATAAATGATATTTTTCGGGATTTATTAGATACCTTCCTTGTAGTTTATCTCGACGACATCTTAATTTTCTCACGGAACTACATCGAGCATGTAACCCACGTTCAAACAGTGCTTCGTCGATTACAAGAACATAAACTATATTGTAAAAGAGAAAAATGTCTTTTTCACGTGAAGGTAGTACCCTTTTTAGGTTTCATAGTTTCGGCTCAGGGAGTCCAAATGGATCCCAGTAAGGTTTCTGCAATCCACCGATGGCCAGCCCCCTCTTCTGTTAAGGCGCTACAACGGTTCCTCGGTAGTACAAATTACTACCGGCAATATATCACTGACTATGCCCGAACCACAGTACCCCTAACACAACTATTGAAAAAGGGAGCAGTTTATCAATGGCTGGAACCGCAGCAACATGCGTTTCAACAATTGAAAAAGGCATTTATATCAGCCCCTCTTCTTCAACATCCGGACGTCACCTTACCGTTTGTGGTTGAAGCAGACGCATCCGACAAGGCTTTAGGGGCTGTCCTCACCCAAGAGGTTGGTAGCCAACATCAAAGATTACCTTGCGCATATTATTCCCGTCAACTCACCCCAGCCGAACGTAACTATACGATCCTAGATAAAGAACTTCTAGCAATAAAAGTAGCATTTGAAGCCTGGAGGCACCTCCTAGAAGGAGGACCTTACCCTATTCTAGTACTAACGGACCACAAAAACCTAACGTATCTCCAAACAGCCCGAATTACCAACGGGCGACATGCAAGATGGGCCTTATTTTTTGCCCGCTTTTGGTTCAAGGTCCAATATCGACCCGGATCCGAAAACACGATGGCAGACGCCCTCTCCCGTTGTGAGGAGTCCTCCAAGCACCCAAATCCAAGCCCAGAACCGGTACTATCACCGAAAGTTTTTGCGGCTACTCTCCCGTCAATTCAGGAGTTACAACAGGAGACCGAGCAAGAGACTCCTAATACGCGATACTCCCTTCAAGATGGGTTACAAGACTATAAGGGGCGAGTAGTAATCCCACCGCGATATCGCCCACAGATACTGTGGGCCTCCCATGACGCTCCTTTGGCAGGACACCCTGGAACACGGCGTACCTTGGCTCTGGTTCAACGCACTTGTTGGTGGCCAAAACTTTACACTGACGTGGTAAAGTATGTCAAAGGCTGCTCCACATGTGCTCGAACAAAGACCCCTCGACACCTTCCAGTGGGCCTGTTACAACTGACATCAATCCCAACTCGCCCTTGGCAACGAATTGCCATGGACTTTATTGTGGGACTTCCCACCTCAGAACATTGTACTGCTATTTTTGTCATTGTGGATTATTTTACAAAAATGGGACACTTTATCCCTTGTTCAGGATTACCCACAGCCAAGAAAACTGCTGAACTCGTACTTAAAGAAATTGTCCGTCTTCATGGCACTCCCCGAGAAATTACCTCGGATCGAGGACCTCAATTTACGTCACGATTTTGGAAAGCCTTTTGTACTCTCTTAGGAATCAAAATTCAAACTACCACTGCGTACCACCCCCAAGCCAACGGTCAAGTTGAACGTATTAATCAACACATAGAACAATACCTCCGCTGTTTCTGTAACTTTTTACAAGATGATTGGGTTAAACACCTTCCCTTGGCAGAATTTACACATAACAATGCACCGAACGCCTCACTCGGAGATTCTCCCTTTTATGTGTCTTATGCCTTTCACCCTGACATCGGACTTCCTAGATTACCATCAACCAAAGTCCCAGCAGCAGGAGAATTAGCCCACCAAATCAAACTCATCCAACGTAAAGCTCACCAATACCTACAAAAGTCACGTCAACGATATAAACAACACGCAGATAAAGCACGTATCTCAGGACCGTCCTTATGCGTCGGCGACCTTGTTTGGGTACGCCGAAAGAACTACCCTTCCCTTCGTCCTTCGGCTAAACTCGATGATAAATTCATGGGACCTTTTCCTATCCGCAAGCAGCTCAATGACGTGACTTACATCCTTGATTTTCCACCGCATTACCACATTCACCCCTCGTTTCATGTCTCAATGCTGAAAAAAGCTGTTTCCCCGTTATACCCCTCCCAGCAGCTGCCCCCCCCCCCCCCACGTTTCTCCGCCAGGGTGTTCCTGAGTACGAGGTCCGTGCCGTCCTTGACTCCCGTTTCATCGGCGGCCGCCTCCATTATCTCGTTGATTGGAAGCACTACGGCATTGCCGAACGCTCCTGGGAACCTGCTTCTAACCTTCATGCCCCCCGCCTTCTTCTTGCTTTCCATCGCCGCCACCCCTCCCGCCCCGGTCTCCGCTCCTTGGTCGGGGGGGGGCGGGGCGCTGGACGGGGGGGTACTGTCAGGCGCCTCGCCCCGGGACGGGGTATCGGGCGCCTCAACCCGGCGCAGGGAGAGAGGCGCGGCCTGGGGAGGAGATTGGGGACACCCCCAGGAGACGGTCACAAGTCACGGGGCTTGGCTCCGCCCCTACCTATTCCCTCCACGCCGGCTAACCCAGCCCCGCTGCAGGGAATCACACCGCAGGTGGGGGGACAGGCCCCGCCCCGACGCAGCAAGCGCATCGCGGCGCAACGCACGTCGTAGGGGGCGGGGCTTAGGGCCACACCCATTCCCTGGCCTTTAAAAGTACCGGCGGGGCATGGGCTCCCCGCCGGTAATCGTGAGAGAAGCTGGCCCCCTTTACCTTAGACCCTGCCTGGAAGCTAAGTACCTTGTTGATTATTCTGAAGAAGTTATTGCCTGTGGATTGTGTGTGTTTCCCTTTTGTGCTCCTTCCAACCTGAAAAGTGTGGATTGTTGTATTGTGCATACTCTGGACACTGTGGTTACCTTCCCCGTTCCCCCCCCCCTTGCCAGTTAGAAGGATAGCCCCTAGCCTCAGCCTTTGGTGTTCCTACGAGCGGAGCTTACAGCCCTGCCCCTTTTGGGTTCCTGGGATAGCCCGCACTTCCATCCCTCCTCCTCCCTTAACCCTCGTCCCTTCCTCACCCATTGCCCTGAAGTTCCTATCCCCAGCACTGCCTCACAGAACTCCCACTCTGGTCCACTGGTGGGGGATTGATTTCCCCAGGGTTGATTCCTACTGGAGTGTGAAACGCCTGATTCCCTCCCATTGTTTGTCTTCCCTTTCCTTGGTTGGCACTACCTCTCTCCACCCCTATGATGATAAGGGTTGCCTTGTAAATAGCAAGGAAAGCCCACCTAATATCCTGAGGGGAATACTGGAAGCCTCGTTTGTGTTAAAAGAGAGAGAGAGGGATTGCCAGCCACCCCATATTCCCCTAACAAGCCTGATAGGTGGAAACAACAGGAAGCTGAATGGAACAACTACCTTCCCTGACCTTACCACTGACTCCCTGACTTGCATCCCTTTCTGCTCTGCTCGTATTCACTCCCCGGATTAACTGTTGTCTCCAGCTCCTGACTATCATTCAACCTCTGACTCCTAGCCCAGCCCTGATCCTGACTCAGTGCCCCAACCCAGACATCGGCCTATGCCCTGGACATTCACACCCCATGCCCCCTTACAGGTTGTACCACAGATTTTGCTTTCTGGCTCCAACTTGCCCAATAAGGGTTTGTTCTCATGAGCACTTTTGCAGAGGTAAGTACCTCCTAATTTAACTAATCCTGCACCTACACACCACCAGTTATCACCTACTACCCTAAAGCCTATTTGCGACATCATTCTGGACTTTAATCAATTGCCCCACTTCTCAGAAATGATTATCAGGAACATACTTCCTGTTATCCAGGACAGCCCTACCCAAACAAGAACAAGACCCTGCCAATACAACAGGTGTAAAATCTGCAAACACATCACTACCACAGCCATTATCAACCCCTCCCCCACCCACCCAGGGAAAACCATTCAAAACACAAGGGACAACACATGCAAATAAGAAAAAAATATATACTTCATTTAATGTACTAAATGCCCCCATGGAGTCTATGGTGGTGAAACCCATCTGTCCTTATATAAATGAATTAACTCCTTCTGTTGATCATATTTTTGTCCATATTCTTTTTCCAGTGGGAGTTCATTAATTTATGTAAGGATTGATGGGTTTCACCAACATAGTTTCCATGGAGGCATTTAGTGCATTAATGTTATTGGGAGTTTTTTGAGGACAAATATAATATAAAACTTCCACAAATTACAATGCATATCTTGTACTCTGCATTGGATGAAGTGCTCCATGTTGTAAGCAGTCAATATATGATTAATAGTTAATGTGCTCCATTAGGGGATCATTTAGACATGAAGGATTTTTTTCAGACTGCTTTCTGAGATTCTTACTGGTTAGGGGCCTTCTTTTATAGAATGGCGAGTCTGGTGGTTCTTAGAAGGGAATTACTATAGAGGCAAAATAGTTTAAAATGTCACCATCTGACATTAAACAAAGCTAAAAGCAAGAGCTAAGCTACATTGATTTTTGACGATTGTTTCAGCATTTTCAAAGTCAGAAAATGATCCCTCTCAGGCTATCAGAGGCATCCTTAAGATTATGAAAGCCCTTTGTAAGAAAAGTCCTTGAGGACTTTAAGCTATTTCTGATCCAAACATGGAACTGTCTTATTGATTGAATTCAAACTTTCATGAGAAGAAACTTCCTTGTAGGATCTCCCTAACGTAAACTTCTGGATAAAACTTTCATCACCGTACTTAAATTAATTCAGAGTTGATCTTGCGTTTCAAAGCTGAAAACACAGTTTATCTAGGTGCCTTTAGTATCATACTTTAAAATGTATTTTTTTTTTTTACATTTTCTTTAAACATTACAAAAAGTTACTCCCAGTATTTTAAAAGAACAATTTACTAGAAAAGTAATCCAGAATACACTATCCAGAATATAATATTTCAACTCCATGCAATTCCATTCAGTAATGACCAGTTATAAGATTATTCCACTGAACTCAAAGCACTGCATTTATTTTATTTATTTAGTTAGTTTTCTATTCCACCCTTCCCACAAAAGACTCAGGGCAGCTTACAAAATAAAATAATAATAATAATAATAATAATAATAATAATAAATAAAGTTTATTTGTGTAGCCATAGGCCATTACAAAACCCAGAATAATAACCGGTAACAAAACATAATATAGCCAAAGCTTCCATTACCAAATAACTTGCAACCAGAATATCAGGTAACCATAACATTCAAAACATCTATTAAATTGGTTATAGCCAATATCTAATATTGCACATTTAAAAACTCTTTGTCAATAGTATTCAAAAACTACATGAAACAGGGTAAAAATAAAATATAACCTAGCATATAAAAGATAAAAACATTAAAATACAACCCTTCAAAAAACCAACTCCCCAGAAAACTCGCCCAATACCACCTCCCCATTTCCCACATCCACCCCCTCACATCCCTACCACCAAACAACCCACCACCACCCAGTCCTCTATCCCTGCCCGTCAAATCCCTTTCCAGACAGAAAAGTCTTGCATCACCTCAGGAAGATGCTCAGGTTTGGGCTCAAATGAACCTCTGGGGTAAGGGAGTTGCACAGCACCGGGGCAGCAACCGTGAACGCTTCCCTGCATGATATAATGTAAGACACTATCCAAACAAATTTTTAATGGCCCATTTCCAGTCTACTCTCATCTACAGCCTTCCAAATACCTAAATATCCAAGGGAAGAAAAGGGTTTTCAGCTGTCAGAGTCTAGCTTGGTCTGATTCAGGGTGTGTGTAGCAGGGCAGCCAAGAAGGGCTATGGCCTCTTAAGCAAGAATGTGCAAAGCAGGATGATGCTGCCTGGGCATGGAAAAACCAGTTTTATGAATGTATAGCAGCCTGGACTGGAAACAGGCTGAAGAGGAAAGGAACAGAGGGTTTAACTTACTAGTCCCTTAATGCTGCAAAGAGTGGGAGAGTAGCCATGCCCACTGGGAACTATATACTCAATACTTTATTTACTTACTTAGCCAAAGGCTGTCGTAAAATGACAATGACTTAAAACACAAACCACAAAAGGTAAGTCTGAAATTAAATTACGAATTAAACTCTCCTATCATATTGATTATAACACATAGGAATCACAATCTATGGAGTCAACATCTACTCCATATAACATATAAACTCCTCCTTTATCCTTTCACCAACTCCCAACACCCCTGAGTAGCCGTTGGAAGGCTGTGGGCCAGCCGCAGGACTATGGTTAGCTAGGGCTTGGGGGCTGTTATGTATGTTGTTCCATCTAGAGCCCTCTAGAGGGCTCCACTCTGTTTCTGTGTTCTAAGTTAGTTCCAGCCCAGCCAGCAAGCAAGCAACACGTCTGCCTAATAAAGTTTTACTTACTTCAGGACTGTATCTACTTCTTGAGTCCTTAGCTGGACCCACAGACATCACAGTGGCAACGAGGATGGGATTGATTCACTCTTGCTGTTTTGAAATTGCTAAGAGCTCCAGCAGGCGAAGCAAGTAAGTGAAATTGAAAGGCTGAGCTGGGTGGAGTGCTACAGGCCCAGATAGGAACTATTAAAACTAGGCCCCAGAACACAGTGCAGTGTTCAGATTCAGTACAGTGGGTGTGTGGGGTGACCAGATAACAACCTCACGAAGATTGAAAGATGTCCCAGAGGGAGTTTATGGACTCATTTGATAATACTGTAGAACATTGGTCCACATATATTGAATGACTGGAGCAATACTTTGCGCTCCATGATACCCCAGATGATAAGAAGGTACCTGCATTACTGAACTATATGGGAGGTAAAACATACTGCCGCCTTCGCAGTTTGACATACCCAAATAAGCCATGCACCAAAACCTTTGCAGAAATAGTGACTCTGCTGCAGGAGCACTTTTCACCCAAACCCCTGGAAATTGCAGAGCAATTTAGATTCCATAAACGTAACCAGCAGGAAGGAGAAACAGTCATGGCTTATGGAGTTGCACGTCAAAGATTGGCAGAACACTGCAATTTTGGGAACACCTTACAAATGGCTCTGAGGGACCAACTAGTAGGAATGGACGAACAGAACCAAGTTCGGAAATTCGGTTAAGTTCGGAAGTTCGGTCGACGGAACTGTTCGGAAGTTTGGTCTGAACTTCCAAACAAAGTTCGGAAATTCAAACCCATTGAACTAAATGGAATATTATCTTTTAGGGATGGGCGCACAGAGCTGAGTTCGGAAATTCGGTTTGGTTTGGTTCGAAAATCGAGTTCGGTTTGGAAGTTTGGTTCAGTTGACCGAACTGGTCGAGTTCGGTCCGAACTCCAAACTTCCGAACCTCATTCGCCCATCCCTACCAACTAGTCTGTGGCATCAGAGATGAAACAATTCAGAAGCGTCTCCTTACATCAGATACTCTCACTTTTAAAAGGGCCATGGAGATAGCTACATCCATGGAAGCTGCTACACATGAGTCACAGGAGTTTCAAGCTGTGAGCAGAAGTGAACACACCACCCACAAGTTATATCATACTCCAAGTCAATTAAACAAAACAGAGCCAAAAGAAAAATGTATCTACTGTGGCAAGGGAGGGCTTAAATCAATGTTTTGCCGTTTCCAAAATGTGGTATGCTGGCGCTGTGGCAAAAAGGGGCACATACAAGCAGCATGTAGGTCTACTACACCAAATAAAATAAAAAGCGAGAAGAAAAAGACTCCTGAAGGGCACCATAGGGTACACGCCATAGAAACTGAAACAGACAGTAGTGAAGAAGATCTAGCTGAGTTAAGTATTGCCTATGTGAAAGTGTCATGTGTAGAAGATGGAGACAAGGAACCCATCTGGGTAACACCCATAGTAGAAGGGAAAGTCCTGAAGATGGAATTAGACACAGACTCAGCTGTATCAGTCATTCCTCATAAGGAGTTTACCAAACAGTTCAGTAATGTGAGGTTAAGGAAACCAGGACTATACTGAAAACATACACAGAAGAAAGGATCATCCAGCTGGGAGTATGTACAGTGGAAGTGAAGTATAATGGGCAGAGTAATAAATTAGATCTCTATGTGGTTCCGACAAGAGGACCAGCATTGTTTGGACAAAGCTGGCTAAAGAAAATTCGTTTAGACTGTCAATCTCTTAAAGCTCTCCAAGTTCACCAGAAATCCACTTCACAACAGCAGCTAGAAGAACTTTTAGCTAAAGTTGCACCAGTTTTTCAAAAGGGTATTGGACACCTGAGGGACATTAAGGCCAGTATAACTCTGACAGAAGAAGCACAACCCAAGTTTTTGAAAGCCCGGCAGGTACCACTGGCTCTCAGGGAGGCAGTGGCTAAGGAACTGGATCGGCTAGAAGGGAGGGGCATACTTACTAAAGTGGACTGGAGCGAATGGGCAACACCTATTGTTCCTGTTATGAAAGAAAAATTGAACTATATGGATTTGCTGTGATTTCAAGGTGACTATTAACCCAGTGCTGAGAACAGAGCACTACGCCTTACCTTGTATTGAGGACATTTTCTTATCTTTGGCCAGAGGGAAAAAGTTCAGCAAATTAGATTTGGCACAAGCTTACCTCCAAATGGAAGTTGAGATGGAGTCAAAGTTTCTTACGATCAGTACTGAAAAGGATTATTCCAGTACAACCGATTGGTATTTGGAGTGGCATCTACACCTGCACTTTGGCAGAGAGCTATGGATGAAGTACTCCAAGGCATACCAAGCTGCAGATGTTATTTGGACGACATCATTGTTACAGGATCCAGTGATGAGCATCATCTGAAAAATCTGGCACAAGTTCTCAAGAGATTGGAAGAGTATGGATTACAGGTTAACCGTGGTAAATATGAATTCTTTAAAGAAGCAGTCACATACTGTGGACACATCATAGATAGTGAAGGGCTACACAAGTCACCAGAAAAAACACATACTGTTCTAAAAGCAGGTCACCCGGAGAACATATCACAGGTTCGTTCCTTTATTGGGTTTGTTAATTACTTCCATAAATTTTTGCCCAACATAGCAGCTGTACTACACCCGTTGAACCAGATGCTACGGAACGGGAAGCACTGGGACTGGACTGAACAATGTGAAAGGGCCTTCCAGGAGGCAAAGAAGCTGGTCACTTCAGTACAAGTTTTAACACATTACAACCCAGAGCTGGAAATCTTGCTGGCATGCGATGCTTCAGCTTATGGACTTGGAGCAGTAATTTCTCATGTAATACCTGATGGTCTAGAACGTCCCATCACTTTTGCTTCACGATGTTAAGTGCTGCAGAACATAACTATGCCCAGATAGATCGGGAAACTTTGAGTCTAGTTTGGGCAGTCAAGAAGTTCCGGCATTATCTGTATGGTAGGAAATTCACATTGGTGACAGATCACAAACCCTTACTGTCTATTTTTAATCCCTCAAAGGGTATTCCAGAGATGGCTGCTGCCCGAATACAAAGATGGGCCTTGTTTTTAGGGGCTCATAACTATGATGTTAAATTTAAGGGCACTGCACAGCACGGTAATGCAGATGGCCTCTCACGTCTGCCATTACGAGAGGCAGGTAATGGCACAAAGGAACAAGATGCACTCACGACTGTGGAGTTGTTCAACATGACACAAATTAGTACCTTGCCTATCATGCCAGCAGTACTCCAGTGAAAGATCTCATGCTAGTGGAAGTATATGAAGCTGCCCTAAGGGGCTGGAAAGATGAACCAGGGGAGAGTTTAAAACCATTTTTTTCACCACAGAAATGAAATCTCCATTGTCCAGGGAAGTCATGTAATAAATTCCCCAAAAATTGCAGGCTAAAATTTTGGAAGAACTGCACGTGGGACATCTGGGCAAAATGAAGACACTAGCCAGGGGATTTGTGTGGTGGCCTGGTATTGATGGACAGATTGAAAAATTAGCCAAGGATTGCTCTGGCTGTCAACAAATGCAAAGCATGCCTGGACTGGCATCACTTCATCCATGGAACTGGGCAACGGCTCCATGGGAACGTATTCACCTGGATTTTGCAGGCCCATTTTTAGGTACCAATTTTTTAGTGGTGGTGGATGGATATTCCAAGTGGCGAGAGGTGTTCTGCATGTCATCCACAACTTCAGCAAGCACTATACAAGTTCTCTGAAGCCTTTTTGCTCGAACAGGGTTGCCTGTACAAGCTGTAACAGACAATGGCCCTCAGCTTGTATCAGCAGAATTCCAAACCTTCATGAAGTAGAATGGTATCAAGCATGTGATGTCCACACCATACCATCCTGCTACAAATGGACTGGCAGAACGCTTTATCCAAACTATGAAGCATGCCCTAAGAGCTGCAGATGGGCAGCCAGAATCTTTATCAGTGAAACTTGCAGACTTTCTTTTAGCATACAGGAATGCTGTACATGTGACAACCAACCAGACACCTGCCACTTTGTTTCTGGGACACAATCTTAGATCTCGACTGGATTTGCTGAAACCTGACTTCCGGAGGAATGTGATTAATAAGCAGACGGATCAGGTAAAGAACCGTGTTCGATCTGTACTCAGAGAACTACAGGTAGGCCAACGTGTCCTTGTTCGAGCATACAGAGGAGACCAAAAGTGAACACCAGGCACAATTAAAACAGCGAAAGGACCATATTCTTATGAAGTCAGTGTGGCGTCTGGTGTAACCTGGCACCGCCACATTGAACAGATACGGGAATTACCCTCTTCACAAAACTATTCAACTCTACCAATACCCGAATTGGCAGATCCAACCGATGAACCCAAACTGCTGAGAACAGCAGAGAAGCCCACCAGTGCCTGACATGGGGGCGGAGATATTGAGCAATCATCTAATGTATCCCTGATTCCATCATCTGAAACATCTGTACAAGTAACCATTCCAGAATCTGAAAGATGCTATCCTGTCCGTGCGAGGAGACCCCCCCCCTAACAAGCTAAACTTGTAACTGACAAACAGCCAGTTGATAAGTATAGTGAGATGGGCGCTGATCCTCATTACAATTGCTGTTACTATTCTTATATTATTGAATGACGGGGGGGGGAAGGAATGTTATGTATGTTGTTCCATGTAGAGCCCTCTAGAGGGCTCCACTCTGTTTCTGTGTTCTAAGTTAGTTCCAGCCAGGAAGCAAGCAACATGTCTGCCTAATAAAGTATTACTTACTTCAGGACTGTATCTACTTCTTGAGTCTTTAGCTGGATCCACAGACATCACAGGGGCCAGAGGTGTTGCTTACCCGGCACTAGAGAGACCATGAGAGACTTCGTATACTTTGGACTTTGATGTATGGAGAAGTAATGCTGTGCTAATCCTGAGGGGACTTACCACAAGGCACCTTCACCGTACCATAGATTATAGATCCTCTAATTTCTCCAGCTTCCTGGGTCCTCCAGCTCCTAGACTTGCCGTCAGCCTCTGGGGACCCAGTGCTGAACTTTGACACTCCACAGCGGGTCCACTATGGAGTTACGGGTTATCTCTCCATAGACTGTTGTTTGCTTGTGTTTATAGAGACACTTCCTGTTTCCTGTGGGCACTTTATGTAAATCAGAGCAACCAACAGAGAGACTGTTAGGGCCCAGCCAATCAGGGAGAGAGTGGGGTGGAGAAATATGAGGCTCTAGCCGTGAGAGAACACTCAGCAGTCCTGGTGACTGAGTGGGCAAATAGCCTGCCTTGGGTCCTGGAGGCCTGGATGCAAGCTCTGTTCCCACCAGAACCTAACAGCAGCAAGCCCAGAAGGCTTACAAATCTAGGCTTTGTGGCAGGGTCAGAACTTGGTCACCAGCCATCCAGCATGGGGGCCAAATGGTCACCTTATATTCGGCATGCTAGACGTATGAGGAGAGGCTTAAGGAACAGGGAAAGTTTAGCCGAGAGGAGGGAAGAAGACATGGTTACATTATTCAAATATAGGTTGCCATAAGCAAAATTATGTGTAGCCACTGAGGAAAGGACTGTTTAATTTAAAAGAGGAAAGATTTAAGCTTATTAGAAAGAAATCCTAACCACAAGGAGAGCTAAATACGGTAAAAAGTTACCCAAAAGGTATAAAGTAAAAGGGAGGAGACCACAATCCAAGCCTTTAAAAAAATAAAATAAAATTGAGACTCACCCAAATTGTGTAGGCTTGCATGTTTCCATTTACTGAAACTGCACCACAGCAGTATTTTTTCCTTGGCTTTGTGATACCATCCAGTACCAACCTCCAATATCTTTCTTAATTGTACGGAGAGTGAGTTATAAGAAGGGTGTCTGTGAAGGTGTGGTCTGAAAGTATTGCAGCATGCCCAGTTAGTGTCTCCCCTGCAGGTTGGGGTTAGAGGTGGAAAGTTAAGTAGTGGGGTAAAATGGAAATCTCTTAGCAGGCAGCACATGGGGCTGTTATGAAAAGTGAGAGGCTGCTCCTGCTGCTGCCTTTGGTGCCATTCCTGCTGTTAGCTGAGCTTTGCTGCTGTGCCTCACCGGGGGTGCCATTCAGTATGGGGGTGGGGGGAGCTTTCAATAATTGGCTTGGGGCAAGCTCTTGGATTCTTTGTAAGTTCAAAATGTAAAACGTAGTCTGTTTTGGAACAGTTGTAATTATTATTTTCTATATTTTTAAATTGGAAGGACAGGGGAGAGCCATTTGCCCCCTTGTTTTCCTTAAATGGCACCTCTGTCCTCACTCATGTGACTGAATGACAGTACTAATGTCCAGTCAGTATTTGCTGATCTTGCTGAGTGTTGGTGGTGTACCAAGGTAGGATGCACATTGTCCAACTGGGGTCTCCACAGGAAAGTGTCGGGATAGGTACTCCTCTTTTATATCAAGGGATTTCCTGATTGATTACTTCAGTTCCAGCTATGGTCTAAGGGGAGAAGCAATGCCTCAGGTAACCACATCTACTTAGGCAGTTCAATTCTTAGAAGGCAGTTCAATTCTTAGAGTTCTGATCTGTCATGCTTCTTCATGATACACCACTCAAGGAGCAGGAGCTTTTCATTTCATATTAACTTGAGCTTTTGAATAATCTTTAGTTTTGTCATTGCATGTAAAATTTGTTTTTTGTGTAGTTTGGAAATAGTGGGACTTAATTACCTTCAAGGGTTTAGACATTTGCTAACAACCTTTGTGTGAGACATTTGTGTTGCCAAAGGAGAGAGGGGGAGAGAGATGTTGATCCCAAATATAGGAGATGGGGACAAAGTAGTTACAATGATATCTTTTGTTGGACCAACAACTGTTGGTGAGAGTATGCAAGCTTTTGGGCCGCACAGGACCCTTACTCAACAAAGTAAAAAGTCAGAACAGGTCAGTGAGTAATTCTCTTTTGACTCCCACATCTGTGTGTCAATTAATTCTGCACCCTCACTAGCTCTCTCTATTTATGCTACTAAAACTGCTGTACAGGAACAGAAATAAACTTTGTGAGCTGAGCTTTACATCAGATTCTAACTATTATAAATAATTAAATCATTTCCTACTATAGATTTGTATACAATTTTTATTTTTAATACAGATAGAACTATGTACTGATTATCTGATTACTGTATCGAAATGGGTTTTGTATACCCATACAAATTACTTCTTGGGTTATATAAATTTAGTTTGAGGTCATTATATTGATAATTTATTACTTGGAGTTTTTCGGGTTACAAGACATTAATCCTCCAATAGTTCTTTAATCAGGACAGATGAACTAAATAATTCATAGCAAGACTTGGCCTGAAAACATTTATAATACTCAATTATATAATTTTACATGCAATGACAATTTGTTTTTTGTGTAGTCCGGAAATAGTAGGACTTAATTAATTACATTCAAGGGTTTAGACATTTGCTGTGGACTTGTTTGATGCATTAAATTAGGGATTCACAGAATGGCTAAAAATAGACATCAAAACCTTAAGATTTAAAAGGGTGAAAATCAGATATAAAGAAGAAAACCAGTGTTGTGTTGGGAAAAAAAATAAAGCATCTAAGTGACATATCTGTTGCAAAACTCCAGCAGTGTTCAAGATGGTTTCTTAAGCATGGGCTGGACAACCACATTTTTAAGGGTTTCCAACACCCTCCCCTCCAACCCCAGCCAACAACCTCTCCTGGCTGGCTTTCAACAACCAGGATGGGCAAGGGTCTAGTTCACAACTGGTTGCCCTCATTGCCCCCAAGCACCTCCTCTGCATCAATGCGTGATACCAATTCAAACCAATCCAAATAAAGAGAACAAAACTGAGAACCATAACCTCGAACTCTGACCCTGCAGTTGAAAAGGTAGCACCCAAGTCATGGTGAATACAAGCAATTTTATCTGCAAAGTAGTTAATAAAAACGTCACAGCAAGAATTCGATGACTCCATTTCCTGGCAGAAACAGGCTGGATTTACTAGGCCCCTTGCCACCCGAACAGCTCCTCTGGATGAGACTTTGCAGATACTACGATAGCAGAGAAGAAAACATTCTTCGCTGCCATCACGGCCTTGGCATAATCCTTCAAAAACAATCTATGCCACAGTCAGTAAGCTTCAAAGCGAGTCGAGCACCACTTGCGCTCTAGCCACCTACCCTCCTGCTTCAACTATCTCAGGTCTTCCATATACCAGGGGAACTGTATTGATGGACTGTATACATGGCGACCAGGTCATCAACAGAGCAGCCGTTAAGGTCAGTGGGTATATCCCCCAGACAGTTCTGGAACCTAATCGGAACCTTCAGTCTCCAGGAGTAGCCCAACCTAACTAGTCCATCACCCCGACATGGGCACAGGACAGCCAGGATATGGACCAACAGGAGGTAATGGTCGGACCACGAGAGCAGTATTATCTCAACACCACGGATAGTCAGAACCCCTGTCTCCAGGCTGGTCCAAAACATCCAATCCAGTGTGTGTCCCGCTTCAGACATTGGAAATGATATTATTTGGAATGGGCCCATGGTTGTTTTGGTGGCCACGAACTCCTGCTGTGCCCTGAAAAGGCCGGTCTCAGCATGTATGTTGAAATCACCCAAGACAATAAGTCTAGGTGATCTCAGCACCACCTCCAAGTCCAAGGAATGGTTATTTACCCTCTCAAATAGTATTAGAACTTTAGGGGACATTCTATGAAACTAACTGGTTTGAAACATAAAAGAGAGGTTTTTTACTCAACGCATAAATAATTTGTGGAATTTGTTGCCACATTATGTGATTAAAGCCAGTAGTATAGCTGGGTTTAAAAAAGGATTGGATAAGTTCTTGGAGAGTACGTCTATTAAAAGCTATTAGCAAAGTAGGTTTAGGGGATGTAAATTCTTACTGTTGGGAACTGGGAGTAGACAACAGGGAATGGATTACCCATTGTGACATGATTGGATTTTTCTCCCAAGCGACCGAGATTGGCCACTGTCAGAGATACTAGGTTTTATGTATCATTGGTCTCACCCAGTATGACACTACTTATATTCTTATGTTCATATGTAGAAAGCTTATGTTAGGACCCAGGTCTTGAACTCTCACACCCTGGATTCTTGGAGCGATTGCTGGACCTGCAGCATCACTGCTTCATCTTGCCTCAGGCCAAACCTTCAAGATGTTTCCCTACTCTGCCCTGGCCACACCCCTCCTGTCTGTGTTCAGCAGCTGCTTGGTGGCAGCACCGGAAAACTGGGCAGAACAACACCCTCACCCTTACACTTCTGGTGTTCAGCCTCTTGTTTGTGTTCTTGATTCTCCTAGCCTTGTTGCTTTCTAGTAGGGGTGGGAAACCGGCAGAATCCGGTATCCGATAATGCCGGTATCGGGTGTACCGGCATTATCGGATTCGGCCCGGTAATCCGGCCCGGTACCGGATTTCGGTGTGCCGGTTTTTTAATATTGCAGCCATTTTTAAATGGCTGCAATGTAAAAAATGTTAAAGCCCCAGCCAAACAGTTTTAAAAAAAAAAAACCCTCCCCGAGTCCAGGCTGCGCGGGTGGAAGGGGGGACACCCCCCACCCACCCTGCCCAGCCTGGCTTTTTGTTGTAAAAGATAGAACAGCAACAGAGTGAGACCCCGAGGCGAGCCCCCCCCCCAGCACCAGCGGCCGCGGCGTCCCCGCAGCCGCAGGTAAGTATGACCCGATCCCTGGGGGGGGTGGGGGTGTTTAACACCCCCCCCCCCCCCAGGGATCACCCCTACAGCGCGCTTGCCGCTTACCTTGGGGAGCTCCGGCGGCGGCGGGGGGGGCGCGGGGGCCGGCGGCGGGGGGCGGCGGGGGCGGGGGGGGGGGGGGGGGGGGGGCTCGCCTCGGGGTCTCACTCTGAGTTCTCTCTCTTTTACAACAAAAAGCCAGGCTGGGCAGGGTGGGTGGGGGGTGTCCCCCCTTCCACCCGCGCAGCCTGGGAGGGGGAGGGAATTTATTTTAATTTATTGCATTGGTTTCAATGGGGACACAGCGCCCCATTGAAACCAATGCAATAAATCCGGCACCGGTATACCGGATTTAATCCGGGAATCCGGTTTTTGTGAAACCGGTAACCAGTAAAATCCGGTGTACCGGTAATGGGACCAGGTCCCGCCCCTACTTTCTAGTTCTGGCTACCCAGTACCTTGCTCTTGTTTTCCCAATCTTGCTCCTCCCTTTTTCTGTTCTGTTTCCCTGATCCTGACCTTGTATCTGAAACCCTTATATCTGCCCATGTCCCAAATGCTCCTCATCCCACAACCCTTAGTTTGTTCTGCCCCCACTCATGTGCTCTCATGCACGCCCACCATGTCTCCACCTGCCTGATTCTGTGGAGACTGTTGGCAATGCAGGGACTTCATAGCCCAATGCTGGCTTCACCTTGGATGTTGGCCTCATGCCTACCCCACGGAATCCATCAGAGTGGAGCTGGTGATTAGCCTCTTCTCAGGAGAGGCCCTGAACTGGGCCTCTCCATTTCTGGAGTGGTACAGCCTACTTCTACATTATTTTGAGAGCTTCATCTAGGAGCTGTCTGTAGTTTTTAGAGAGCTGGATCTTGCCCATGCAGCTGCCTGTAGCCTGGTTTCTGCTCCAGTGCTTGTACTTTCGGTGCCTGTTGACTCTGCTGCAGTCTCTGGCACACCTGGCTCTTGAGCCTGCCACGGTGGTGCTCAGGACTTTGTCGCCTGTTCCTATGCCTGCCAAGGTGTCAGCACATTTGTCTGTAATACTCTTTATGTAATTCTTTGAAATCTTTGTGCCACTGCTGAACCTCCAAGAGTACCCAGATTCTCATGTATTGTTAAGGACCACGCAGAGAAAGAAGCTAGATTAAGCCTTTACTACCTTGTGCGCCATCAGACTGTATCAACTACTGCTCTGTATGAACAATTGTCAACATTTAGTCAGGCCAAATCTTAGGTTTGTGTCTTCACAGAACTTGCCTACATCTTGTTTTGTAAGCTGCCCCCAAGCCATTTGGGAAGGGTGGGGTAAAAATTGGAATAAATGAAATAAATAAAAAATCTGCCATCAGTATCTGTCTACTTCTGTCATTTTCTGCATACTTCCAGACTATTCATAAATAGCTGGTAGTTAACCAGATATTGCTCTTTGTTAATTTGATTTTTTTTTTTTAATTACCAGTTTTTCCTAGTTTATCTCATAGAGCATCCATGTCAGTAGCAGCAACACTAACATGAATAGCACTGATGAAAAAAGACTCCTTTATTAGATTCTGCTTTTGATTTAGACTTCATTGACAAGAGTTCCTTTCAGGTGGATCTGGATGTTCCAGTTCACCATAGACTGCTGCAGAAAGAAGACACGCTTTGGAAGATCTTGTGCCTCAGTGATCCACAAGTGTGGGTTTGCTGATGCATTGATTCTGGGGTGTTTCGTTTGTGTGATTTTGGCTTTTCTGATTATTATTATTATTATTATTATTAACAAACATTTATATAGCGCCAGCAGTGTACATGGCACTTTACAAAGTAATAAAATAGACACGGTCCCTGCCCCTAGGGCTTACAATCTGAGCGACAGGAGCTGGGGGAGAGACATAGGAAGGGGAACAGAGGGAGAGACAAGGGGTCTAACATTCATGAAGATGCGAGGTCTCAAGTGCACGTACTTGGCTTGGTTACGATGAGAATGACAGCAGGCAGGTCCATGTTGCAAGGATAAGGGTAAACCGATCGTAGGTATAGGAATAGTGGCTCAGCAGGATAAAGAGTCAGACAGAGCAGAGCGAAAGAGGTGAGTTTTAAGGAGAGATTTGAAGGTATGAAGGGAGGGGGCAAGGCGGATGTGGACAGGGAGGGAGTTCCAGGCATGGGGGGCAGCAAGTGAGAAGGGACGAAGGCGCTTAGGGGAGCAGGGAAGGCGTGGAAGGGTGAGAGAAGGGACAGAGGAGGAGCGAAGTGCACGGGCTGGAGTATGGAGGGCGATAAGTGCAGAGAGGTAGGGGGGAGCAAGGTTGTGAAGAGCTTTATAGGTGAAGACTAGGAGCTTGTGCAGGATTCGTTCAGGAAGGGGAAGCCAGTGAAGCGAAGAGAGGAGGGGCTGCACATGGTCGAAGCGACTGGCGAGGTAGATGACCCTGGCAGCAGAGTTTTGGACAGAGATGAGGGGAGAAAGGTGAGACCGGGGAAGGCCAGTGAGAAGGAGGTTACAGTAATCGAGGCGAGAGATGACCAGAGCATGAACAAGAGTTTTGGCAGACGAGACAGAGAGAAAAGGGCGAATCTTAGCAATGTTATGGAGGGAGAAGCGACAGGATTTAGCAACAGAGTCAATGTAGGGTTTAAAAGAAAGGGCTGAGTCAAAGATGAAGCCTAGGCTACGGGCTTGGGGGACAGGCAGGATGGTGACTCCATCAATAGTTATTGACAGTGAGGAAGGAGAGGAAGGATGAGGGGGGAAGATAAGGAGTTCAGTTTTAGCCATGTTGAGTTTGAGTTGACGTTGAGACATCCAGGTAGAGATGTCAGAGAGACAGTTGATGAGACGAGCTTGAACAGAGGGAGAGAGAGAGGGAGTAGAGAGATAGAGTTGAGTGTCATCAGCATAGAGGTGGTATTGGAAGCCATGGGAGGCAATGAGTTTGCCTAAGGATGAGGTATAGATCGAGAAGAGGAGAGGGCCAAGAACAGAGCCTTGAGGAACACCAACTGAGAGGGGGAAGGAGGAGGAGGCGGAGTTGGAGAGAGACACATTAAAGGAGCGGTCAGAGAGGTAGGAGGAGAACCAGTTATGGACAGAGCCACAAAAGCCAAGGGAGTGAAGGGAATCCAGCAAGAGTGAGTGGTCAACAGTATCGAAGGCAGCAGAGAGATCAAGGAGGACAAGAATGGAATAGAGACGTTTAGATTTAGCCACCAGAAGATCGTTGGTGATCTTAGCGAGAGCAGTTTCAGTAGAATGAAGGGGGCGGAAGCCAGATTGGAGGGGGTCAAGGGAGGAGTTGGAGGATAGGAAGTCAAGGCAGCGGGAGTAGACAACACGTTCAAGCAGCTTGGAAGCAAAAGGAAGGAGTGAGACAGGACGATAGCTAGAAGGGTCAGAGGGGTCAAGAGTGGACTTTTTGAGAATAGGAGAGACTGTGGCATGTTTGAAGGCAGAAGGGAAAGAGCCAGTAGAGAGGGAGAGGTTGATGATGTGCAGGAAGGAAGGGGCGACAGTGGGAGTAATGGAGGTGAGGAGGCGGGAAGGAATGGGATCAAGGGGGCAAGTGGAAGGGTTGGAGGAGGAGAGCAGAGAGGAGATTTCCTTAAGGGAGGCAGGGGAGAAGGAGGACATGAGAGAAGGAGGGGGAGGAGGGAGAGGGGTGGGAGTGGGAAGAGAGGAGTGGGAAGCGATGTCGAGGCGGATCTTGTCTATCTTGGAGGTGAAGAAGGAGGCAAGATCCTGAGCAGAAAGGGAAGAAGGAGGGGGAGGACAGGGAGGCTTGAGGAGGGAGTCAAAGGTAGAGAACAGGCGGCGAGGGTCCCGAGAACAGGACTCAATGCGGGAGGCATAGTAGTGTTGTCTAGCAAGGGAGATAGCAGAAGTAAGGGTGGAGAGACAGAATTTGAAGTGAAGGAAGTCAGCGTGAGAATGGGATTTGCGCCAGAGTCGTTCAGCAGCACGAGTGCAAGAACGGAGGTGGCGGATACTAGGGGTGAGCCAAGGACGGGGGTTGTGGGAGAAGGCAGGGCGGGAAGAGAGAGGGGCATGGGAGTCAAGTGTGGAGGAGAGAGAGGCGTTGAGAGCAGAGACAGCGGAGTCAGGGGAGGAGGAAGAGAAGACTGTAGGAAGAAGGGGAGAGAGAGAGGAGGCAAAGTCCAGGGGATCAATAGCTTGAAGGTCACGGAAGGGGCGTAGAGAAGGGGAAGAGGAGGGGGGACAGTGGGAAATGTTGAAAGAGGCAAGGAAGTGGTCTGATATAGGATGAGGATCGAAGGAGAGATCATTTGATCATTTGATCAAAGACTCTTTTAGTGTCTCATGAAGAGTTTGTTCTCAATACAGATGATGTCATGCTGAATATCAGTCTGTGACTAAATGCCATGTATTAATTATTATTATTATTATTATTATTTTATTAGCTTTTATATAGCGCCAGCGATATACCTGGTGCTTTACAGGGAATAAGAGACACGGTCCCTGCCTGAGAGCTGAAGATGATGTACTTTAGTTGCAGTCTGGAGTTCCATTATCTAGACACTGTACATAGAGACAACTAGGGATGTGCGAATGCGGTTTGGAAGTTCGGAGTTCGGCCCGAACTCAGCCTGTTCAGATGGCCGAACTGAACTTCCGAACCGAATGCTCGAACTTCTGAACAGTTTGGAAAAGTTCAGATGATTTCGGATGAGTTTGGGGGTGGGAAAAACGTGACTGTAAGGGGGAGGCAGCTGAAGAGCAGACTTTCTGGCACCAGGGGTGGACACCAGGGGTGGTTCAGGGCCCAAAATACCGATACCGAAAAAAAATCGGTTTTGGTACCGATAGCACTTTAATGTTCAGGCAAGTTCGGCTGAACCGAACTCCACCGAACCGAACAGCCGAACAGCGTTCTGTTTGTCCATCCCTAGAGACAACTACCCCAAAAGGTGTAACTTACAAAGAAAAGACAGGCAAAGAGTCAGAGGACAAATAGAAGTACACAAGAGAACAGTGACTTGCCGGAAGTTGCAGAGGTCAGTGGCAGAGATTGTAATGGAACCTGGGTTTCCTGACTGATCCATAATTGCACACTTTCTCTCCAACTCCTTAAAAAAAATCTTCACTGTAAATGGGTTCGGTATGTACAATCAAATCCCAATATATTGATACATTTCAGGTTTTTTTGTTTACAGAAAGAATTTGGGGCTGTTGAAGCTAGTTATACAATTTTAAAAGTACAATCCTGCAGTAAATTAATTAAACTTCTGAATGAACTTTTCTGGAATAATTTTTCTCCTTGGAAACTTGATTTAATGATTTCCCTTACTGATATTTTGAACATGATAGATCAGAACCTGTCCTTATAACATTGCCATGTATTTTCGGTTGCATTTCTTTGTCATTTTTCAGTGTCAGTGAATTGAAAAATAATGAGCAGTTCTCAACATACTCTAATAACATTTTACTTTCCTCTTATTTTCTAAATCACTGGCCAGGTAAATACAACCATGCAGGTACATGGTAGACATCCACTAAATTTAAAGTAAAATAAAATATTACATTACTCAAACTGTTGTTCTGAACTTGCAAAGTGACTGCTATGCTAAATCACTCCAGGTTAATGTATAATCTGCTACTATGAGGAGAGGAATGTGAAAGTTTCTCCATAAAGAAACAAACGTTTACACATTATCTGTCCTGATAGGTCTTTTTATACCAAGGTGACCTCTGACTTTTTCTTGTTCATTATCAGCCTGTAGAAGGGCCCTCTGTGATCCAAAAGCCTCCATACTCTCACCAACTGAAGTTAGTCCAATAAAAGATCATCTGAACTACTTCATCTCCATCTATTTCCTTTGGGGCTAACACCACAACCACACTTTCTCTCAAGATGACTTCAGACAGAATGATTGCCCAGCACCCTGAAAAAAGACACGCACACAGCAGTTGGGATTTTAAAGACCGCACTCTTTATTCAGTTAGGTTGGGAAAGGGGGGAAGGCTAATTCCTCCCGGGTCCAGTCCTATCTAGTCTATAACTTAAACTTGAACTTGAGGATGCGGCCTGATGTCACCTCAGTGCCACCTCCTAACTTGCTACGTTTAACTGTTCAGGGTCACTCTCGCCCCAGCCATTTGACTGGTTGCAAAGGCGTTCGTAGCCTTGTAGTGACCGGAAGCAGGAGAAAAGGCAACGGCCCCACTCGGGACCCCCTTGTCCTAGATGGATGGCTCGCTCCTTTCTCCTGGGCCTTGGAAGGAACCTGGCCGCCCCTGCTCTTTCTTCCTTCCTCGGCCTCATCTCTTTAGGAGATGTCTTCATTTTAATTCTCATGCTTATGTTACTGTTAACCAAAGCAAAAAAATTAACAGTTTAAAAATATACTTAAATGTACAAGAGTTTTCTTAAAATACACACAAAAAAACAATTCAGTACAATTACAATTCAAAACACCTTCCACTCTATACATTGCAACAAAACATAAACGCCAAAAAACATAGAAATTAATTCACAGTTAGAGCAATATTTAATATTTTATCATCAACATACATTTAATATATGTACTAAATTCCTTACCATACATACTTCATTTTTATCAATAACTAAACTTGCACATTTTACAATTATGAAACTAATTTATTATCATAATTTGACAAGGAACAATTTTGTCAGAGTAATTTAAGTCTGTTATTTACATGTATACAAATTGTGTACAGTTCATACAATGAAGTAAAGAATGTGAGTGTAGACATTATACAATTCGTTGTACACAATGAAGTTATGTAGAAACAGACTTAAATTACCTTCTGTACAAGGCAACAACCTTCTGATCAGCACATGGGGAGGAGCTGTTTGTAAACAAACAGCCTTATCTCCCAGCCTGATCTGTGTCCCTGTGTCCCGCTGCTGCTGCTGGAGCTACTAGGAGGGATAGGAAGGTGAGGGATGGGGACAGGAGCCCGGGAGGGGAGGCAGAACAACTTATTGGGGGAGAAGCTGGCTGCAGCCTGCCCCCCAGCCATGTAACTGCGGGGCTCCAGCTAGCCGTGGCTGTGCCATCTCCGGCCCCAGCAAGCTGTGCTGACTCCGCTTTGCCTAGGGGGGCAAGGTGAGCGAGGGCTGGGGAGGGGGGGGCAGGCATGCTTACCTTCCAGCACAGAGCACAAGCCAGGGGGAGACTACAATAGTCAGCGTTTACAGAGTTCCGCTCCTCAGCGCTTTGCTAATTACAGAGCTCACGGGAGGACAGACACAGGTGCTTCCCGGCTTTCCGACAGGAGAGAGGAGCTCAAGTGCGCATGCGCAAACGAGCAGAACTGATTGTTTATCACTAATAACTCGGTTTTGGCTGCATCAATCAGTATCATATTTCAGAAGCAGTTGTTATTGATCTCATTTTCGAAGCCTGTGATGTTTGGGGTCTCAACTCCTCCAGGGGGAGGAGATATTGATGAATCAAATACCCGAGGACGTTGTTAATTTTGACCACAAGCAATTAACATTTAAGCAGTTATAACATTTTATTTTCCTAATGGATCTTTTTCAAACTTTGTGGATATGATGGTCCTCACAACGTACAACCATGGTTAAATTTTCAGAAATGTAGGTCAAGTGGTTTCTGCAAATTCGGGGCTTCAGCAGTCCCCTGTTTATAATGAAAGGTGGCTGTACATTTAAGTATTCAGGCAGCTGCCACTGCCTGAAAATCTTATGCCTTATCTGGACCCTGGCCACATGAAACCATCAGCGTATGCTTGGCTGGTTTCATCCCACCTCCCTTATTGCCCCAACAACGGTACTAACTTATTTTTGAGCCCCTGAAGATAGATATGGACACCCTGCTCAGAGAAGTGGACACTATCAATCCTGTACAGATTGGGTCAAAAGAACTGAATTTCACTGTGGGAAATACAATCACCTCCCATACTTAATACTAATCGACCAACTCCTTGTTGATCTTTTTTCTGACTCTGTCAATTTTGCCGGGCGAAAGGGCCCCTAACCACTTTATTCTCTCTAACATATGTGTCCATATTAATCTGATATTGGGTAACAACCGAAATGCATCAGCTAGGTCCTGTTTCATTCTCATCACCAATGCTAGGCATGTGGACTGTGGTAGATTGTTCTCCCCGAGGTGAATCACTATGATGTCAGGGTGTGCATCTGATGCAGCCAAGTGTAGAACTGGCATGAGCTGTTCCCATCTCATACCTGACCTAGCCTTCTATACCACCTTTGCTGTTTTGCCGTAGCCGCTCAATACACCAAACTGTCTGATTATCCAGGCTAATCTCCTTGTGTTGAGGGAACTGGTATCTGTAAAAGAATAATGAGAAAACTCGATGAGTGAGTAAGCTAACCGTTAAGCGGCCAACTGGAAAGCTGAAGGTCGCCAGCAGCCAATGTTGGACACCGACGAATCTGAAAATCCCATTACAAAAGCGTAACTGGCCGCACCAATACGAAAATAATGAGTCCCGTAATGGGGTGGGGGGGAGATGGAGGTGGGTGACACAGGCTCTAAGGATAGAAGAGAACTGGTGATGGGCCAAATATGAACCGTCAGAGTGCCAGAGTAGTTGTCCCAGCACCCGAGGACGAATGGTTATATATTTGGTGACTGCCACCATTGGGCAAAGCCCAGGAGTGCCAGCCCGCTGTAGTGTGATGATTTACTAAAGGCCTTGCTGATCTGTTTTGGATTTGCAGAGAATTAACTGCAGTGAAGAGGATTGAATGTGGGTATCTTCTACCTTAATGGCTGGGCCCAGACAGGATCAGCGGGACTCTGCAGTCAGCTCGCTGATTCGAAAAGCCCTGAAGAATGCCAATTTGAATGCTACCTCAAATAGCAGCGCTTCGTAGAAGTTGTAGCAGACCCCTGGGAGTACTGAGACAATACGCATGAGTAGGTCTGGAGTGATCGGCAATCTGCTGTCTACGGTGATACCACGCTGTCTAGACCAACTCTCTAGTAACTTATGGCTGAAGAATCCCTGATTAGTCAGGGGGTGACCAGCTAATCCACTTACAAATGCCAGCGCTGACAATTTACCGCCAATCGTGTTGGGTGCAAGGCCCTTCTTATGCAGGGCCATGGCAAATTGCAACAACTGGGATTCTGGTATGGGGAAACTTGGGGGCCAACCCATGGCAGTACGGAAATGCTGGAACTCAGTGAAGGCGCCCGCATAAGCAGCCCTGGTTCGAGAAGACAGGGAACCCTGGATGGAATGAAACAATTTTATAATCCAAGAGTCCAGATGTCCAGCGGCACCACCTCTGGGTCCTTTTGGGCCTCTGGAGCCAACACGTGGAAACGGTCCATCTGGAAGCGAGAGAGCATTGGCGATGCCATGCACACCTTTTTTTCTTTTAAGGGACTGGGGGCTGTGCAAATGCCCTGTGCCCTCTAAGGCTGTGCCCAATTGGGCAGGCCGACAGGCAGGGGGGCATGTATGACAGAAGTTAGAAACTCTGATTTAGGTTATTGTGTTCCATCTGATAGCAAGCAGTCCAGTATTTAAAGACCAGTTTCATAGCTATTACAGAGCAGTACCCCCTCTCCACAATTTTTTTGAACTCTAGGGAAATCCTTCTGGATGGTGGAAGAATTGGAAGAAAATCAGAAGGTCAGGCCCCACCTGAGTAATTTGTCCAGTTTGGGGCACTTGATTTTAAGAACTCGGACAAATTGGAGCAGGTTCAGAGGAAGACAACGAAGATGATAAAGGATCTGGAAAGCAAGTCTTATGAGGAAAGGTTGAAGGAACCAAATATGTTTAGCCTACTGAGGAGAACGCTAAGGACACACATGTCTTCAAATATCTAAAGGGCTGCCACCAAGAAGCATTGTTACAGAGGACAGGAGAGGACTAGAAATAATAGGCTCAAGTTACAGGAAGATAGATTTCAGTTAAATATCAGGAAAAACTTCCCAACAGGTTACTCAAAGAGGTTGTAGCTTGCCATTGCTGTAGGTCTTCAAAAAGAGGCTGGACAGCCATCTGTTGGAGATGTTGCAGTTGTAGTCATCTGCATCCAAGCCGGGGGTTGGACTAGATGACCCTCAAAGTCCCTTCCAACGCTAAGATTCTATGAATTCATGACATTTTATCTTCAGTTCCCAAGTAGCAAAGTTACCCATGTTGAGAAATCTCTGTATACTTTGTGGGCAAACTTAGTTTAATTTATATCGGATTGTCATTTCAGTATTCTGTGTACTGATGAAACAAGGATGACTTCCCTAGGTTTTTTGTTTAGGGAAATCAGTTGAATATGTTTGTAAAAATATAGTCCTTGTACGTAATACTGTTAAAAACAGACCAAGATACTGTGGTATTTGCATGTCTACCTAAGGTCTATAGAAAACGTTAAATTCAAACCTACTATTGGATTTGTGTTCTCAGGTTATATTGTAGGTGATGCTATTATTAAGTAGCCTGTTTTTGATAGGGAGAAAAAAAAGGTAAAACAGCCCATGCACATTGTAGTCTTGGACATGCAGGAAATGATTGCTTTGCATAAATCATCCCTTACCACATCTAATAGCCTTATTTGTAATATGACAGATGGGGCTAATAAGGAAATGGGCAATTAGTACGTGAATATGAACATAAAAGACGTGCCTCTGATTTTGTGTTTTGCTTGGAGTTTTTGAAGTAAAATCAACAATGTTACTGATAGATGGGATATTCAGTACATTGTAAATACTCCTTAACTAAGACAGTAATTTCTTAAAGTTCATTAGTTTAATGAAGAGGTAGGAAAAGAGAATCAGGGGTAAAATTTAAGCATTAGGCACACTGTGCTAATCTGAGCATATACATAATTGCCATCCATTTCTGTAATAAATGAGAGAGGAGATTGGCAGCTGTTACCACCACCTGAAATGACATTTCCCTCTTTTCTGAATTAGTGAGCGGAATGGATTTAACACCTCAATTTATATCTTTGCCATGATCCCATACGTTGTAGCTGGAGTTATAAACCAAGAACTAGTTGGATGTTAATGGAAATACTGTAGCTTGCTTATGAACAGGGCCCTGTGTTCACTACATTTTTCTCACTGCCTTCAATGGGGAAAACGCAGTGAACACGCGTCCCTACTTATGAGTAATTGAACCAGAGCTTGAACTTTAGTTAATTCTTCCTTTCCTTTACTAGTCACACATATATAATATACTATATTTATTATATGTTACGGTTTAATATAGATAATGTGTGTGTATGTATAAAATCTTTGCTTTTAAGGACAAGGTATATAAATTATTGTTGTTTTAAGATGTGCTGGAAATCTTTAGTGACATGCATGGAGACAGAGGATACTCTTGTGGATTTCATTTGCCTACATACTTTAGCTTTTTAGTTCTTTCAAAAAGAATGAGGTCATATAGCCCAATTTGAAGTTTAAAAGCCTCATTTTACCTTAAAAATGCTTGTCCTTCAAAATTACTTTCTGCTGTTCTCAAAAAAGCATTTTAAAAGTAAGAAGCCTTGCTATGGGCTGCTGGGATTGCCTCACTGGATGACACATTAACAATAAGGCAAGTTTTACAATGATGAAATGTAGCATATCATGAATAATTATGCTTCTTGGTTATTAAGTATCCTTGTTCATGGCTGCCTTAGTATTGGAGCTCTATAACCTGAATAGCATACCTAGCTTATGGGTACCTTGAACTCATTTTATACTATTTAGCTTGGCTTCTCTACTTATCACAAAAAGTTACTTTTTCCTTTTCTCAAAGTGTGTCTTTCTACAGGTCTGTTCACTAATGCACCAATTTGTAGTATGTTCTATGATTACAGTAGTTTTCTTTATGGCTGGTGGAGCTCTTTGGACAAATGTGAATACTTGCACAAACAGACTGTCCAGTGTTACTTTCAGGAAATTGAAAAGTAAGCAAAATTCTAGAAGAAAAAAGATGCAGCTAAACTGTGGATGTTTTTAAACGAGATGCTACCCCACATAGCCCCCCAGGAGTCACTCATCTGATTGCCTCTTTGAAGGTGGTGCGGGGGGGGATGCGCACTTCTGTGAGCTACTCAACCCTTGTTTCCCCAGGGAAAAAAAATCTTTATTGTCCAGGGATCTGAAAATTGCTTACAAATAGACTACAAATTGCCCCTTTTCCTCCCTAGCATGTATCTGAACCGTTAATTTGTATGCAAGGGGCTGTTGGTGCTTGCATGCAAATTAATGGTTCAGATACATGCTGGGGAGGAAAAGAGGCACTTTGTAAGCTATTTTCAGATCCCTGGACAATAGAGAATTTGTTTCCCTGGGGAAACCAGGGTTCCTGACAATAGGAAAACAGAACAGTAAACACTGGAGCTGAATTATTGATTTGTTGGATTACTCACCATGTTCTGAAAAGATGTTGCACAAGTTGCCCTTCAGTAGGGGCGGCTGGTGGCTTTTTAGTTTGGAGGAGTAGTAAGGCTGTCCGGCCCGCTGGCGGCAAAGCCGCCGGCAGGCCGGCGAGCCGGTGGGCGGAGCCAGGGCAACAGTAGGCAGAGCCAGGGCACAACCCAGCAGCAAGGAGTTCCCAGGGTGAACATCAGAAGATGGAAGAAAACACAGTAGTCTAAAATGCACTTCAAGCTTAAAATGAATAACGTATAAACCCCAAGCACAGGGAAACA
>QEPC01001533.1:8874718-8892297 GCA_003113815.1 Sphenodon punctatus
CAATGGAAGGCTGTAGCCCCTCCCTCCACAGCACGTCCCATACGTGCTGTGGACAGAGGAGCTCAGCCGCCCCAATCGCGTTTTCCATAGGAAAACGCTTTGGGCGGCTGATTTTTGAGCCTTCTGGGACCCACTCCTCTGGAGTGGGTCCCAGAAGAGAAGTAAAGCTGCAGCAGCCTCTGCCTTGCCTTTGCAATCAGAGCGGAGGCTGCTGCAGCGGCGCTGTGGTCAGTTTCAGTGTGAAACTGACATGAAATTGACCACAGCGCTGCAGCAGCCTCAGCTCTGCAAAGGCAAGGCAGAGGCTGCTGCCGGCGGCTGGGGAAGCGACGGGGAGGTTTTTTGTTTTTACTTTGAGCAGGGGTGCGGCGCCTGTCGGGGCGCTTGGGGGGTCAACGCCCCCAGCCCCCCTGAAGGGGAGCCGCGCCTGCCCTTCAGCCTGCTAGAACTAGTTTTGCAGTCTGTCCTTTCACGTTTTTAGGAAGAGCAAAACTTGTACTTTTAGCAAGCTCCTCATTGCACTTTGCCTAAATGTGAGTTTAATAACAGAAAAGCTTGGTCCTTGCCTATTATCTTATAAACAGAAAAGATGAGAACAATCATCTGGGTCACTTTGGCCAGGCATGCAATGCTGTCTCCATCACTTGGTTGAGGTTTCTGAAGTTTTCTGGGTACCGGCCTTGGTGCTTAGAATTTGGAAATTTGGAACTGTGGAATGGAATTCTCAGTGAATTCTGAATAAACCCGGGGATCGAGTTTCAGCTTTGCTCAGCACCCACTCATGGCCACTCACAGCACACGGCTGAGAAATCCAGAGTGCACCATGCGGGGAAAGACAAAAAAGTGTGTGGCAATAGGCGCCCACACTATCCCCTTCGTGTATGAACTGGGGCTCACATCTGGAACATGTCAATTTCAAAGACCAGCTGAATGTGCTTCACCCTCCCCCATGGTCCAGGGCAGGGGGAGTGTGAGGTGGCTGCCACAGTAGCCACGCTGTGAGCCATCCATCAGAATCCCTCTCCACGCACTCCACCTAAGTGAATGCCCTGCAGCTGTGCTACTCAGCGGCCGCACGCACATACACACACCCAGCCTTGCTCATTTAAAAAATACCCTGTATTTCACAAAGTATACCACCAAAGGACCAAATGGAAAGGTTGCAACCCTTAAAAAATAGCATAGTACTAAATTAGAAATCTCTCCCTACGTTTGATTATTTGTTAATGCATTTGCTATATCCATGTCTTACAAGGGAGAAAAGACATTATTGAGGCTTTCTTACTTTAATATCTGCTTTAGAGAAACAGGTCTCAAAGCAGTGGAGTTTCAAATGAGACTAGGGTCCTTTCTTAGCTTGTCTTGACCTCAGCAAATAGTATTGCACGTTTTACCTATTATTGTTTCATGGTGTTTGTAAACTCAGTCCATTACATGTTAGACCTTGGATACATTTCTCCACCCAACAGCATTGATCTGAAATGTCTCTAGGGTAAAGGAAGAACATGTCCATGTGTTGCATCAGATAATTCCTATTATCAAAATACTGTGTTCAATCTAAAATGACCTTTTCTTGTATTTATTGCCAGGCTTTCTTTACAACACATTAAATTGCAGCTTTTGTGGTGTGACTGAAAAGCATGGTGTTCTGCAAAGAATGATGCTCTTCAGTTTGTTTGCCCAGTACAACACGTTTTACAGGGAGCTGGCTGCTTGAGCCAGGTTTTCTTATTTTATTTTTTATTTTTTATTTTGGCACAGACCTCTTAGTCTTTCAGCCTTCATGGCTTGCTATTAAGTCTGCTGCAAACAAAGAGCTTTTGTGCCTAAATTCTGGCCATTGTGCTAAATAAAAAATTGTCCATGAGGAGAGGGTCTGCATGCTGAGGCTTTATTATATGTGGTTAGCTGGGGAACTGCACTTGTACTTTTTCAAATGTTGCATTAAGATCTCTCTCTCCCTCCCTCCAATGACTGGTACTTTCTTTTGAGATGTTTTGAGGAATAAATAAAAACTCTCTTCCAGGCCTTGTTTTTTTCTTTATTCCAGTGTCCATCTTTTTCTCTCTCTCTCTCCTCTTTTTTCCTCCTAAATTACAATACTGAACTATTATTAAACTTCATTTGTTTTGAAAATAGAAAATAAATAGTTTTTCTAGTACGTCAAGCCCTAATAATACCAATATTTGAATGGCATGTTTTGCACAAAACAATGTACATACTCTAATGGAAGTGTTTAAGTTCTCAGTTACAGTTATTTGTGCTATAATTTAGAATATTCATTTCTAAATAAGTATAGATCTAGAGAGCCAGTGTGGTGTAGTGGATAAGAGAACAGTACTGGGACTAGGTTGTAGGGGGAGTCTGACCTTAGCCATGAACTCACTGGGTGACCTTGGGCCCATCACAGATCTCTCAGCCTAACCTACCTCACAAGGTTATTGTGAGGATTGCTAGCTGAGTTAATTAGTTTAATGTTAATAGTTAAATCTTAATTGTTAAAGTTAATTAGTTGAAATGTGAGCCTTCCTGAGCCTAAGGGAAAGAGTGGGCTACACATCTAAATAAATAAATTACAACTGGAGTTTAGTTTAGTTTGCTAAAACATTTATTAATGTTTCCTTGGTCATTTTGGGGAATTAATGGATTAATTAATTTCCTTAGGAAATTCTGAAGAATTGTGATAATGCATGACACCAGAAAGTGAAATATAAATAAGTGAAGGTAACCTTGGCAATGTCCAAGCCCAGGGAAATAATGTAAACTAGCTATGTGATCAGCATTATTATTTTCATCTCTCTCTCTTTTTATAAAAAGGAATGTGGAATCCTGTAGTAGGACTACTGATGTAAGTGAGCTAAGTTGTTCACATGTATATTGATTTGTAGAATTGTTCCTTTATTTATTTCTCTGATATAGGTTTCTCCATGGTCTGTATTGGCACACAACATATTGGAGAAATGGAACAGGAAGTGACTCTAAGGAATGGCTGTCTACACTAAGCAGTGCACAGTGAAGGGAAGACCTGTTTTAGGATGTAACATGGATGATGATTGGAGAAAAATCGTGATGACTGAGCATGAAAGTGGGGCTTTTGTGTGAGTGACATGAGTCTGAGGGGTCGGGTTTTGAGTTTAAGGACAGGGTCAGCTTTAGAATTTGTGGTGCCCAGGGCAAAGATAAAATGGAGGGACCCTGGTGGCTCCATTTTCTTCTGCCCCCTGGGAGGTACCCTCCGTGGGGCCCTAGATGTCATGTTTGGGGTCCTGCTGGGCAGCAGTGGGGCCTCCTCACCCTGTCTTGGTGATAAAAAGAAGTTATTGCAGGGGTTCCAGGAGTAGAGATAATAGCAAGGCTCAAGGCAGTGCCCTGGGTTTCCCTGTGGCAAGACCAGACCTGTTCAATATGTCTGGCACTGTTTTTTTAACTTAGCTTTTTTAGCGCAATGTAAACATGGCAGTATGTCTAATGAATCAATAAATATAAATTTATTTATTTATTTATTTATTTATTTATTTATTGCATTTATACCGCGCCCCTCCTGAACACAGCTCGGGGCAGCTTCCAATCATAAAAAAAAATACAACAATATAACACAATCTAAAACACATAAAATACCATATTAAAAATTACATATTAAGAACAGGGCTGGGACATAAAACCAATTAGGATAGGGGAGATAAAAATCACCCACTCCCACCCCCTCCCCAAAGGCCCAGGCGAACAACCAGGTCTTGCATCTTCGCTGAAATACTAACAGGCTTGGGGCCAGGCGAGCTTCCTCCAGTAGGGAGTTCCAGAGGCACGGCCCGACCACCGAGAATGCCCTCTCCATTGTGGCCCCCCGCTACATGGGGGACCTCAAAAAGGCACCCCCGGAAGACCGAAGGAGCCGCTCCGGGGCACGGAGGGCGAGACGGTTCCTGAGGTATGAGGGGCCGAGACCGTGCAGGGCTTTGTAAATCAATACCAACACCTCGAATCCGGCTCGGCACGCTATCGGCAACCAGTGCAGAGCCCAGAGCACAGGTGTTGTGTGCTCCCGGCGACCCGTCCCCGAAAGGAGACGAGCCGCCGCATTCTGCACTAGCTGCAGCCTCCGAACCAGGCACAAGGGAAGCCCCGCGTAGAGCGCGTTACAGTAGTCCAGCCTCAAGGTGACGAAGGCATGGATGAGGGAGGCCAGGTTCAGGCCAGAGATGAATGGATGCAGCCTCCGCACCAGATACAACTGGCGAAAGGCAGCCTTTGCGACTGCCTCCACCTGCCACTCTAGGCGGAGATCCGCGTCCAGCACCACCCCCAGACTCCAGACCTGTTGAGCTATAGGAGGCTCAAAAAGGGGGGCTGACACCTCCTTCGCTCTCCCCACCACCATCACCTCCGTCTTATCGGGGTTGAGCTTCAGTCTGCTCTGCCACATCCATTCCGCCACAGCCTCCAAACACTGGGATAAAGCATCCATATGTATAAAGTGGTGTTAAGGTTCTACACAAGCATTCATTTTTGCATATCCTAGCTTCTAAATGTTTATCGGTTATGTTAATATTACATGACAATATGATTTGCTACATTAATTCTGTTTTATTAAAGAAAAATAAGAGAAAAATGGTAGTAGTGAAAACTGATTTTTGTGACAGTGGTAGCTCTTTGAAGCAGCTCTGAACTTTTGAAAATGGTATGTAATGCTGGTGAAATGGATTAGTGGGCAGAATGGAGGTGAGGTGGAAGTGTATGCGAAATGTAATTTATCTGTGCGATGGGTCTGGTGGATAATAAATGCAATTCATGATGGAGCTATTTATCACATGGATCTCTATGCCAGAGGTGGGCAAGTGGCATCTCAGGAGCCACGCATGTTTCTCTGGTACCTCTTGAAAGAAATGGCTGCCTGGACTTGGGGTGTCCATGCAAATCCCTCAGATCTGCCTACTTCATCAACTAGCTTTAGGTGCCTGCTTCACATGCTGGCATGGGCTGCCCTGTTCTGGGTGCTTACAGCAGTGAAGGGCAGCGCTGTGTGGTACCTGCTGGTGTATGGAGGAGACGAGAAAGGTGAGCGCCTACTGCTGGGCAGCTTGAGCCAGTGGATGGTGGAGATAGGAAAGGTGAGCACTGTCAATGGGTGTGTGGCAGTGGGAGATGTGAAGAGCAAGTGAGAGGTGTGCTGAGGTAGCAGCAGGCAGAGACAGCCTGAGGCAGTGGCAGTGTGTGTGAGTGATTCTGTGAGACTCTCTGTGTGTGTACGAGAGACGATGCAAAAGCTTGCATGCATGTGCATGAGGGCTAGGGTGACATTTGATGGCCTTTCGGATTGGGAGAACCCTGCTCTGTGCTGTGTTCCTCATTACCCATGCTTGTATCTTTCCCTGTAGATGACACACAGTGATTCCACTTTTGCTCCTCAAGAGAATGTTGGGAGAACTTCATAATTCTCGTTCCATGTCAGCGGGGGCTTAGCCACAATTTTTCATTGGGGTCTGTAGCAGGTGGCAGGATCAGGATCAGTTAGCTTCCTCTTGCTGTACTGTACATAAATACATATTTGTCAGACGAACCCTACTCTTTTGTTAACATTAATGATCAAGCTTTCCAGAAACTTGGAAAGGACAGTTTCTTTGTTGGTTGTTTAAATTCCCTCTAGGAGATTAAAAAAAACAAAAAAACAAGTGAAAGGGTGCAAAAACAAACAGCAAGCATTGCCCATTTAAATTTAAATAAAAAATGAAGAGTATAATCCAGAACAGGAATGAATATAAACATGTCAAGAGGCTTTATGTTATATGTAAGTCAGGAGAATTGAAATGTATTTGAGAACGTGAAGCTAATTGAGAGAGAACAAAGAGATTGCTTTAGAGTAGCAAGCAGAGAACTGCAAATCAACTTATACATGTATACATTTCCTGGACAAACTGGCAAATTTAATTTCTAAACTTCAGTCCCAAGATCATTTAAATCAGGGTTGCAGCGTGGGAGTTGTGATAAGGTCGTCTTTCTATTTCAGGTGATTCCTTTAAAATATATTCCGATTCTCTGCTTAGTTTGACTGCTTGAATGACTCTCCTGAATAGAATGTCACTATAAATAGCTGTAACAAAACATATATTTTAGAAATATTTACATGGTCAGTGAGTTACATGATGTGCAACAATAAAAAGTGGTAACGTTCTTTGGGTAAAGATTCAAGGAATAAAAAATAAGGGAGGACTGTTTTAACTCTGCTACAGACTACCCAGAGCGTGAGAGTAGAAAAATATTCCATGTAACTCTCAAGGCCGTGGAATCTATGAAACACTGTAGAAATTGAGATTTTTAATAGCTTTATGTATAGTAGGGTTGACAGTCAGATATGCACATTTTAACTGGCCACTTATGAAAAATACATATTGCAGGACTGCATTGGTGCCAGTGCAGCTCTGCAACATGTATTTTTCATAAAAGGCTGGTAAAATTTGCATATCTAGGAAACCCCAATGGATAGTAATGCAGAAGAGAACATAAAAATACAGAAAGTGGAGTCCCCATTCTTCTTCTTACTATTAGTAATAGTGAAAAATTAATGGCTGATATGAAAATTGAAAGGAAACTGGAGATCAGCATCTGATGAGCTACCCAGCTTTGGTAGTAAAAAACTGACGCATACAAGAAAACCACTGTTGGTGTTACTAAAAAAGATTGTAATATATACAAGGTGAGAAAACATGCCAATCTACCACTATTTAAGAATGGAAACCTTAACACACAGTAATTAAAATGCAGCCAACTATGATTACTCTGCAAAGAATTTAACAATCAATAGATAAAAAGGGACTGCTTAAAGTTCTTGAGTTTAAAGCAACTGTACTAGACATAGAAAGTAGGGAAGTTAAGAAATAAGTCTCACAGCAGAACAAGACAATATAATACTAGTTTAAGGCTGGTTTGCTTAAAATATGGGTTAAGGGCTGCATATGTTCTCTGCTTTCTTCAGTTGGTCTGTAAGGTACTGTCTACAGCCACTGCACTTGGGACCCTGGAGAACTATTATGGACACTCTGCAAGGAATATACTCTCTCTGACGTGTGAGCAGGAAATTAAAATGCTGGATTGGAGCAGAAAGAGAACCTCCCTTATGGCAGTGACATCTGGGAGCAGAGGCAATTGCAGCCACTACACTTTGGGCCAGTGAGGAGAGCAGGCCACATGATCTCCTCCCACCCCCTGCAGCCCTCACCAGCCCCTGCACGCCACAGGTCAGGCTGAGGAGCCAGCCACACAGGGCTGGGTGGCTGGACACCTGCTGTGCTGCATGATTGGGCCTGCTGCCACTAGACCGCTTATTGGAGCGGAGAAGTGTACATGCTTCTCTATGCACCCCTCCCCCTGATCAGCTGTTGGGTGGGTGGGAGGAGCACACAGGTCCCCTCCCCTGATATGCGTTTGGGCAGGCCCCTCTCCCCCAGCTGAGCTGTTAAGCAGGCAGGAAGAGCATGTGAGCTCCTCTAGGCTCTCTCCCCCGATCAGCTGTTGGGCGGGTGGGAGGAGCATGAGTGGGGACCCCTCCTCTGATCAGTTGTTGGGTGAGTGGGAGTAGTGTGTGTGTGTGTGGCCACCTCCTCCAATCAGCTGTTAGGTGAGCAAGAAGAGCACGCACACTCTTAAGTGTCCCTGATCAGCTGTTAGGTGGGTGGGAAGAGCATGCACACTCCTCCAGGCCTGATCCTCAGTTCCTGCACAGGGACCGGCCACACACGAGGTGGCCCATTATTCCACTTTGAGCAACTCAGGATGGGGTGCCCTGGCCTCTGCTTCCTGTTTCAGTCGTGCATGATTCTCCCCACATTTGCTGGAAACAGGATATGCCAATGGTGGGCTATCCGATGTTTGTCAAGCCTTAATAAAGCTGTAGCCAGTGCCTTCATCCCATACCAATATAGTCTGGTGGGGTTTCTCTGGGATGTGCAACATTACTGTACAATGAGTCACTGGCCTTCTCCAGTGGACACATTGCATAGCAGCTGGCTGCCTGCCCTGGGGTGGGGTTGGGTGAACATCTGGCGGCAACTGGCAATATGATCTGCTGCATTGCGTGTTAATGTTACTCAAAATGGGATAACATTGCCCAAAGTAAGCCTGAAACAACATGCGGCAGCGTCCGACAATTCTGTTGGAAACCTCCCATCGGTTGCCATTTTCCCAACACGGCATGGACACGGCATCCCCATACTTGTTCGGATGCTTGCTGCTGCTTTCTGCTATTACTCGGCAGCAGAGAAATTGTTGGAAAGTGTTGCAAGTCTCATAAAGTGTTGGGAAATGTCACAAAGTATTGGAATGTGTTGCTAAAGTGTCAGAAAAACTATCTGAACTGTCAGAAATTGTCACTTATCTAAAGTGCCAAAGAATACCTGGAACTGTCGCAAAATGTCAGATAGTGCCGTAGGTGACAAGACTATCAAAATGTCGGCAGTAAACAACAAAATGGCAAACAACGCTGTCGCTTCAGGTCTAGTCCAAAGTGTGTTGTTAACGTCTTGTGTGGCTTTACCCAGTGACAGCTCTCCAAGGTTTCCTGATCAGTGCTGTGTTCTGAGATACAACTGATCTGCTGTCTCAACACCATTCATTGTTTCAAGTTCTTTTGTTATGACCCCTCTTTAGTCACCTTTTAAGATAAACAATACCAGTCTTTCTAGTCACTCTAAACTGAAAGATTCTCCATGTCCCTAATCATTCACATGTGCCTTCTATGTACTACCTCAATTCTTTTCGCGAGCCAGTGACCACTACTCAATATGTAGACTAGAGCTGCAATCCACAGATAACTTACTCCAGAGTATGTGATTTGTGGATCGCAGTCTAGCTAGTCTTAGTTTAATGGCATTGCAGTATGCCAGTAGAGTAAATTTCCCGTGGCTGTGAAACTTCCTCTCGTTGGAGGTTCACCTGGCCGCTGACCTCCTTTCCGTAGACAGTGTAAGACCTGACTGTTCCACCAGGCCTTTACTGTGGGAGATGGGATGGATGGGTTGGGCTAGGGAAGGTTTTTTGGTATTGGGTTATTTTAACTTTGGGAGTATTAGTGCTGTATTAATGTATTTTATTTTATTATGTATTTTAATATGTTAGCTGCCCCGAGATGCTTATAGCAGGAGGGGGTGTCATATACATTTTAATAATACACAAATAAATAAATAAATAAACTTGCTGTGTTAATTGCCATAGACACCTTAAACTTGGAAAACATCTTATAAAGCTAAATTATGGTCTTGTTTACATAGTAATTTACTTATCTCATTCTTGATATCAATTACTTCTTGTTGCGTAAATACTTCTTAAGACAAAACTTTATAGGGAGACGTATTTTGGCTTTCTCATTTGCTTTTTAGCAGAATTTTTGTCAAAGTCCTCTCTCCATGAAATAGCTTCCCTGAAGTAATTATATAACTGAGCAGTCTTGTGACCTCAGGTTAGTCCCATGGATCTTTCAGAAGCTAGAAATTGAGTGATTGATAGATGGAGGAACCTATGTCACTCAGGAAAAATCCTACTCCTAATGAAGCATTCTAAAACATACACCTTCCCATCCTTACAGGCTTTGTTTGTAGTAGAGGCAGCAGGTTCAAATTGTTTTAGTGAGTAAAAAAGACTTTTAAAGGCAAAAATTAAAGCACATTTGTATTCCACCTTGATTTAGGCCCCAAATGGCTAGAGATAAAGGAGTAGTTTGTAGCTTTGTATTTGCTTGGGATTGGGTTTGTAGTTAGATGTGTATATTAATTACAAAGGACAATAAACAAATAATAAAAAAGACATGAATATCTTGCTTTTCAAAGGCTTTGTTAAAAAGAGAATTATGTTATGTGTAATCTGAGAAATAAAAAATTATAGACAGTTTAATGCTTTTGCCATTTAAAAAAAAAAGACTGTTTATGCAGACACAGCTGGTAGCAATGTAGGTCTGAGGTGTGTTATAAAGGAAAAATCACTATAGAATTTCATTTGAACAAAGGCTACTCTTAAGTCCTCCTGCAACAGTAAAGAAGCAAAATGTTTGATTTGGATATTGATCCCATTTCAAGGCATTTCAGATAATAGCAGGTCTCCTTAGAATAAATCTGAGTAGCCTCATATAAGAGCTGAGTATCTTTATGGACAAGATGAAAATGGCTTTGTGTTTGTTTTTCTTTCCTCCCTTATTACAACAGGAGTAACCAGTCCTCCATATGTATTGCAATGTGGTATTACATTGTTAGATTAAGTAATTGCCAGCTTTAGTTTTTAACTGTGGAGATAAATATGACTAGAGATAACAATAGTCCCACTTGAGTAGCTTTCATTTCTACAGTTAGCCAAACAACTAGTATAGTTTCTCTGTGCATTACTCGAATTTTAATGTGTAATATTTTATTATTGTGGTGGCAGAAGCTGTTTCCAGATTAGAAAGCATTCTGCCAGCTATATATACATGTTTTTGCTTGACTGAGTTCTTTTGCATCTCTAGAGTATTGCTTATTCTACTCAGAAAGGAAGGTTTCTGTTTCTACATGCAACATGCCCACTTGTGTTCATAATTTCCATTTAATTTATTCAAGGTTCTAACAGAGAAGGTCATTTAATATAGCACAAGTGCTACTTAAAAACAAACCTGAGGGCCTTCTGACCTAGTGTGCCAATTCTAATATTGTATTAAAGTTGTCGCTTTGCAGCTTGGGGGTGTAAAAGTATGTTCCTGGATCATGTAGAAAATCTGTTGCAATAAGACTCTAAAGAAGCAAGAACTATTTATTTATTTATTTTTACAGGATTTTATTTATTTATTTATTTATTTATTTGTCTGGATTTAGGGTAATTTCAGACGTTGCGGATCCCAGTCAGGAATCAGTCCGGCTGTCCTTTAGACATGCCGGCCTGACTCCTATCGGGGAGGAGGAGGGGCTGCGCGATGTGCGGCCACACAGCCCCACCCCCCACGCTCTCCCGGCCGCCCGCTCTCCGTCCTATCGGGACCACGATCCGGGCCGCTGTCCGTCCCGTCAGGACCACCATCCTGGCCGGCTGAAGCTAACAGATGTTGCTTTCGGCCGATCCTGGATCATGGCCCCCGTGATCATGGTTGGGGCCTGATCCCACCACGATTCTGGACCTCCGGGTAGCCGGCGGTCCAGAATTGTGGTCAATTTGATTCCCGCCAGTGGTTCACTGTGGTGAACATCTGGCGGGGAGCAAATAGACATTACGGGACAAACGGCCACCACAGGGGATTCACTGTGGATGACCGTGGTCTCGTAAAATCTAAAATTACCCTTAGTCTCAGGCGGCTCGCCCTCATCCAATCCCCTACAGCGGACAAACACCGAGTAAGCACCAAGACTGCAGGGCCTGAGTCAGAGGAAAATGAAAGCTATAGCTGGGTGTCATCAGCATATTGATGACAACTCACTCCATACTTCCTAATAACCTCTCCCAAAGGCTGCATGTACACATTGAACAGGAGAGGGGATAGGATGGAACCATGCGGTACTCCACACGTGAGGCCCCGGGGGGGAAGATAAAAACTCCCCCAGCACCGCACGCTGGGTTCTCCCGGCCAGGAAAGAGCGGAACCATTCAAGAACAGTCCCACCAATCCCTGCCAGGTCCTGCAGCCGAGTCACCAACAACTCATGATCAACGGTATCAAATGCAGCTGAGAGATCTAACAAGATGAACAGGGTCGAATGACCCCGGTCTAACTCATGGGCGAGATCGTTGTCCAAGGCCAGAAGCGCAGTCTCCGTGCCATAACTCGGATGAAAGCCCGACTGCGAGGGATCGAGAAAATTATTGCGGTCCAAATGCCCCTGAAGCTGCTGAGCCACCACCCATTCAATAATCTTCCCTAAAAAGGGAAGGGTAGAGACTGGTCGATAACTGGCAAGGACATCAATGTCCCAAGATGGCTTCTTGAGCAGGGGCTGCACCACCACCTCCTTGAGACAGCCCGGCACCTTGCCCTCCCCAAGGGAAGTGTTGACTATCCCCGCCAGCAATGGCCCCAATATCTCCCGGCTAGCCTTAACCAGCCAGGACGGGCATGGTTACGTAACTCAAATTACAGACTCGACCAATGTTTAAGAAATTTTGGGAGCTCTTTTATGCTAGGAATTATATTTCTCCCACTTCCAGCACCTGCAGAATTTTAAACTGTAATAAATTCACTCGTGGTATTCTAAAAAATTATCTCATTTTCTGTCTCTGGAATTTCTAGGCTTGTAAATTTATTTATTATTTATTTATTTTTAGAATTTTGCTACCCCGCCCCTCCTGCCACAGGCAGCTCGGGGCGCCTTACAATTTCCAAAACATTACATTAGAACATTGCAAAACATTGAAACAACAATTTAAAAACAACTAAAAGGAGGACAAAAAGAAAAATAATCGCTACCCAACAACCCACCCCCTCACCCATATCCCTCGCCAAATGCCTGGCGGAATAGCCAGGTCTTACAACTTCTCCGAAAAGAGGGGAGATCTGGGGCCAACCGGGCCTCCACTGGAAGGGAGTTCCACAGCTGTGGTGCGGCCACTGAGAATGTCCTCCCCTGCATGGCCCCCTGGAAGACTCGGGGGACCTTGAGCAGGGTGCCCCCAGATGACCACATGGGTTGGTCCAGCACTCAGGAAGTGAGGCAGTCCCGCAGATAGGTAGGCTGTTTAGGGCTTTATAGGCCAAAGCCAACACCTTGAATCGGTTCCAGAAAACCCCTGGCAGCCAGCGCAGAGAGCAGACCACTGGTCTAATATACTCCTGGCGGCCCAGTCCTACCAGAAGACAGGCCGCCACATTTTGCACCAGCTGCAGTTTCTGAGCTGTCACCATGGGTAGCCCCACATAGAGCGTGTTACACTAGTCCAATCTGGAGGTGATGAAAGCATGGATGATGGTGGCCAGGTCAGAGCTAGGGCTGTAGCAGAAAGTCGCAGCGGTAGCTATTTCCGCCGGAAACAGCGTTTCCGCAATTAGTGGTATGGCGTGGCAGAAGCTTTCATTCCACTAGTTTCATTCCGCTACTTCCACAGTTCCGCTAATTTCATTCCGTTACTTCCACAGGCTTCACAAATAGCAGAAACATGCCATTTTCACTCCTTCCGCCACTCCGCCAGCGCCACAAAATAGTGGAACAGTGGTTTTCCGAGAGTTTCGGACAATTCCACAATTTTTGCGATAGTTTCCGAATTTGCAGAATGCCAGCGGAATTAGCTGAATGTTGGCAGAAAAGCCGTGGTGTGGCGCGGGCAATTCCGAAATGGCGGAATGGAATTGGGGCATGGTAAAAGCTGCTGCTGCTTCAGCCCTAGTCAGAGCCTGAAACAAACGGCTGAAGCCGTGACAAAAGGTACTCCTCGCCATAGCCTCCACTTGGGCATCCAGGCGGGGCTGCGTGTAGAGGAGCATCCCCCAGACTCTGTACCTGGGGTACCAATGGAGGGCAGACCCTGCCAATAACAGGGGCCACCATCTCCATCACCTTACCCACCAACATCACCTCCATCTTGTCAGGATTCAGCCTCAGACGGTTAGTCCTCATCCAGTCCCCCACAGCCATCAAATACTGAGTAAGCACCAAGACTGCAGGATTGGGTCTGTTGAAAAAGTGAGATACAGCTGGGTGTCAGCAGCATATTGATGACACCGCACACTGAACCTCCTGATCACATCACCGAGTGGCTGCATGTACACATTGAACAGGAGAGGGGACAAAATCGAACCCTGTGGGACTCCACATGAAAGGTCTCTGTATGATGAAAAAGACTCCCCAAGAACCACTCGCTGTGTTCTACTGGTCAGGAAAGAGCAGAACCATTCAAGAACAGTCCCGCCCACTCTCGCAGTCGCCTCACCAACATCCCGTGATCAACTGTATCAAATGCAGACGAAAGAGTGCATTAACTGCGTTTTCTCTTCATGAAGTTTAGAACTGATTAGAATTTGTCATATGAAAAATTTGCTGTTCAAAAGTAATCTTTTTATCGTATTTCAAATAAAATCACTTACATTTTTATTGCAATTATTTTTTTAAATGTTCCAAACATGTAATTTGATTTTTTTTAATAAAGGAGGGATATATTTACATATATTTTTACCAAATTTTGATACGTGAAAAATTTTGGTTTTGGAGAAAAAAGGGAAGATTTTTAAAAATATATTTAAGATTCAAAATGAAAATTAGATATACTTGATTTATTTTATTTTATTTTTTTAAATGACCAACTCTGGTGCCATTAAACTTCAAAAAAGGCAAAATTCTCATCTCAGTTGAAATTGAGTTTTCTGTGGGGCCAATACAGTCCCCTGAATGCCGTGTGTAGCCCCCACTGTGGGGACTATTGTGCGTACAAGTACATGCATGCTCACATGCAGGGATTTAGGATCAGTCACAATGACATTTTGATATTGTATCTGAACAGACTTTCAGAAATCGTCTCTGGCCTGAATTTTCAAAGGTGTTATTGATCCTTTTTGGTTGTCCAACTTGTACATTTAAGTGCATATTTGCCTGAATGCTGTAAATAAATAAATATTATTATTATTATTATTAGTAGTAGTAGTAGTAGTAGTAGTATTACATTCAAGTGAGCCTTCCTACAACCTGAGCAAATGAATAATTTCTATTGGCTGTTGATGTATATTTCTTTTATTTGGACATTTCAGGAGGAGTTGGTAATATGGTTTTTAATACAATTTGTTTGAGTTTTCAGCAGAATATTTTTATATTCAGCCCTCACAAATTAATACAGATAGGATAAATTAAAGTGTGTTGTGCTTTCAGATAATGTACACATATTATGGGCTGCATACATAGATACACATTATATCTGATTTTCATATACTTTAGAGAACAAAATGTGGTAGCGTTTCAACTCCATTGCCTAATTAACATTACATTATTATTCATGCTACATGGATCTTTGGCTGCACATTGAAGTAATGTACATGTTTGATATTTACAGACGGCATGGCAAGAAGAATCACATCTATCAAAAATGAACAAGTAGTTCAAATTCCCCAAAACCAAATTGATAAGCGTACATTAGTGTAGGAAGGTGAAGCTATTGGTAAGCACTTTTAATATATATGTGTGCCAATGCAGCAGATTACCTTTTGCACAACACTTCACTTATTTATGTAGTGCCTTTAATATCAACATATGGTATTTAAAGCAATCTGATAATAAATCTTTCACCACAGCAGCAATCCAAGGCAATTTTCCCATGGGATGGGGTGCTTTGGAACAATATCTGGAACATAACAGGCGTAGATACAATCTGTTTCCCGTGTGATAACAAGCCCTTGTTCCAGGGCTTGTTATCACAAAATGCTTACTCCTGGGCAAATTGCCCCTACCTCTAAGGTATTTTGCTTTCAGTCATGAGCAGCCTGGAGTAGAGGGTATATACCTGGGAGCTCAATTTGGATTCTTGCCCAAGAAGTAGTTTGCCTTCTGGTTAATGCTTGTGTAACGTCTCCAGGAGGCAATCAGGCCCTTTTTACATGGACGGATGTGGGTGGGTGGATGGTGGATGGGTGTTTGGCTGCGGTGGGTGGAGGTGTGTGTGTGGCCGTTTACACAGACGCACACACACCTCCACCCACGGAGCCTGCTCCAGTTTTCCAGAGGGCTCCATGGGTGGAGGTGGGTGTTGCGCAGGAGTGTGCATGCACCCCCACTCATCCCGCTCGGTGTTCACATAGGCAAACACCAAGCAGACACCCACCCACCCCACTCACTGCCGGCTGTTTACACCGACACATGTTGGTGGCCCAGGTCAGGGAGAGGGCAGGGCGGTGTGCAGAGGTGAGTCTGCAGGCCACGCCCCTGTGCTACTGAATGTGGCCCGTGTGATGGGTGGGCAGGGCAGCCTATGAGGCCGCTGCATGTGTCAGGTAGAGCAGGCCCACACGACAACCTGCTCTACTCTGATCTGAAGATGGCTTTCCCGGGCTGCAGCAGTGCTTAGCCTGGGCTGTGACTCGGTGATAGGCTCAAGCTCAATCCTGATAAGACGGAGGTGATGGTGGTGGGTAGGACGAGGGAGGTACTGGCTCCCCTGGTAGGGGGGGGTCCGCCCTCCTGTAGCCCAGCAGGTTCGGAGTCTGGAGGTGGTGTTGGACTTAGGGCTCTGGCTGGATCGGCAGGTAGAGTTGGTGGCTAAGGCCGCCTTCTGCCAGCTGTAGCTAGTACGGAGGCTGGGGACGGGAAGGCGTGAGCACATAACACCTGTGCTCCGTACTCTGCACTGGCTGCCTATAGTGTACCGAGCCCAATTCAAGGTGCTAGTGTTAATCTATAAAGCCCTACACGGTCTGGGCCCCTCATACCTTGGGAACTGCCTCGCCCTCCGTGCCTCAGAGTGATCCCTGCGGTCCACCCGGGGTGCCTTTTTGGAGGTCCCCTGTGTAAGGCTCTGGAATTTCCTCCCGGAGGAAGCCCGTCTGGCCCCAGGTCTGTTAGTGTTTCGGCGAGCCTGCAAGACCTGGCTGTTCATCCAGATTTTTGAAGAGTTTTTATGTTGAGGGGGGTTGTATTTTTAAAACATTGTTTTAATGAATTTTATAGTGTGTTTTTATGCTGTAAGCCACCCCGAGATGCCGTAGGCATGAGGGGGCGGCTAACAAATATTTATAAATAAATAAATAAATAACAGCCCGGGCTAAAAACTTCCATGACCCAGGGAAACCCACCTGATCCAGCCTGGGGAATTGGGGAAATATCTGGCTGGCTGGATCTGATGTGACGACACCGCAAGTGGCCACAAAGGTCAAAGCGTGGCCACCCACAGTAGCGTCACATTTTAAAATACCCCAACCCTGCAATTCTATTATTCTCTCCCACTTGGAGGTGGCGTAAGCATGGAATACGTTTATTCAGTAAGGAAACTGTTTGTGTGACAGCTACCAAAAAGGGTGATTTAAACTCGAAGTAAAACACTCCAAGGTAATTATTTATTTCATTTATTTAATACATTTGTTAGCTGCCCCCCCATGCCTATGGCATCCCAGGGTGCCGTACAATTAAATAAAAACAACAATCAAAATAAAAATACTTTAAAAATCCAAACAATTAAAACCAAAACCAGGGTCGAATAAACAAATAAAAATAGAAGGTAAGGGGAGAGGTGAAACCCCTAACCCCCCTCTTCCCCTCCCTCCCCAAAGACCTGGGCGCACAGCCAGGTTTTACAAGCCCGCCAGAATGTCAAAAGGCTTGGGGCCAGGCGAGCTTCCTCCGGGAGGGAGTTCCAAAGTCACGGCCCCGCTACCAAGAATGCCCTCTCCATTGTGGCCCCCCGCTTAGCATGGGGAACCTCCAAGAAGGCACCCCTGGCAGACCGAAGGAGCCGCTGTGGGGCACAGAGGGCGAGGCGTATTGTCAGAGGGGTACGGGAAGGTTGGGAAGGGAAGGGGTGCCCAGACGCGCCACACTCTCTCAACTGGCTCTGCTAGTGCTCGAAGGGGGTCCCGGAGGCCCGTCAGGATAGTATGTGGGCCGTTCCTTGGGCTTGCGCACCTGGAACTTAGGCCCCTATCATCATTGGGCACAGAGCTTTTTACTATA
>QEPC01001533.1:8894475-8933310 GCA_003113815.1 Sphenodon punctatus
TGGTTGTGGACAATACAATGAAATCCACAGCACAGTGCACAGCAGCAGTCAAAAAAGCAAACAGAATGTTAGGAATTATTCGGAAGGGGATAGAGAATAAAACGGAGACTGTCATAATGCCTCTATACAAATCAATGGTGCGACTGCACCTCTAATATTGTGTGCAGTTCTGGTCACCGCATCTCAAAAAAGAGATAGCTGAACTAGAGAAGGTACAGAGAAGAGCAACAAAAATGATCCAGGGTATGAAACAGCACCCGTATGAGGAGAGGCTTGGTAGGTTGGAGCTCTTCAGCTTGGAAAAGAGACGGCTGAGAGGAGATATGATAGTGGTCTATAAAATCATGAGTGGTGTGCAACTTGTAAACATGGAACTGTTTTTTACCCTCTCAACTAGTACTAAAACTAGGGGACACTCCATGAAACTCACAGGTGGCAGACTAAAAGCAAACAAAAGAGAGTATTTTTTCACTCAGCGTACAATTAGGTTGTGGAATTTACTGCCAGAGGAGGTGGTCAAGGCCAGCAGTATAGCTGAGTTTAAAAGAGGGTTGGACAAGTTTCTGGAAGATAGGTCCATTTGCAGCTATTAGCCAGATAGGATTGAGGAACAAAACCCTTTACTGTCGGGAGCCTGGGGATGACACACAGGAAATGGATAGCATGGTGACCTGTTGGGTGCTTCTCCCAGGCCCCCGTGATTGGCCACTGTCCGAGACAGGATGCTGGGCTCAATGGACCGTTGGTCTGACCCAGTATGGCACTTCTTATTTAAACTAAAATGCACAACCACTCTCCATTATAAACAGGGGACTGCTGAAGCCCCGATTTTGAGGAAACCGCTTGAGCTACATTTCTGAAAATTTATCCATGACTGTAAGTTGTGAGGACCATCATATGCACAAAGTTTGAAAAATATCCATCAGGAAAATAAAATGTTATGACTGTTTAAAGGTTAATTGATTGTGGTAAAAATACAGACGTCCTCATGATTTTGAATCATCAATATCTCCTCCCCCTGGATGAGTTGAGCCCCCAAACGTCACAAAAGTGGACCATGAGATCAATAACAACTGCTTGTGTAATATGATAGTGATTGATGCAGCCAAAACCGAGTTATTAATGATTAAAAGATCGGTTCTGCAGGCTCGCACATGCTCAGTTGAGGGGAAAAAATACAGCTCAGTTCAGCAGGCTGGCACATGCTCAGTTGAGGGCAAAAACACAGCTCGGTTTTACAGGCTCGCACATGATCAGTTGAGCAGCTGCTGACCTGAAAGATACATGACTCTACTTTTAAAAATCATGCAACTTTATGAGAAGGCAGCTCCAACACAAAGACTCTAATTTAAGCTCTAGTCAGTTTCATATCAGTTACACATCGCCCCGCTTCCCTGGCTCCTGGCGAGGGCAGAGGAGCGGAACTAGGAAGCGGGGCACTGTGTAACTGACATGAAACTGACTGGAGTGTAAAGTGTGTGTGACGGAGCTGGCTTTTTACTTTTTAAAATCACGTATCTTTCAGAAGCCAGGTATCTTTAACGTATCCTTCAGAATAATGTATCTTTCAAAAGAAAGGTGGTTCTTTGCAGAATAGCTGCCCAGGTTTTTGCAAGAGGAGAACATGATCTTTTCTTAGGGTACTCTTTCTTTCCAGGGTGCACACAGTTGGTAGCAGGGAAGCGGAGGGGGGATCGCACACCTAGCCTGGGGGTGGACCGTCTCTTCCTCTCGGACACTGGAGCGAGTGGGAATAATATAGCGGCAGCAGCAGCCCCCGGAAGGTAGGAATCGGAATACCCGGCAAGGGCAGCACCAGCAGCCACCTGCCCCGGGTGGATTACAGATTGGGGGGGTGGGATTGCTGCGGAGCCAGTCCGTGCCCGGCTTTTACCCCAAGACCATTGCTTTTAACTGGCCAGGCTCAAGTGAGCGAACGGAGGGAATGGGTCGTTGTGCCTGCTGTTTCCCCTGATTTTCGATCAGCTGGATGGCAAGGGAGCAGCCCCCTCCCCCTAGGCTTTGTTGCTGCTGCGCAGGTGAGGAGGTGAGTGCAGGGCTCGCATCACGAGTCTCAGCCGGCCCCTCTTCCCCAGGACAGGACGGAATGCACCAGCGGAGACGACATATGGGACTCACGTCTGTTAAGCTCCTCTTTGCAAACAGACTCAGGTGCTACTGCCTCCCCCCTGCCCGCCCACAAATGGTTCATCCCTCCTGAAACACCCTGGAACTTTGCGTTAGTGCTCGAGGGCCGAGCACGGGCACTGGTGCTTGGTTTCTCTTTCAGCTATTGATCTAAAGGGCCCTGGAGGGATGGCTGGTTTGGGCCGAGCCCACGTTTCTTAAAGAAGAGAAGCAGATTCACGGGGGTGGAGTGGGGATGGCAAATCATTCCAAAATAAAGTTCAGGCTCCTTGGGAACGTGATTTGCTGATGAAACTGTGTCATATGGGGAGGGCAATTGGCGGGGCGAGGGGAACACCCAGGGGAAGCTAATGGCTGCCCCTGCACCCGACTCACACAGGGGCCCCACCCTCCGATGCTAGCGAGGTCCCTCTGGGGAAAACTGCCCGTCAGGATAGTGTGTGGACCTATTAGCCTCTCTGAGACCAGGTCCCTATCATCATAGGGCGCCAGCATTTGGAGGGAGTCTGGGGCCCCACCTGTTCAGCTCCACACTCAGGACTCACACCACAAAGGGGGGGGGGGCTGGGCAAGTAGTGAAGGGACGGTGACAGGAGGAGAGGAGGGGGGACCCACGGAACAGGATGGGAGAAGGGGGCTCACACACTGACAGGGAAGAAAGGGTTAAATTCCCAGGGAAGTGAGAGGGGGGAAGGGACAGGTCTCACACTCGCTCCAGGCACTCTCCCAATCACTCACACGCTTATCCAGGAAAGGGTATCAGGGGACCACAGTGCACTAAGCATGGGTCAAGGGAGAACCACATGCTGCAACTCTATCAAAACTACAAAACTTAGCTCGCTCTCTCAAGTGCTCTCTCTGTCAGTTGGCCAGTCTCCACTTCAATCACCAGCGCCGAGTGCTTCTCGGCGCTGGCATTTATCCTGGAGGTTCCGCCCCCTCCGCACTCCCGCAGACGCACGGAGAGACATACAGGCAGCGTGGCCGGCCCTTCTGCATCAGCGGGGCCCGCCCCTACTCCCTGTGTTGGTGGGTGGGGCGGTCTCCCCCGAGACATCGAGGGGGGCCTATCCTGTGGCACTGCTATAGGTAGGGGCGGCGCAAGCAGCGATGGCCCTGGGGTGGCTGATCCCCCGTCGGGGCCCGGCCCCTGGTTGGTGCGGCCCCTCCCCCTTTAGTGCCTCCGATGGAGAGGCATGACAAACTGACAGGGTTTCAAGTTGGTGTCAACGCATAACATGAGGCAGCCGCTCTCCTCTTGTGTAACCTAGCAATGGACCCAGCTGTTGATGTGCCAAGTGCAATCTGATGGCTGCCGGCCCCCCCTTCCCCTGGTGGGAGATCTCTCTCTGGAAGATCTGCTTGGCCCTTGTTCAGTGGGGAATGGACAGAGTAGAGTAGATCCAGCAGTGACCTCTTCCCAGCTGTCATATCCTCCCCTCTCCCCACCCTATCTCTCTCACTCACTGTCTCTTACATGCAGTACTAAGCAACACCTAAGTTGAACAGTGAGAGCAGCAGAAGCTGAGGCCACCTTCTATTTTCATCTCCCGACTCCCTTGTACACAAAGAGGGCTGGTTTTTTATCGCCTGGTAAAAGGGAAATTGCATTTGTAAGTGAAATGTTACATCTGTTTTCTGTCTGATTAAACATGATAATAGGATATTATTTCCATCAGGGCCATAGCCAGGAAATAGTTATAGAAATAGGGATGGTGTGTTGAGCGGTGCAGAGTGCATGGGGTGAGCGGGGAGCTGGGTGGCAGGCAATGGACGGTGCGTGGGATGAGGGGAGAGCTGGCAGGCAGTGGAGGTGCATAGGGGATAGCGTCTTCGAGATAGCGCTAAACATTCTCACAACTCCGTTGTGCATGCTCACTATTCAAATAGACCACATGATGGTCTTCAGAGCTCCTCTAATATAAAAAGCACTCTCCCCCTCACAATGACAGTTCCTTCCAACCCTTTATAGAAATATAAGAAAAAAATTCCATGTGGGGCTGGAAGGGTGGGTGTTGTGAGAATGTTCGGAGTGGCATTCTTCTTCGAGTGGCTCCTCACATGCTATTTTTACATGGCTCCGCTGGGTGGGGGGTTCTGTGGGCACGCCAGTGCATAGCCCCTCCAACTAAAAATTCCTAGCTACGGCCCTCCCCACCCCACATTCCCAGCCCCGATGTGACCTCCCAGGTCCCCAACCTGACCCCAACCTCCACTTCTCCCACCCGCCACACAACATCCCCAGTCCCGACCTAACCCTCCAACCACTGCGCCTACCTCATTCACACAGCACAACATCCCATGCCCTGACCTGACCCCTAACCCGTTTCTCCCACCCCCACATAACTCCTCAACCCCAAACCTGACCCCCCAGCCCCCACTCCTACTTCCTCCCTGCCCTGAACTGACCCCCCAACCCTCGCTTCTCCTCCCGCCCCAGCACAACATCCCCAGGCCCCTACTTAGCCCCATCTCCCACTCCTACCTGTCATCCCCCCACTGCCCCAAATTGATCCCCCACCCCCTGTACCTATCTGTCACCTTGTCTCCATAACCCCAGAGCTGCCTCCTCTTCCTATCATCCCTAGTGCTATTCAGTTGTTAAAATAATTCCACAACTCACTTAAAAGTTGTGCAACAACTAATATATTAATGTACTCGTATATCATATCACAAAAAACCCTTGAAATTCAGCAAAACAAAAAACTTTACTGTTTGAAAAAAACTTAAATGCACAACAGTTTTTAAAACTAAAAACTTTCCCCTTCGAAAACATCACAATATCATTTTGACTCTAGCTTAAACTCCAAAAAACATACAAATTATTTACTATTACAATTAAAAAAACATTCAACTCCATACATTGCAACAAGACATAAACGCCAAAAAACATGGAAATTATTTCAGAATTTGATTAATATTTAATATTTTATCCTCATCAACATCATTCTAATATATGTACTTAATTCCTTTTATTCATTTTTATCAATAATTAAACTTTCACATTTTAAAATTATTAAACTTTAATTTATCATCATCATTCGACAATGAACAATTTTTTAAGAGTGCATTACGTCTGTTCTTTACATGTATTCAAATTGTATACACTTCATACAATGAACTTAACAATGTGACTGTAGAGAACATTATAGAATTCGTTGTACAGAATGCAGTTATGTAGAAACAGACTTAATGCACTCTTAAAAAATTGTTCATTGTTGAATGATGATGATAAATTAAAGTTTAATAATGAAAAAATGTGAAAGTTTAATTATTGATACAAATGAATAAAAGTGTGTATGGTAAGGAATTAAGTACATATATTATTTATTTATATTTTTATTTATTTATAAATATTTGTTAGCTGCCCCCTCATGCCTAAGGCATCTTGGGGCGGCTTACAGCATAAAAACACACAATAAAATTCATTAAAACAATGTTTTAAAAATACAATCCCCCCCTACCCCACCCTCCCCTCCGAAGGCCTGGGCGAACAGCCATGTCTTGCAGGCTCGCCAAAGTACCAACAGACCTGGGGCCAGACGGGCTTCCTCCGGGAGGGAATTCCAGAGCCTCGGCCCGGTCACCGAGAATGCCCTCTCCATTGTGGCCCCCCCGCTTTAAACGGGAGGACCTCCAAAAAGGCACCCCCAGTGGACCGCAGGGATCGCTCTGAGGCGCGGAGGGCGAGGCGGTTCCCAAGGTATGAGGGGCCCAGACCGTGTAGGGCTTTATAGATCAACACTAGCACCTTGAATCGGGCTTGGAACGCTATAGGCAGCCAGTGCAGAGTATGGAGCACAGGTGTTATGTGCTCCCGCCTTCGCATTCCCATAAGGAGATGGGCCACCACATTCTGCATCAGCTGCAGCCTCCGAACCAGAAACAAGGGAAGCCCCACGTACAGCGCATTGCAATAGTCTAGCCTTGAGGTGATGAAGGCATGAATGAGGGTGGCCAGGTCGGGCCTGGAAACGTATGGACACAGCCTCCGTACTAGATACAGCTGGCAGAAGGCGGCCTTAGCCACCAACTCTACCTGCCGATCCAGCCGGAGCCCTAAGTCCAACACCACCCCCAGACTCCGAACCTGCTGGGCTACAGGAGGGCAGACCCTCCCTACCAGGGGAGCCAGAACCTCCATCGCCCTACCCACCACCATCATCTCCGTCTTTTCAGGATTGAGCTTCAGTCTGTTCTGCCGCATCCAATCTGCCACAGCCTCCAAACATTGGGAAAGTCTTTTTAATTTATTTATTGAATCAGCAGCATCTGCTATCTCAAATATAAATACCAATACAAATACAACTAAATAAAATCAAATATAAAACGGCTAGAATACATAGAAGTCAAACTAGGTCCAACAAACCAAAAAAAGACCGAGGGTTAAGTACATAAAATACCAACAAACCACACACAATTTCCCTCCCATCTTCTCATAATATCTTTCTCTAGGAGTAAGAACATTGCTAGTTTTATCTGGTCAAGCTCTGAAAGAGTTGATAACATTTCCATATATCCATTATATTCTAAATTAGAGCTTTCCAGAATCAGAGTTACCCAGGCTTCTCTAAGAATAGCATAGACCGGGCACTCCAAGACAATATGTGAGAGTGTCTCGATCTCGTAGGGGCAACTACCACACATTCTTTCTAATCTAGGAACCCCCTTCCACCTGCCTCTCACTTCTTCTGAGACAAAAAGATTGAATCGAAACATAGAATAGACTCTCCTTAATCTAGCATCTTGCAAGTGGACCAAATATGATTCTAGCTTTATAGAGGTTTTAATTTTGGCATAGAGCGATGCAACTTGCTGGGAAGCTAACAACTCTAGGTCCTTAGCAAAGGCCCAATCTTTAGTTCGGCCTTTAAGCTCACACTTTGTGATTTTCAGATTTGGGAGATTATCCTCCTTTACCGGTATACCCATTAACCTAACTAATTGTTTAATATATTTAATCCAAATAAATTGAACCAAAACATTTGATTCTATAAGTAGAGAGTTGCTTTGGGAAAGTAATGAGACAACAGGACCTGGGTCAGTTGAAAATGAGAGGTACAGCTGAGTATCATCAGCATATTGGTGACATTGCACCCCGAACCCTCTCACGATCTCCCCCAGGGGCTGCATATATACATTAAATAATAGCGGAGACAAGATCAAACCCTGCGGAATGCCACAGGTCAAGGCCCAGGGGCTTGATGTTTCAGCCCCCAGCACCACCCGCTGGCTTCTCCCCGAGAGGAATGAGCGGAACCACGCTAGGACAGTCCCGTCCAGACCCCCCAGGTCTCGCAGCCATCTCAGCAGCAGCCCATGGTCCATGGTGTCAAATGTGGCCGAGAGATCTAGCAGGATCAAGAATGCTGAACATCCTGCATCCATCTCCTGGCGTAGATCATCCACCAAGGCCACCAACGCCGTCTCCGTACCATAGCCATGGCGGAACCCAGATTGAAAAGGGTCCAGGAAACCAACGCTGTCCAAATGTGCCTGGAGTTGCAGTGCCACTGCCCGTTCAATAACCTTCCCTAAAAAGGGAAGATCAGAGACGGGTCGGTAGCTGGCGAGAGCATCCACATCCAAAGATGGCTTCTTCAGCAGGGGGCGCACCACCGCCTCCTTAAGACTGGGTGACAATCTCCCCTGCCGAAGGGATGCATTCACTACCTTCGCCAGCACCGTCCCCAAGGTCTCCCTGGAGGCTTTCACCAACCAGGACGGGCGCAGATCTAGTTCACAGCTAGTGGCTCTAACAGACCCCAGGACATTCACCGCATCACCCGGCATCACTTCCTGAAACTTATCCCAGAAAGATCAACCAGACGGTGCCTCCATAACCTTATGCCCCTCGCTTACTGCTTCAAATCCAGTGTCAAAGTTACTCTGGATCTGAGCGATCTTATCTGCAAAGTAGGTGGCAAACTCCTCACAGTGGGCCTGGGACAAGTCCCTGTCCAGGCGGAGAGAGGCTGGACTGACCAGCCCCCGCACCACCCGGAACAGCTCCGCTGGATGCAGCTTCGCAGATGCTATGAGGGCAGCAAAGAACTCCTTCTTTGCTGTCCTCACAGCCTCAACATAGGACCGCAAGTGGGTCCTATGGAGAAGTCGGTCAGATTCAGAGTGAGTCCGACGCCAGCATCACTCTAGTCTCCTACCTACCTGTTTCATACACCGCAGCCCCTCAGTAAACCAAGGGGCCCTGCGGTGACGAGACGGAGGGAGAAGACGTCTCGGAGCCACCCTGTCAATGGCCTCCCCCAACAAGATGTTCCAATGCTGGACAAGCTCACCCACAGAGTGGCCGTCCAGGTCTAAGGTTAACTCCCTCAAAGCCTCCTGGAACCGCTGTGGTTCCATCAGCCTCCGAGGGCAGACCAACCTAACTGGTCCATTCCCGTTCTGGAGTAGGTGTGCTGAGACACTGGCCTGTAGGAGATAATGATCCGTCTATGATGGATAATTAAATATCATTAAATATTAGATTTATCATTCAATATCATTAAATAGTAGATTTATGTTGATGAGGATAAAATATTAAATATTTGTCAAATTCTGAAAAACTGTTGTGCATTTAAGGTTTTTTTAAACTTAAAGTTTTTTGTTTTGGTGAATGTTCTTATGTTCTTAACAGTATGTGCTGATTGGGTTCATCCATACTGTTGTATGAAACAGGAATTTTTCTGAGAGAAGTCTGCATAGCTGTATTTGAAATTCTAAGAGAATGAAAGGGAAGAGAAGGACAACATAGGAGAAGTAGGAGGGAAAGGGTTTGGTTTTGGTGCACGAGAAGAGTAAGGGGAAGAGATGGGTTCAGTGGGGGACAGGGGAAAAGGGTCTCCTTGTTGTCTCCAGCCTTCTCTTCTGCCATGCTCCTACCTACTTTCTCCTTTGTTCACAAGGAGAGCAATTGCAGGCGTGTATAGCAGTATAACAGGCAAACACTCCCCATCTAAATCAGCATCCCCAGTACCAACACTGTAACGCCGGCAGTCAAATGCCTGTCCAAGCAAACAGGCCTTTTAAAAAAGTTTGGCCAGTTTCAGGGCTGCATTGCCACCAAACCAGGTGCATCAACACCAGCATCCCCAGTACCTACACCATATCCTTGGCAGCCAAATGCCTGTCCAAGCACAGAGGCCTTTAAAAAATAAATTGGCCAGTTACAGGTCTTTGTTGCCACCAAACCAGCCCCATCAAAATTTAAACAATGCATTTCTGTTTCTCAACAAAAACCCCAGGCAAGATGCTCAAAATCACAGTCACAAGCAGAGAGGCCGGAAACTACTTTCCAGCAGGGAGCAGCAGTGAAACAGCGAAGGGACCATTTAAAGAAAAGAGTAGCCACAACCAGTAGACTCACAAATTTACAAAATGGCCTCTCTACTCATGCTTGGGAGGGGAGAAGGAAAACAGCAATGCATCATGCAAACATAGAGCAAGCAAATCAAATAATCTTAAGACAGCAATGTTATGTGAAGTCCTTAGCACAACATAAAAGCAGCAGTGGGGATTTCCACTTGTCTCCCAAAACATGCTGCACAGTTCTGTTGCAATGTAAGAGGTAGTTTCTGCTGTAACTAAACACAGAGCATTCATGCAAGGACTAGCCATTAGTGAAAAAGCCTGCCACAACATACCACCAACTGCAAAGGCCGGGGCCATTTTAAAATGCAAGGAACATATCAGCAAAGATTAGAAACCCTTCCATCCAAGCCCCTAGGTCCCACACCTGTAAAACAGAAATCAGACAGTTTACGTCAAAAACAGCCACGAACAGACAAATTTTAACCAAATGTAGCCATGGCCAGTGGGGGCACCAGAAAACAGCCACAACCTTTGCACATGCTTGAGAGTTTTGAGAGGAACGGGGGAAACTAACAGTGCACATGCAAACACAAACACAGAACAAGCAAAAGTAAACCAGATCTTAAACCAATTGAACCATATTATGTGAAGTCTTAGCACACCACGAAAGCAGCCCCCCAGCAGCCCCCTTAACCCAGCCCCATTTTCATCAGTCTCCCAGAAGCCCCATTCTTTCTCCCCCCCCCCAAGCAGCCCCCCAGACTCCCTTTTCACCAGTGTTTCCCAGCAAAATAACTAACTCACCAATGGAAATGTGTCTGATGCAGGTCCAGCAGCAGCAGCGTGGGGTAACAAAGCCACAAACAAGCCAGGCCAACCAGCACACTCCACCAAAATGGCACAGATCACCAGCATGCCAAAAAAGGAGAGCTCTCTTTTAACCCCACCCTATGGGGTGGGGTACAGGCAGGCAGCCTGAGCCCTCAACAGCAGTAGCTGTGCACAGGCACACACTGCCTAGATGTTTGAGTCTCCAGTCCAGACAGAGTCTTCCACAGCAGCCCATAGGGCTCTGTGGAACACTGTCCCCACTGGTGGGAAAAGCAAAGTGCGTTTCCCCATTCAGGTAGCATGGGTTCTAAGCCCAGCTGCCCAAATCGCTTTTGTAAAGTTTTGTCCCTTAAGGGACTCCATAGAGCAGGTTCAGCAGGAGACACTGGCCCCCACCCCCTCAGCTCCGGCCTGTACATGTGTCCAGGGAGGCACAACAACAACACTGAGCACTCAGCTGATTGCTGAACTGGAGGACTCGGAGCAAGTCTGGAGGGGTTGCCGGCTCCCCACCCCCTCCTCAGTGCCTTTGGGACTCAGGTGAAGGTTTTTTCTCTTTCTTTCTTTTTGAAAGCATGAAGAGCGTGCGGAGGGGGATCAGACCAGGAGGGGCAATGCCCCTGGTGCTCTGCAATGCTCACCGCCCCTAGAACAGAGACCTCTGCATAGCATACTTAGTCATAAACAATAACACAAGACAGCATAAGAGTTAGTAATTGATTTTGGTTTAGTATTAACATAAGTTATCTAATGAACCTCTAAGCCTCATTTTGTAGATACTGTATGTCACAGTTAATGTGTCTTTATTTAAAGGCTGCCAAGTATTTAGAGGCTCTAAACATTAAAATGCCACGATAAACTCCATTTTTCTCACAGAAAATTCTCTTGTTGATATGCTAAAAAAATTAGTTAAGGACTATTTTTTGTTGTTGTTCTTGTCTCAGAGGTACCTTTAACTAAAATATATTCAGGGTTTTCTGTTGCTGAGTCCTTATAAATGTATTCCTGTCAGGGCTACTAATGTATTGGCTTCATGGAATGAAATATGAGGATGAGAATGAAAATAGAATCTGGTGGTGGCATATGTTTGTTAAAAGCACTGAGAGAGACATTCCCAGCAGTAAGTGAGAGGAAAAAGTGGGTAGGCTAAAGTATGATATTGTCTGTGGCCTCTGCTGCACCTTACTTATACCTATCATTACACCAATGCTATAAAGCTGTGCAAATGGATGTAATAAAGGAATGATTTCATTACTGTCCCCAGGCTTGCCTGCCAATCACTGATAAAAAAAATATAAAAGGGGATAAATGCGATGACCTGAACATAGAGGATTTGAGGAACTGGAGAAAAGGTTGTGATTGATTTGACCTTGGACATATTACAAAATCAAGTTGAATATAAGGCCATTACAGTGTCACAGTATATCCTAGCCGATCCATATGGACAGTTAAGAAACCAATGGGCTCAAGCAGCGTTCAGAAACACAAACAAGCATTACATTCAGCAGGCTACAACAAGCAAGAAAATCAGTATTAATTTTTTTTTCAAGGAACATTACCAGTTAAAATAGAAGTAATAAAAAACCTTATGAGAAAATATGCTCCTTGTTTTGTTTTTAAAATTTCAGGGAACATGGATTTTTGTTTCTTAATCTGAAGATTTAGTTTAATGGTAACTGTTACATCTCATGCAATAACTTAGAAGTTAATGGTTCTCTGACTTTGTCCTTGTAGGACATTGTCACCGGCACCCCGGTACACAATATCGCCAAAGGGGACAGTCAGTTACCATTAATTGCCCAGGTAATATTGTACCCCAGGCATGAATAGGTTTTCTCATATGGGGTACAAAGTTACCCCAACCCCATGTTAATGGTTGGAGTAACTTTGTACCCCAATGCAAATTTATTTTAATTTTAACAACTCCTACCCCGCTCCTCCTGCCCAAGGCAGTTCGTGGCGGCTTACAATAATAATTTTTAAACAGTATAAATATAAAAATAACATATTTAAAACAAACATAACCACAGTAGAGGATGGAAAAACAATCAAATCAACCCCCCCCAACCTAACCCCCTCCCCAAAGCCCCACCTTTCACCCATCTCCCTCACCAAAAGCCTGGCGGAACACCCATTTCTTAAACTGATGACGGAAGGAGGGGAGGTCCGGGGCCACTCGGGTCTCTGCCGGAAGGGAGTTCTACAGCCAAGGAGCAGCCACCAAGAATGCCCTCTCCATAGTCACCCCTCGAACAACTATGGGGACTTCAAGAAGGGCGCTCTCAGTGGACCGCAGGGGCAGGTCCAGAACATGGGAGGTGAAGTGGTCCCGCAGATAGGTGGGCCCCAGACCATATAGGGCTTTATAGGTCAACACCAACACCTTGAATCAGGCCCGGAAAACTACAGGTAGCCAGTGCAGAGCCCGGAGCACTGGTGTAATGTGATCACGGGCGGCTGCCCACACCTGTAAGGAGATGGGCCGCCGCATTCTGTGCTAGCTGCAGTCTCTGAACCGTCATCATGGGTAGCCCTGCGTAGAGCAAGTTACAATAGTGCAATCTCAAAGTAATGAAAGCATGGATGATGGTGGCCAGATCGCAGCCGAAGCTGATGCACCAGATGTAGTTGGCGAAATGCACTCCTCACCACAGTCCCCACCTGCACATCTAAGTGGAGCTGAGAATCGAGAAGCATGCTCAGACTGCGAACCTGGAGGACCAGTGGGGGATGAATCCCATCAATGACGGGAACCACTATACCCACCGCCCTACCCACCATCATCACGTCCGTCTTGTCAGGATTCAACTTCAGTCGACTCGCCTTCATCCAGTTCCCGACAGCCGCCAAACACTGGGTAAGCACCGAGATGGCCAGGTCTGGGTCTGATGAAAAGGAGAGGTAGAGTTGGGTGTCATCCACTTTATTTATTTATTTATTTATTTATAAAATCATTTAATACCCCGCCCCTCCTGCTCCAAGCATCCCAGGGCAGCTTGCAATGTTAAAGCACATAAGATAAATAAAACCATAAAATACAATAAAAAGGGAAGGCACAAAAACCAAACTGCCCCCTTCCCCATCCCACCATACACCCCTCACCAGAAGCCAGGCGGAACAGCCAAAAGCCAGGTGGAACAGCCAGGCTTTACAAATACGCCCCAGAATTCTGCACTAATTTCAGTCTCCAGACTGTCACCATAGGTAACCCCGCGTAGAGTGTGTTGCAATAGTCCAATCTTGAGGTAATGAAAGCATGGATGATGGTGGCTAGATCACTATCTTAAACATATGGCTGAAGCCATCGCACCAGATGTAATTGGCGAAATGCACTCCTCATCACAGCCCCCAGCTGGAAAGCCAGGCACAGCTACAGATCGAGAAGCACACCCAGACTACGGACCTGGGATACCAGCGGAGGGCGGACCCCCATCAATGATGGGAACTGTCACATCCACTGCCCTTCCCACCACCATCACCTTCATCTTGTCAGGATTCAGCCTCAGTCAGCAACCTTCCCTAAAAAGGGGAGGTTAGAGACCAGCTGACAACTAGCAAGGGAGTCAATGTCAAGTGATGGCTTTTTAAGCAGAGACTGAATCACCACCTCCTTGAGGCAGCTCAGCACTGTGCCCACCCGAAGGGAGGCATTGACCACCCCTGCCAGCAATGACCCCAACGTCTTCATTTAGGTTATCTTGTGCATCGAGGGGTACATTCCAATCTCATGCAATAACGTAGAATTAAGTGGTCCTACAACTATGTCCTTTTAGGACATTGTCACCAGCATCATGGTACACAATATCTCCAAAGGACAGTCCCTTACCATTAACCGTTAGTTTTCTGTGGATGAAAAACCACCCGGGGTAACACTGTACCCCAGGTGTGAATGTTTTAACACCCCCCCATATGGGGTACAGAGTTACCCCAAGCAGAATCACGCCAACAAGACATACTTTTATCTCAGGTTTCTAGGTGGGTTTTTTTGCATGGGGTGTGTATGTGTATTGTGGCACATACTGTGGTCATCTGGGGGGTGGGGCTTCTTGGAGATCCCTCGGACAAGGTGGGTGGCCACTGATCATAGGGCTTTTTTGGTGGTCAGCCCCAGGCTGTGGAACTCTCTGCCCAGAACCTTTCCTCCTTCTGCTGTGGTTGTAAGACCTTGCTGTTCCATCAGGCGGTTGGCAAGGGAGAGGGGTAGGGTGGGGTGCGGTTTTATTTTCACAGTTGTAGGTTTTTGATATTAATGTGTATATATTTTATATAGCTGTTGCTTTTGTTGATTGTATAGAATTGTATTTCATATTTGTTGTTTGACACCCAGGGCTGCTAGAGGCAGGATGGGTGGGATAAAAAATATATTATAATAAATAAATACTGACTTCTGCTGTTATATGAAATAAAAATTGATTGGGGTGCATGTATACCCCACAGGGGTACTGCTGGATCCCAGAGCTACAGGTACAAAGTTACCCCATGATAACGTCGTTCCCCCCCCACCATGAAATCGAATGGGGGTTACCGTTGTAATAATTTTGGAAATGCATTTTTTTATGATTAACAAATGAAATGATCAAATCTGAACTTCATCACCCCAGGACAATATTGGCCCTTTTTACATGGACGTGGTGTGTGTGTGTGTGCTGTATTCTGGCGTGGTGGGTGGAGGTGGGTGGGTGTCCCTTTACCTCCACCCGCGAGGCCTCCTCCAGTTTTCCAGAGGGCTCTGTAGGTGGAGGTGAATGGGTGGAGGTGGATGTTGCACCCACCACCGGCCATTTACACGGAACTCCCCACACACACACACACACACACGCCCAAACACCAACCAGGGGAGGGGGCTGTCCATGTAACAATGACCATTGACAGTGTTCATCTCCTTTCAGTGGTTGGTGACATAATTAACCACTTCTCTCTGTATCTGTCTAATCATTGGCAATCCTGTTGCGTGATTAATCACCATTCCTGTCCGCTCCTTTTCCCCATCATCTTCTCTGCCTTCCCCTCCTTTGTTTTCCTTCCATTCATCCTTGAATAATAACCATCTCTAGACAGAACCTTACTTTTCCGGCCAAATGTCAAAAAAAAAAGTAATAATAGCCTTTTCTTCTTAATTGTATTGACATAGAGGGGATTCACATGTGCGTTTAAATCGCACAGAAGCCTCGGCGGCATCGTGCGATTTAAAGAACCCCGCACTTCCGGGTTAGTGTGAATGCGGTGAGCGCGCACATTTCCACTTAGCCCAAATGTTTGGAGTGCGGTTTGAAAAGTTGCTCCGAGCAGCTTTTTAAACCGCACTCCAAACATTCGGGCTAAGTGGAAATGTGCGCGCTCACCGTATTCACACTAACCCGGAAGTGCGGGGTTCTTTAAATCGCACTATGCCGCCGAGGCTTCTGTGCGATTTAAACGCACATCTGACTGCGCCCTAAGTTTCTTGTCACAGCAGTCTTGTTCAACACATATTCGTAAGAGTTTTTAATTTTGTTTTGCATACAAAATATACAGGATAAGATTTTCAGAAGTGCTCAGGAATGGGTCACTGCTTTATGCCAATTTCAATGAGAGCAGAGAGAGTTCAATAATGAGCACTTCTGAATATCTCTCTCACAAGGTTCAGGAGAATGGTAGGTACTATAGTTTGTTTTATTAATTTCTACAAAGAATTATTATTATAACAGTGATATAAATCTTCCTTCCCTTCTGGGAAAAAATTATTTCCCTATAGTATACACAAGATCTTCCCTTAGGCTTGGTTCTGTAAAGTGCTGAGGAGTTCTAATACTGTCACTAAGACATGCAAGAAATGTTCCATTATTTGGCGAAATTGGCTAGCCTAGTGATACATTTTTAGATATAGCACTTAAGGGCTCATTCACACATGCAGCAATTATCTGGATTTTAAAAAAATCGTTTTCCTCTAGTTCGCTGTTAACAATGCCAGTTGCGTTCATATGAGTGCCATACCATTGTTCCCAACAGTGAAATAACGCATTCAGACCTTCTTGGAGTGTGCGTTTACCCACCTGTTCAGTGCGGTTCAATTACAGGAAGTTACAGCATGACTGGGCAGCAGGCTGCAGCCAGCTTCTCCCACAATAAGTTCCTCTCCCTCCCCTCCCTGGCTCCGGACCCCATCCCTCACCTGCCTTTGCCTCCTAGTAGTGCTCCACAGCATTAACAGCAGCCAGGACACCAGCGATCGGAGCTGTTTGTTTACAAACAACTCCTCCCCATGTCATCACGCACATGGGGAGGCTTTGTTTGTAAACAAACAGCGTTATCTCTGATCGCTCGGTGTCCCGCTGTGCTGCTGCTGCTGCATCGTGTAGGGGCAGGAGTAAAACAGCGCACTTGAAAGCAAAGTTGCCTTCACATGCAGGACAAGTTCGCACCAGTTAATACCGAATACAATGTTGCTTTCACACTGCTATAAAGAGCGGATTTATTTCAATTAGACAGCATAAAGGTAGGTTTAACTAGCTTTGAACTGCAGATTACTTAGGTGCGATATTGATGACAATATTTTGAATTAGGGACTTCAGACATGCTAGATACATTCGAATTTTGTAAAATTCGGACACAAACTGAACGTCTGAATGCCACCTTGGTCAGAGGTTATGCTTCCCAACCTATTTGGCTAATAGCTATTAATGAACTTACCCTCCAAGAATTTATCCAATCCAATACCACAAAAATAGGTTTCTTGGATTCCAGGATGTAAATTTTGCCACATAATGACTTTATAATGGCAAGTCTTTGATATGCACAAAGGGCAATGTTTGCAATGGTGCTGTTTAGGAGACATTACAACTTGTGCTTTCAAGCTCCTAGTCTTCACCTATAAAGCTCTTCACAACCTTGCTCCCCCCTACCTCTCTGCACTTATCGCCCTCCATACTCCAGCCCGTGCACTTCGCTCCTCCTCTGTCCCTTCTCTCACCCTTCCACGCCTTCCCTGCTCCCCTAAGCGCCTTCGTCCCTTCTCACTTGCTGCCCCCCATGCCTGGAACTCCCTCCCTGTCCACATCCGCCTTGCCCCCTCTCTTCATACCTTCAAATCTCTCCTTAAAACTCACCTCTTTCGCTCTGCTCTGTCTGACTCTTATCCTGCTGAGCCACTATTCCTATACCTACGATCGGTTTACCCTTATCCTTGCAACATGGACCTGCCTGCTGTCATTCTCATCATAACCAAGCCAAGTACGTGCACTTGAGACCTCGCATCTTCATGAATGTTAGACCCCTTGTCCCTCCCTCTGTTCCCCTTCCTAAGTCTCTCCCCCAGCTCCTGTCTTTCAGATTGTAAGCCCTAGGGGCAGGGACCGTGTCTATTTTATTACTTTGTAAAGTGCCAGGTACACTGCATGCGCTATATAAATGTTTGTTAATAATAATAATAATAATTGTGCAGTGGTCTGGGCCAATGATAATTGGTTTCAATGATGGGAGAATTCAGACAAAGAAGAGTGCAGGTGTTACTGTTTTACTATGCTGGTCAACAGAATGATTTGAGGAAGGGACATTTGCAAACTGATCAACAGAATGGCCGAAACGATTTGGAAACTAGTTTGGGTTTGTTGAAATAACATCACTGAGAACTAGTGAGGAAAGAAGCCTTGTCTTCAGCTTTCAAAAGAAGAGAAAGATATTCCTTCATTTCTCAAAAAATTGTGTTTTGAGATACCTGGTTGCTAATCAGATTTAATTACTTGACATAGGAAAGAATGAAAGAAAAATCCAGCAAAATAAGACATAAGCTATCTGTACGGATAGTAGACAGAGAAGGTGAATTCTACCATGTTGCGATATTTTCAACCAAAACGTTCTATTCAGTGCTTTAAAATCAAGCTAGTTATCTGTCTTGATAGTAAGTAGAAAGTGAACTTGTCACAGTGCTGAAAGAAATTATTTTATATAGCAAATGAGGGAAGAAATATCAGGTTTCAGTCAGGAGGAGAATGGAGATCTGAAGATAATCTGGCCTACACTCCAGTCAAGCAGGTAATCAGAAAATGTGATGTGGTTGAAGTAAAAGACGATTCTTCATCACCTTTCCTTATTTTCTGTCACTGTTCATTAATCCTAGTAAGCATGGAATTACACTCTCTCAATTATTGGTGGGGGCTTCCTAAATATGGAAGAAAATAAATACCTTGTTTATTGTTAACGTTTGTGGGTAATCTATGGAGATTTTTTAACATCAAGAAGATGGAAAAAGCAAAGGTAGCTGCCCAGATTTACAGCATGAAAGTGATGTTCCAAGGGATGTGGGACTAAAGCAGGAGACAGTAGAACTGAATCTGGGCTTCTTTGGGCATGGGGGAGCAGGTAGTTTTAGTTTGAGAATTAGACTTGATGATTCTTAAGGTCTCTTCCTGTGGAAATGAGCATTGTTTATCAGTAATGTAATACTCCTGGACAATTATCCTATTACCCCTTCTACTTTCCTGTTGTTGCCTGCCACTTGGATAACAGCATTGGTTTCCAGTTTTCCATACAGTAAAATTCTTTAAAAGAGTGGGGGAAAGGGCGGGGGAGTGAATGATGATTGGTAAAAATAATCTCATTGGTTCTTGTGTGACTAAACATTTTTTTTCTGCTGCAGAGTATTCTGTTTCACACACTTGTGCTTTATTTCCAAAAGGCATAATAATGAGAAACTCCTAAAGACATGTCATGGATTAATCTTCTATTTTGAGACACAGTAGGCACCCAGCAATTAGGAAATGGCCCTGTTGTGTCAGGCATTAAAGGTTTAATTCATAGAACTGCTGTGCACTATGGAAATCTTTGAAAAACATTCTGTTTATAAAGAATCCTGATTATTACAAACCAAAAAGTTTCTGTGTTTCTGTCATTTCTAACAGCACTTTTTGTTCTATCTTTCTTCAGAATTCATTTATTTCTGATTCAAGCTCACCTAAAGTCATAATCCTTTGAAAGACCATAATCACCTCTTCAACAACCAGTTCTGATGTCAGAGATGGTTTTATGAAAAAGGCCAAAAGTGTTCTTATTTTCTAGGTATCCTGGGTAATAAATGGCCTGTGATGAGAAATTCAAACGTGATAGGCAGGTAGAAATGATTGTGCTCAACATAGAATTGTTTTCAGCATGACCCCACTGAATCAGTTGTTAATGTATATTGTTGAGAGTTGTCTCACCACTTCAACATTTTCTTAATATAGAGTTTGTGTGAAGAATTTTCTTTAACCTTTTTTTTGTTGAGTATCATAATTTTCCATAATTAGAGTAAATTAAGGAAGCTAGGGTTCCCTCTCTCGTGAGCCCTGTGTAGCCACTTCAAGGCAGAGATGGGGAGGCAGGGGAGGAAATGCTGCAGCAAAATTCTGAGAGAGAGAGAGAGAGAGAGAGAGAATCTCCCGAACACAAACCCAATCCAAGCCGATTTGCCAATTAATCCACACCCAAGCCAGCCCCAACCCTGCTCTCCTATCACACCTGTTGTATGCCCCTTCCACATACCAACTCTTCTGCAAGCTGTACAAATGCTAATAATAATAATAATAATAATAATAATAATTAATAAATAACCTAATTGATGGCACACCAACATGTGGGTGCGCATTAGATCACACTACAGGATCCACATTCTCTAACCCAACACTATGGATGGTGGGTTAGTGTTTGCTGAATGCTGGCTAGTATTGAATCATCGTCAAGCAATTGCAGCAAAAGCTGTTTCTGTCAGAAACAGACCATTTGTCTGTGCTCGCTCGATGAGGAAACTTACTGGCTGTTTTGCTATTTTTGCTATTCTTGCTTGGTAATTGCCAATGCTCGGTACTTCTGGTAATTCTTCCTAGGCCGGTGCAGCCACACAACACATAATGTTCCTTACGTGCTGCTTATTTTCACTACTTCTGGCTTGTGTACGATCACAAGTTCACTATGCAACTTTCATTATTACCCTTATTGGTCCTTGTTTTGGCACCTTGTAAACTGTGTTTTGATTGGTGTATTTCAAGGGCTGGCCCTTGTTTTCTGCATTCTGATGCCAGAAATGGACATAAAGTGCTAGATTGCCAAAAATACCAGAAACTAATGGAAATTGATGAAAATACCAGAAACTAATGGAAATTGATGAAAATACCAGAAATCGACAGACAATCACAGGTGATGATCACAACAGCAGAAGGACAGATCTAATGGATAGTGAAGAAATACCATGAACAGTTGCAAATTCTTCTGAAAGTGCACCCTGACAGTGTGAGAACAGTCATTCTTGCTTCAGCACTAGTGGTGGCCACATGTTGGGTGATCCTGACCAAGATGACCATGATGAAAACACCCACTCATGGGGAGTTATCGTATCATTTGTAACACCCATAAGGGCCTTTTTAAATGAGTGGGATTTCTCCCGCAGTTTAAAGCTGCAGTTCTAGGAAAACCCCTCAGGGGGGCTTTAGACAGACCTCTGTAAACTGAAAATTGCCTGGGAACCATTAGAAACAGTGGCACCACGCAACTCCTGGGTGTTTTGAGATGTGGCCTCAATTATCAGAGTCTTATCTACTCCACGTCTCAAAACACCCAGAAGTTGTGTGGCACCGCTGTTTCTAATGGCACCCGGGTAACTTCCAATTTACAGAGGCACGTCTAAAGCTCCCTTGCAGGGGTTTACCACAGCCACAGCTTTAAACTCTGGGGAAAATCGAGCTCATTTAAAAAGACCCTAAGAAGACTGTCTCCCACTCCCAGATATGACATTAGAGAATCAGCCCAACAGGAATTTGCTGTCAGGGACACGCGTTGCCTGGGACATACGCAGACATCAGGATTGGATTTCCGGATCAGGGTTGGAAATGGGGGTCACGATCTCAGCAGGACTCAGGAGAAAAGCTACAGTAGAAGATCAGAACTGAGGCTGGTTCCAAGACAGGAACACACAGAGAGGGTCCGTGGCAGGGGATCAAGAGCAGAAACTGGTTCCAAGGCACAGAAGATCGGTAGCAGGGCTGGGCCCAAGACTAAGCTGGAGTAGCGAGGGGCAAGACAGAGACAGAAGTGATATTCCACCCAGTTTTCTGTCAAACCTGGGTGGTTTAATATACTAACAAGGGGGCAACTGGAAGACTGTGACTATGTGGCCTAGCCAGCACAGAGGGCATTGCAAGGGAACAGTCTAGGCCAAGCCAAGGTGCAGCAGTGGTGCTGTTGAACCGGCCACTGCCTCAGAATCCTGAATACACACAGGTTTGAGGTTCTGTTCTAGCTGATGCAGTAGTAGCTTCTTAAATACAGATTCTCAAGAGCTTCCACTACTGGAAGCTCATGGCACAGATGAAAGGCTAGAAGGACCCTCCAAACAGTATTCTTCCCTACCTTCCCTACCACTCACAGTGCATGTTAGCTCTGAGTTAGGGAGGACTCTAGTCTGCACGGGTAGCTATAGCTGTTGAGTGGAAGTGAATGAATGATGATTTTATTGAAATGCTTGACCAAAGGTCATGGCATATATACAAACAAGGAGTGGAAGTGAAAAGCTACAGGGAAATGGAAAGCTAAGCTTTAGAAAGAGGTGGGATACACAATGTTCAAACTAAAAGTGGTTGTTAAGATGATGCAGAATACAAAACGCACCCTTGAATGCATACAGACCATAGGGTCAGGGATTGAGTCTTTTTCAGAATAATTTACTTTACACAGTTTGGTGTGCTAGGAGTACATATAACATTTCCATTTAAAGGTATGCACAATACCCACTGGAAATTAGCAATTAATCCCTTTCCCTTGTAAAGGAGGGAGGAAAATCGTTCTAACTTGTGATTTGATTTCTGGTAAGCAATCAAATCACAAGTTAGAATTGGTAATTAAGTGGTAATTACTTAATTAAGTGGTAATTACTCCTTACCCAGGCGACTGCCCTGGGCCCTGTTCTTCTGGGGGCCCTGCAGTGGCCCACGATTTCACTAGCACAGGGGCCAGGGCTGCCACTCTCTACCAGTACGGTCCCAAACACAACCACCTCTAGGACCCTGTCCCATAGAGGGTGCTCCTGAGGTGACCGGGCCACTGGTAAGGGTCACCAGGCCCCCCCGTATTTTATCTTTGCCCAGGACTCTGCAAATCCGAAGGCCGGTCCTGCTGATAAGTGCTACATTGGTTGAACCCTGCTCTAGTTTATAAATCATAAACTGCACTGCACACTGTTTAGAAGCTGGTGCTGCCCTAAATCCTCTGTCCCCACACACATACTCATCAGCATTCTTTTGGTTTTCTATAAAGCCTTACAGTTGCTAATCTGAACTACTGAGCAGAGGCTTTCCAAGGGAGTCTGAGCCGGGCTATAAATTATTTCTCTTTAGCTCTTCCAGGCAGCAGTTGATCATTACCTGGAGGTGTTTACTTGTTTTCTTTTCTATAATATCCACCATCTCTATGTATGTAAATTACTCAAAGCGCTTTTCTGTCATCATCTCTGCCAGCAAGCTACTTAAACTGTTTCCAGATTGATACACCACGCTCAGAGACAGAACGCGCATAGGTGAAAATCTTGATTAGCTGTTCAGAAAGCTGCTTGTTTGGAAGTTTAAGCTGGTACAGGTTTCTATTCAATTCAGACAGGATTACCCCAAGGACCAATGCTGTCTTAACTGCCTAACTGAAAAAGCTATATTGTGGAGACTGCTGCCCCATCATTGCTGTAGCCAAGCCAGTACCATGTGTTAGTCAACATACATATTCATCAGGGACACCACATAATCCTGAACTGTAGCGTACACACATGTGCTGGTGGGGGAAAGGAAAGAAGAACACTCTCTTGGGATCTGAGAGAGGATACGACACGGATGTAATAGAGAGGCTTGCTTTTATATTTCTGCTGCCCTACAGTCAAACTTTTTTGTCAAGTAATGGATGTTAGTTCCCTACGTATCCTTTTCAGCTGTTCCCGTTTGTGGCTTTAATTGTCAGCAAACTCCTTGTCGCAGATATATGCCTTTGGGTAAGCACTCGATTTGACTTTAGCGTTCTTTTCTCTAGCATGGTTGTGAAAGAAATTTCCATTGCACCACAGCTGTAGAAACTAAAGGGTGTTATTGTTATCTCTGTTTTCTGTAAAATAGCATTACTGTGAAACCAGTATGTTGTCTCCCTTATGCACTTGAATGCAAAGAAGAAAAATGTTATGGAGAGATTAACATTTAGGAGAGTCTGTGAAATTTAGGGTACCCAGACTTTGACACTTGCATGTTTTAAACTCATCAGGATAGAAACAGTCCATAGCCCAAACAAATGTATTTAGTTGTCAAGTAGCAGGACAGGCCTTAAGATAAAGTAGTAGCCTGGGATCCAATGCTTTATGCCCCCCCGCCATTCCCTGTCTTAGAGCCCTAACACACATGCACACACATGTTGTGCCATATTCACATCAAGCGCGAGGGATGAGTAACAGAGATATTACTACTTACAATTTTTGTGGTATTTTCAGTGTTTCAGTGTGCTTTGCAATCTGTATCTAGTTCATCAAAGCAACCCTGTGAGATATATCATTATAATTCCTGCTTCACTGATGAGGAACTGAGGCTGAGAGGCAGTGACTTATCCCAAATCACCTAGTGAGTTCACGAGTAAGACAGAATTTGAACCTCAACCCAAGACAATACCTTATAAAACAGAGCTATAAGGGATTGCAAGGCTCATCAAATCCAACTCCCTGCTTGGTGCAGGATTTACCAGTTCTACATCATCCCAGACATATGCTCATCCAGATTTTTCTGCATCTTCCCTGGCTAGCTAGCCAGCCCATTGCCTGACTGCCTTTAGTCAAGAGTTTTTGCTTGAAGTTCAGTCCTGCTGCAGCTTATACCCATTTCCTCTTGTCCTCACCTCCATAGCAAGGGAGAACAACTGTTCTCCATCTTCTTTATGACATCTTCGTTATCCACTACACTACACTGGCTCTTCACATTGTATGGGGATACAAGCTACTCCATGTGACCAGCAATCCTGCTCCATCTGCTCTTTTCCTAATGGGCTGTAGAGGAAGGCAACAGAAGGTGTAGGGCACCTGTGTGTGGGGAGAGCATTTGATGGCCCTGTATTATTTCTACTACCCACTTAGAGCACCACAGGTCCTAAGGCTGACCAGGACCCTGTTCCCTTCCTGAAGAAAGGAAGCCTACTACTGCAGTGTATTATTTACATGGTGCACATTGCACTCCCTCTACCTGTATTTTAAATGGTTTAGTACACATTTCCTTTCCACCATAGATATAAATGTAGTCTAGAGCACTTGCAGGTGATATGCAGTCTTCCTATTTAAGGAGTTAATAATCTAGCCCACATTTTTATACAGCATGATACATTTGGATCTGGGAAAGAGTGATTGTAGTAGTAAGTTGCTGAAAGTGATGAATTTTTCAGGATACTCAACAACTTGATGACCGTGACTTTTTTTTTCTGTCAAAGTCGGCTCTTTCTTTCAACAGGTGATTTTCATGCCAGTCGCATCTGAAGAAGTAGATTAAAGATCTCTGCAGTATTTACTGTAGAGTTCAATATTGCTCTCCAAAACCCTAAGGGAACTACTACCAATCTTCGGGTACATATTAAGCAATAAGTCCACAAATTGATGTGTTACCGCTGGGCAAAATTGTTACTTCTGGGCCCACAAAAAACTGAACAGGCATGTGTATTAATGGAGCAATGTGTGGTCCCCTCTGTCATCATGACAATAGAGAGTCCCCACGTTCAACAGAGGACATTTGTGCCCGCTAGCCTGGGAAGCCAGTTTGCTGCATCAGGGGGAGGGGGCGAGAATCCCTCCCCCTTTTTGATGCAGGAACTCACCTGGCATAGCAGACATTCAGGTGGGATGGGCCTGCCTGGGCAAGTTGCCGGTGAGCTTAAAGCAGAGACAGCAGCCGCCTTATCTTCCTCTTTGCTCCGAACCTGCTCCAGGCCATGGGGGACTCCCACATGCCCTCCCCATATGCAGAGCATATCAGTTTATTGCTAAGGGTTTGCCATTTCAGGATGTGTTAGCTTCAGGACACTGGTGTGGGTGGATGCTAGTTGCTGTTTTCAGGTCTGAGAAGAAATTTCTCCATTTCCCCTAATTGGCCTTTTGAGGCAAGTGCTATTTGCCTTCTCCAAAGCAGTTCATTGGGTTTTTTCCCCCGTTATGTATGATCCATGCTTGAATTGTCTTGTTGCAACTGTATGGCAGATAGCATCTTGGGAAACATGCTGTGGTGAGGCTCTGTAAGAGTTGAAGGGTTGCTGGTGTGCCCCATTCACATCCCATGGGTCAGGGAGTCACTAGGTGGGGGCTGGGCCAAGATGCAGCCCCGTTCAGTCCCACGAGGTGTGTGTGTGAAACCATGATTAAGTCGGGTTACTCAGGATGGGGTGCCCTGGCCTCTGCTTCCTGTTTCAGTCATGCATGATTCCCCCTGCATTTGCTGGAAACAGGATATGCCCAATGGTGGGCTATCCGATGTTTGTCAAGCCTTAATAAAGCTGTAGCCAATGCCTTCATCCCATACCAATATAGTCTGGTGGGGTTTCTCTGGGATGTGCAGGCACATCAACCTTTCCCAGATGGCAGTTCAGCATGGTGTGACCAGGTAGTGAAAACAGATGTCTTCAGTGAAAAGAGCTGTATATTAAACCACTCTTACTTTGTATCTTGTTGCTAATCAGAAATGCTTGCATTTTAATGTTATTTTTTTCCTGTTCGCTGCTTGTATTAGCATACACTCGTCTGTCCCCTTAGCAATTCTGATCCCTAAAAACTGTCCTGTCCTCATATTTGCAATTCACAACCAAACACAAATTTTCCTTCCTTAAGCCATATCAAGCTGCTCTCCATTATATAGGTTTGTCGACGCGCCCCCTCTGCCCCACCCCCACCCAATGAGACACAGAGACAGTGCCTGGTGTAAAACTGACCGCACTCTTTATTCCAATTATCAGAATCATGGCTGGTGGGAGATTGCACAAAGCAATTCTGGGGTCCAGCATGCTAACTTCATAACTTAACTTTTTAAACTCCAGTACTGCCCGGACGTGCCTTCCGTTGACAGTACCTTAAAGTAAACTTCCCCTCCCTCGACAGCGCCATGGCCATGGCCGAAGTGGGGTACAGCCCAACTCTGGGCATAAGTAAGGAGTGAAGCATCCGCAGGGTGTGAGGACAGCGCATTCCCCTGCACACCCTGCTAAGCCCCATCCCCCAGGGTTGCGACCCCAGTGCATGCTGTGCCCTGCATTACACTGGGTATCACCTCCCCATCTCTTAAGGAGATGACTCTTAAATATCCTACTTGTTCCTATTTATCCTCTGTAGCATGCTGGGCCCCCATCACCAAGGGTTAGTCGGCGACGAATGAACCCGGCACCCACCACCTATCCCTTCAAGATGAATTCTAGATACCCAGCCAATGCCACTAGGTACATCTTGTTCCCCATTTTTGATAAATGCACACCATCATCCCTGTACAATTCTGTGCGTGTATGCAGTATCCCTGAATGTCTGATAATGGTACCGCCCATTCTTCGTACCCACTTCCCGACTTCTCTGTTAACATTTTTTCTGGACTTATCTACCCTACCTGGCTTTTTTGCACCGCCCCATCTAATCCTAAGTCAGTCCAAATGATGTGGACACCCCTAAACCAACGCTTAACTATTAACAGGTCCTCTTTAACTTGTATTATTATATTAACACCTTTCTGTGCAGGAAGATCGTTCTCTCCTAAATGGATAACCAATATATCAGGTGCGGGAAACCGCTCCAATCCTTGCAGCATCGGGAGCAGCTGGCTCCATCGCATCCCACTCTTGCCTAGCCATCTAATTTGTGCTATTTTCTCCAGTCTCAATTGTATCCCCCAGGGGGTTGTGACTGCTGCAACGCTTGCCCACCGTACTAGGCTGTGGCCAACGAGCCACACCTTACGTAGTACTGGCCCGGGAGCCCGGCCTCCTAACGAAAACAAGAACAAACAATTTTTTAGTAGTGGTAAGGGCGGATGTATTTCTTGTAAGCACCTGATCTCCATCTCCCTACCGCCTTGACGGCCTCTTCCGGTAATCCTGCCGCAGCTGCAGTCGTGGCAGCCCCTATTCTAAAAGAGTGGGTTCTGTACTGCCCAGGGGGCAAGCCGATCTTCCTCAATGCTGCCCGGAGCACAGCAGTAACCTGGCGACTAGTGACTGGCGAACCTGACTTGTGTCTAAATAGAACCCCTTCATAGCCTGGGCGTATGCTCAAATACCGCCTAAGCTGCAACACAGGGCATATCCCCTCCACACCTACTTGCAAGAGCTCAATGATATGGCCTCTGGCTTTCTGATCTGTTTTTGAACAGCGGAGCCGTATCCGGGCCCTGGCAGGCGCCACCTCTATGTCAGCTATCCCTAATGCCTGATGGCTACTATCTTTGCTGGATCCGCATACTACCTGAGTAATCCTGATCCCACCGAAATACATGATAGCGTATACTGCTGTGAACAACTAGGTCTCATACCCGTCGTAACACATACCTCCAAGGGACCCTATCAACCGGGTCAGGATTGGGGTTGTTATTGGCACCCGCTGTCTTTTCAGACCCGCATAGGCCCTAGCCCATGCCTCCAACATGTGATCGCTAAACAGGAGAGCATAGAGATCTACATATTCCCCTTTCAAAAAAATTTCTTTTGTTGCTGGGTGTAAATGCTCCCCGAAAGGGGCCGCCACGCTTGGTATTGCTCCCCCTGGGGGCGGAGGAGGGCGGAGAATAGCTTAATCCGCCGTCACTGCTCCTTCTTTCAACCCCGTGTCGTGCCTATTGTCCGAGGCCGTTGCTGGCCTGCTAACTTGCCCAATTCTGCATTCACTTCCCATGACCTCCCCCGCGCTCCCTGTGCTGGCTGCTGGTGCGCCTGCAGGCATCACCCATACCCATGCCCCGTTTAACTCCATAAACTGTGGGGAAGTTGACTGGGGTCCTTGACCAGGGCCCTCCCCCAATGCCCACCCCTGGCTATTTCTTAGGGGTGGCAGGAGGGGGCAACCCCTCCCTCTTGTTTGGTGGAGCCTCCCTCAGGTCCCGACTGTGTCTCCCCCCACTTGGCCTGGAACCGGCAGTGCTCCTACCCCTGTCTCCATTCCTCCCTGACTGTTCAACTCAGTTTGTTGGGATAAGTGCCTGTCCGGATCCACGCTGAGGGTTGCTACCGGTTCCCTACTGACATCTCGGTTCAGTTCTCTCTCTAGGGCCAAAATCCTACTCCACATTTCCTCATCCGTTGTGCCAGGTTGCTGTGTAGTTTCATCCAATCGCCTCCACGTCAAGGGGGGCACTCCATCTCCCTGTGTATTATAAGAGGGTCCAGGCCTCCCTGGCCCTGCCGCCTGATAGCCCCAGGCAGGGGCCAACTCCTGGGGGATGCCAGCGGACCAGGAAGCCCAATCCTGCTGGTACTGGGTTAGCCCCGGCACCCTGTACGGGTCTCTGGGTGCATCAGCTCCTCCACTACTCCCCGGGGGGTAGAATAGGCCGCTCGGGTATAGGGCCTGAAGCAGAGTTTCCTCTTTTATGCCCCCTCAACTCCCCATTCCCCACCCAAGGCATGGGGGCCCTCTGTTGTTCCTGCCTCTGGCCCAGCCTGTACCAAAGGTGTTGGGCTAATCTCCCCCTTTCACCACCGGGGGACTCCGAGTTGTCCTTGCACGTCCCTGTACTGAGCGGGGGGGGGGCATGACCACCCTGCCCCTCCTCTGAACTTCCTGGCCTCCCTGTTGTGGGGATCTGCCTTTCCCGGCAGTGCTGGAAACCCCTCTGGAGGCCCCATCCCAGTCCCCACTTTGACTGTGCACCTCCCCTTGCCCCCCATCCATCCCCATACTCACTCCAGGCGGGGGGACTTGCCCTGAGTCGCGAGGCTGGTTGCGGGTCCGAAGCATGGCCTCGCATTCTTGTAAGCGCGCCAGCATGGCTGCTCTGGTGGGAGGAGCCCCTTCCTCTATTTGCTCCTCGGCCGCCTGGGCCCTCTCTGCACCTCCCAGCTGTCTCCCGCCTCTGGGCGTCTTCTTTCTCGCATCGCTCTTCTTCTTACTCTTCCCCATCTGATAATGCCTTTCTTCTGCGATCGGGTCCGGGAGTCCAGCAGCAAGCCGTCTGTCTTCTCCTTCCCGCTGGACTGCCGATCACGCAGCTCCTCAGGAGGCCCACCCCTTCCAACAGAGGCAGGACCTCCAGTTCCACGAGGCGCCCGTAAGCACGCCTCGTTCCAGGAACCGTTGCCAGGCAACCATAAACTCTTTGCAGGGAGGCTTTCTAACAAACCTTCCATGCTGCGGCCCCTCCCAATTCCTCTGTGCCTCGTTGGGGAGGAAGAAGAGGGGGAGGGGCGCGACAATTTGCCCCTCGCCGCCATTTGGCGGCGAAGGGGGCTTCTTCCCCAAACATCTCTTCTTTGGGCATTTGGTATTCTTGGATTCAGACCTGTCATGTCTAAATTCTATTCATCAGCCATACCAGGTCCACAGTATTTTTCTTTTTTCCTCTTTTATGCCTCCTCAACTCTCCATATCCCATGGCAACTTTGAGAACAGTAACCTCTCCCTTGAGATCCTTCCACAACCAGATTTTTAATTAGAATGAGAACTTTATCCAGTGATAGGTTACCAATGAAAGTATCCCAGCTTGCTGAGTTTTCTGTACTGATTTTTAAATTTAGTTGGTTTATGATTTACCTATACATGTTACCTTATATTGACAGTGACCCCTCTTGCTAGTTATATTAAGTATGTAGTTAAAGACAATTAAAATAGATGGATAAGCAACCTTCTGCTTACTGATCTCTTTGCACTTACATGCAGAGTACTAAGATGTAAATGAATTGTGACCTTCAGCTGTATGGGTGGGTGATGGGGAATTTTTCCTAGTAACAATGTTGAACTAGCACAGTTATTACCGACCAAACCACAGCCTGTTGTACACTTGCAGATGATTGCAGAACTCCAGCAGTTAGCAGGTGCTATGAATTTTGAACAGGATAAACCCCTGTTATAAATTGAGGGCTCATTTGTTATTGATTGGTGAGGGTGAGGCATCGAGTGATGATGGAAGGAACTGGACTGTGTGCAGCTAAGAAATGAGACAGTCAAATACTGTTACACTTCACAAATTTTAGACATGAAATAGTGGTTTTACAATGCTGGTGTATAGCAAATACTTACAGTACTGACCACAGTATTTACTAACAGAGATTTCCAAACTGTGGGTTAGGACCCCAAGTGGTGTGACACCATCTCTGATTATTTGCTATTCTTTGCATATTTACGTTGCTGTCTGACTTTGCATGATTACATTTAAGTCTCAAAATGGGACCACGCAGGCAAAAATGTTGATAACTGGTTATTTAGAACCTTACGTTGGTACTAGGTAACTGGATTATCCATATATGCTTCTACATAACTCATTTACATTATCCCATTAGTGAAAAAGACACTTTTGACAAAAGACATTTACTGGCTTTGTATTTGCACAGTTCACATTCACCTTTTTTAGTGGGGTCAGAATTTTTCAGACTAATGCTTGACTGCCAAATTGGACAGCCTTGGTATTTGCTGCCCTGTTTAATATATCATCAGCTTTGCTGGCTTGCAGTGATTAATATGAAGCATCTTCTTTTGTTCAAAGATCCTGCCTCTGATCCTAGACTGCTCTGAGACACTGCTTTCGGTGACTGCACGAGTCACTTTTTTTCTGTTGTTTGTTTGCTGCCCTCCATTTTGTGACTCGGTGACTTCCCCAAGTAACAATCCATGTTAGCCGCCATCACGAATGTGATGGTGACCCCTGTGCCAAAGCGTGGCAATATGGGACACTGTCATGTTTGAAAACACCCAGTGTTTGCAAACAATATTGAGTTTGTCAGAAGGTGAATGCAAATGAACTGGTATTCTGTAACAAATCTTCTCTCCCCCCCGCTATGTGTTTGGGGAGAGTGATTGTCCGTGCCACCTTCAAAGAGAGGAGGCTGAAGAGGGTGTTGGCAGAGGACCTTAGTCCCCTCCCCTTCCCCTCTTTTGCCTAGCCATCATTGCAGGCAGGAAGGTGTGGAGAGAAGAGGGAGGTTGATCAGGGTGAGTGTGAAATGGAGCTATTGTTCTATTCAGGGGTTTTAGGTATGAAAATGGAGGGCAGAGCCTGGCCCTATGGGAGGCATATAAGCTCTGCCTGGCAGAGAGGAGCCAGGTGTTGGATTCAGCTCCAGGATATGAGAGACCCACCAACCAATCTGCTTGGACTGGCACTATGGGCTCAGCTGGTCACCTTAATCAGGGCCAGGAAGGAATATTTCCCTGGGAATGGGCAAATTGGACAGAGCCCAACCAAGGGTTTTTTTCACCTTCCTTGTAGTGCCAACCTCTCCAATCTGCAGGTTGTGCACTTGAAGAGACATTCAAGTTAGTGCTTCCTTCTGTTCATTGTCGCAATTAACTACTCTAATGGCAGTAGTCCAGTGCCAATGGAAAAGAGAGCTAACGGAACATGGAATGGAATGAAACCTATGAAGGTTGAGGTACCTCCTTATGAGGTGAGGGAAAGGGGAGCCTATCAGGGGATATGCGACCCACATTCTCACCCAATCCTGGGGGTGGAGCGGACTGTGCTATTAAACAGGATATATGCTGTCCCTAGTTGGTGCATGAATGGTCACTCTTTCCTCAGGACCCCAACATAGGGAGTCCAGGTGCATAAAATGGACCAAAGACTCTTTTTAAGGATATGGGAATGGACTGGAGACTCCATTCTAGATCAGTGAGCTGAGGTATTGGACAGGTTGGTTAAAGGAGTATGGTTCTGGGTTTTTTTTTGTTTAACCCTAACAGGTGTTACCCAAATTGCTAATCTTTTGTTGTTGTTAATAAAGAGTTGTGACCAGTTTAACCCACATTCCGTGTCTGTAGCCTCCTTTGGTGTCCATGTGAAAATGAAATTTTATTCTACTTTGATTTTGTAGTGCTAAGTAAAAGAAAGTTTGATTTAATAACAGGAAGAATATTATAATGAATCTGTGCAATACACTTATGTTTCTCAAATAAGACTATCTTTCCCTAGAGGAAATATCCTGAATTGGAGACTGATGACGCTTTATGAAAATAAATGTAGATGTTCAAAAATGCCCTGCAAATAAATATTTGCATTCACTGAAGTATGCTTGACTTATAATGCCATTGAAATAAAGTTGGAGAAGGAATGAGAAACCTGGCAACAGGAAGGAAGAAAAATGCCAGGCATGCTTGCCATGCCTCCATGGAACTCATTACAACCACTGCTAGCTGATGAAAGCACACAGTAGATGAGTTGAACCAGAATTTATCTCCCATTGAGTTCAGCTTCACACCACTATTGATCATTGGCATTCAAAGATTATTGACAATTCAGCTTTACAGAAAGCACTTATACAGGAGCACAAGTATCTGTGCAGGACAGATATACAGAACAATGGTACTGTTTCAACCTCTGAGGCAATTATGCATTTACAAGATCCATCTACTTCTAGTTATCTCTATATAACACTTGTCAGAATAGATAGAATACCTATTAGCATAGCACTTAGATGCCAAGTTACCAGTCCATCTGTAGCTCATTAAAATATTCTCAAGACATTAGTGCATCCCCATAATAAATTATACTGTTCCCAATTTCAATTGTTTTACCCTAATTGCTGTTTACATTTTCAGTTGTTTTACCATAAAACAGATTTCTGACAGCCGATTCAACAGAGATTCGTTGTTAGCACTAGTATGTGTTTATTTTATTGATTAATTGTGTAGCACAAAGAGCATTCTTACAACCCTTAAAATAATTAGTTTATGACTCCTACTGAAATTGTAGTATTCTTTATAAAATTTGATCTGAATGACAACATAAAAACAAAATATTTGGCCACTGTGTGTCAGTTTTACTTAGGTCCAAAGTTTAAAAAAGTTATTATTTGTGTATTTAAAATTTAATCCCACCTTTCCTAAGGCTCAGTGTGGCTAACAACATATATAAAAGCATAAAAAACTATAAAAACAGAATACAACCCCACCCCACACCACCAAAACTTCCAATAATCACACAGTCCCCCACAAAACCTCCCAATACCACCTTCCCATGTCCTACTCCAGCCCCCTCATAACCTTACCCCACCCAGAAAACCCCCCTATCCCTGCCTGGCAAATGCCTTTATAAAAAGAAATTTCTGACACCGTCTCTGGAAGATGCTCAGGCTTGGACTCAACCGAACCTCTGGGGGAAGGAAGTTCCATAGCATTGGGGCAGCAACCGAGAATGTCCCCCTGTGAGCCCTCGCCGTATGAACAAGACTGACAGTACACACAGGGAGGCACTCCTGGCCGATTGCAGGAGTTAATATCGGGTAAAAACAAATGTGCAGGCAGCAAAGTGCCTCCCTGGCCCAGCCCAGAAAACCACGGCTGCTACTCTCCGTGCTGGCAAGCAGCACGAAGCAAACGTGCCTGCTGCAGGGCGAGCTGTCCTACCACCTGCACGACGCGACGTGAGCGGCCAGCCCTGTGTCCACCCTGTTCCCAGTGCCCTGTCCCCAGCCATGACATACATCCATGGCACACGGCACCCTCTGTGGCGGAAATAGGTGGGACCCAAACATGGCCACGTTAGCCCAGGTGGGAGGCCCTTGGCCTGGGGATGCATCTCTGGAGATTTTTTGCCCTGGGGCAGCAGCAGGCCCACATCTTGCGGTGCATGAACACAGATATTGGTGTGTCCCGGGCCTCACTGGGCCAACTTCAGTCTGATAGACTATAACAGACATCGATATATGTCTATTATAGTCTATCATCACCCATTACTTTTACAAGTCTGTTATCACCCATACCCATATCACCCAACATTAAGTCTGTTATCACCCAATACTATTTTATAAGTAGTAAAATAAGTACTAGTCCCATTATACTGATTAGGAAACCTTGGTTTTCAAGGAAGACACTAATGAATTATGCAATCTGTCAGGTTACATGGATTCTAATCTTTGTTATCTTGTAACATGGACATAGGAAATTCCTTCAGGAGTGGATACGAAATGGCAAAAATGGAATTTAGATGCCTTCCTTCCACTCACTCAAAGTCAGTGACAGCTGGGCCCCTAGCTGTCATTTTTGCCTTTGGAAAGCTACCTCTCAAGCCTCAGTTTAAATTGAGCTGCTAAAATATGATCAAATACTCTGGTGGTATCATGCTAGGCACAGATTGTGCATTTTAAGAAATCCTTTTTAAATTTTATTTAACAAGTGCATTTGTTAATGTCCTGGCATAGGCAGAAGTTGCTTTATCTTAAATTCCCCAGATTTATCACCACCAGCAGTAGAACTGCCATTATTTCTACCTCTGATTAGGTTTCGAACCAAAGGATCATAGTGGGTGGCAGAAGGAGAATCTCTTTGCTTGGAGAGAGAGAATCGGCCAATCAGTTCTTCTGTAATTAATGTAGAATTTAAAGCAGAAAATCCAGACAGTCAATGATGTGTTCAATAACTCGTGCAGAGATCTATTTCTCAGTAATGCTTATCTTTGTAAGGGGCATGGTTAATTCCTTTGGTAGTCTGTAAATTATAACAGAAATTACAAATCTTCTAGAAAATCAATACAACTAATTGTAAATTAATAGATTTCTAAGTGTGAAGGAGTGTGTAATAATGTAGATGAGTTCTTGAAAGAACATGCTAGTCTTGTATTGGGGAATTGGGAGCCTCCAGCTGTTTTATGCGACATCTTCAAGTGTAAACACATTTCTTTTTCTTTCCCCCACTGATTTAGCCTGCCACTGCAGCGAATAACATTTCCATTAGCCTCCTACTGTTAAATCATCGAGTAACCATAATCAGAAAAACATCCAACATACAAACAAATTAATACAGCAGCAAACTGAGGGACATCATCTATCTCCATCTTGCAGGCATATCTGTGGGTACCACCAGAGTTTGTGCTGAAGTTATCTCTACCCTAAACTGGATCTAATGAGGGGGAAGAAAAACAGGATGGTAACAATGTGAACTGATGGCTTATGGATGTTCTTGAGCACATTGGCCGGAATAAAGTATTTTTCATCTGGTTGTTTATTTGTATTTTACATTCACTTTTAGCATCAAGTCTAGCCTGTAATGTTAATCACCATAATGCTCAGGGAAGCCATAAGAATACCTGAGGTTTTATTTTTATTTTTTTCAAAAATTAACTACAATATGTTTTAAATTGGTCTCCTGTTTTCCTGTTGTTCCCAGAGCATATGGAGATGATTGGTTGTATGACTATATTACAAACTGTCAAACAGACTGAAATCAGAAACGACACAATTACTAGACACCAGAGATATCCAAACCCTCCTCTTTTTAGTGACTGGCTGAAGCAGATATGGTACATCGCAAAAATGGGGAAATTGACCCGTATCTTCCACAACAAGAAAGGTGCTTTTCATGCAATCTGGGATCCTTCCCTGGGTGTTTTTAAAGGAGATGCTACCATGCATGGCCACCCAAGAGTCACTCATCTGACTGCCCGTCTGAAGGTGGAGCGGAGTGATGCACACTCCTGTGAGCCACCCAGCACCCACTTATGGTGCACTGATGAGAAATCTGGAGTACACAGGGCCAGCCTTACCGCGGGTAGGTTAGGGCCGGCCACCCAGGAGCCTGCGTGGAGCCTGCGCCCAGCTCCCAGCCCGAACCCCACGGTAAGGCTGGCCCTGAGCATGGGGCCCTCAGGAGCCTGCTCGCGCATCTGACAGGCAGCTGCCTGTCACAGTTGGCCAGAGAAAATGAAGAAGACAGCGGCAGAGGCCCCGCCTCACCCTCATTTCCCTTGGCCAAAAGTAAACTGCTCCCTCAGCTGCCTGGCCAACCCAAGGTTCCCCAGTTCCCTAGTGCTCAACTGGGGCAGCCTTGTCGCTCCAGTTCGGCAAGACTGGAGCGATGCTGGCATCGGACTCGATCTGACTCCGACCGACTTCTCCATAGGGCCCATTTGCGGTCCTACGTTGAGGCTGTGAGGACAGCAAGGAAGAAGTTCCTTGCTGTCCTCATAGCGTCTGCGAAGTCACGCCGGTGGAGCTGTTTCGGGTGGTGTGGGGGCTGGTCAGTCCGGCCTCCCTCCGCCTGGACAGGGACTTGTCCCAGGCCCGCTGTGAGGAGTTTGTCACCTACTTCGCAGACAAGATCGCTCAGATTCAGAGTGACTTTGACACTGGTTTGGGGGCAGTGGGTAGAGAGCACGAGGTGATGGAGAGCCCGTCTGGTCCAGCTTTGTGGGGGGAGTTTCAGGAAGTGATGCCAGCCGATGCGGTGGATGTCTTGGGGTCTGTGAGAGCCACCAGTTGTGAACTTGATCTGTGCCCAGACATTGGGGACGGTGCTGGCGAGGGTGGTTAATGCATCCCTGTGGCAGGGGAGGCTGACGCCTAGTCTCAAGGAGGCTGTGGTGCACCCCCTGCTGAAGAAACCAACATTGGATGTGGACGCACTCGCCAGCTACCGGCCTGTCTCTAATCTTCCCTTTTTAGGGAAGGTTATTGAGTGGTCAGTGGCGATCTAGTTCCAGGCGCATCTAGATAGCATTGGTTTCCTGGACCCTTTTCAATCTGGGTTCCATCCCGGCTATGGTATCGAGACGGCGTTGGTGGCCTTGGTCGATGATCTCCACTGGGAGATGGATGCAGGATGTTCGACATTTCTCATCCTGCTAGATCTCTAGACCGCTTTTGACACCGTGGACCATGGGCTGCTGTTGAGACGGCTGCGTGACCTGGGGGGCCTGGACAGGACTGTTCTTAAATGGTTCCACTCATTCCTCTCAGGGAGAAGCTAGCGGGTAGTGTTGGGAGCAGAAACATCTTGCCCCCGCGCTTTGTCCTGCGGTGTTCCGCAGGGTTCTATTCTGTCTCCATTATTATTTAATGTATATATGCAGCTCTTGGGCGAGGTCGTGAGAAGGTTCGGGGTGCGATGTCACTAATATGCTGATGATACTCAGCTGTACCTCTCTTTTTCAGCTGACCGAGACCCTGCTGTCTCGTTGCTATCCCAGTGTTTGGAGGCCATGGCGGAATGGATGTGGCAGAGCAGACTGAAGCTTAACCCCGATAAGACGGAGGTGATGGTGGTGGGGAGAGCGAGGGAGGTGTCGGTCCCCCTGATTGGGGGGGTTCGCCCTCCTATAGCTCAGCAGGTTCGGAGCCTGGGGATGATATTGGACGCAGATCTCCTCCTGGAGCAACAGGTGGAGTTAGTGGCGAAGCTGCTTTCCGCCAGTTATTTCTGGTGCGGAGGTTGCGCCCTTACATCTCTGGCCCAGACCTGGCCTCCCTCATCCATACCTTCGTCACCTCAAGGCTGGACTATTGCAATGCGCTCTACGTGGGGCTGCCCCTGTTCCTGGTTCGGAGGCTGCAGCTAGTGCAGAATGTCCCGTCCTGTCGGGGACGGGTCGTTGGGAGCACATAACACCTGTGCTCCGAACTCTGCACTGGTTGCCAATAGCGTGCCAAGCCAGATTCAAGGTTTTGGTACTGATCTATAAGGCCCTCCATGGTCTGGGCCCCTCGTACCTCAAGGACCGCCTCACCCTCCGCGACCCAGAGCGGCTCCTTCGGTCTGCCAGGAGTGCCCTCTTGGAGGTCCCCCGTGCTAAGCAGGGGGCTACAATGGAGAGGGCATTCTCGGTGGCCACGCCGCGCCTTTGGAATGCCCTCCCGGAGGAATCTCACCTGGCCCCAAGCCTTTTAACATTATGGCAAGTTTGTAAAACCTGGCTGTTTGCCCAGGCCTTTTGGGGAGGGGGGTTAGGGTTTTTTATCTCCTTCCCACCCTTATCTATTGTTTTACTGTTGTCCTAGCCCTGTTTTAATGGTTTCTAATATTATGATGGTTTTAATTCTTATGTTTGTATTTTTTATATTTTTAAAATTGTTAGCCGCCCCAAGCTGTTTTCAGGAGGGGCGGGATATAAATTGATAAATAAATAAAAATAAATAAATAAATAGTCAATTTCAAAGTCCAGACAGGCACACTTCTCTTTTCCCTATCATCCGTGGCAAGGGAAGTGCAAGGCAGCTGCTGCAGGAGCCATGCTGGGAGCCGTCCGTTAGAATCCCTCCCCACGCACACCACCTGAGTGCCTGCTCCGTAACTGTGCCACTCAGCAGCCAGGGACCCCACCCCACCCAGCCTTGCTTGTTTAAAATAAAAAACTAGGGATGGGCGAACGCAGTTCGGAAGTTCGGAGTTCGGCGCGAACTCGGCCTGTTCGGACGACCGAATCCGAACCTGAATTGGCCGAACCGAACTCAATTCTGAACGTCGAAATGACCGAACAGTTCGGTCAGTTCGGATCGCATTCGGGTGAGTTCGGGTGGCAAAAAAGGTTCACTGGAAGGTTGAACGTGACAGGGAGGGGTAGTACTAGTCACTGAGGAGCAGACTTCCAGGTACCAGGGGTGGAGAGGCTTGCAAGAAATGAAACTATCTGCCTCCCCCCTTCCCAACAC